>CM035436.1:14879599-14922099 GCA_020310875.1 Ceratopteris richardii
CTGAAGTTGTCTCTTCAATTAGCACAAAGAAATTTTGTGTTCTTGTCCTTAGGTCATACTTGTCTTTCCAAGTGGGTTATATATGCAGCAGAGACAGATTGTCATAGGTTCACATTCCGAAGCCAGTGCCAATCGCAATGATGTATCAGTGCTATTCTGGCTCATCAAATTGATTTTGTGAGAGCTAAATCTTTCTCCTCATCGAGTCATCAGGATCATAACAGAATACATGTATTCCGAATTCTAGATATGTACAAACTAAAAAGAGTCAGACAGAGTTTAAATTAACGTGAGCTCAAGGCTTCTGTTCTTCACAGTTAAAATTTTGAATGGCATTTTACCTTGCTCCAATCAAAATTTTGTTAAGCTGTAAAAGCATACGAATGTGATTCTCCTTCCTGAACCTTTTCATCTTAATAGGTTCTTTAATTTAAGGCTGAAATATTAAATTCTAATAAGACAGCATGGTAAAAGAATTTTCTGCTCTTAAAGAATCTTTATGGCTAAATAAACATAGTTGAAGCCAATCTAATCTGCACATCACATGTTTTATGGCTAAATAAACATAGTTGAAGCCAATCTAATCTGCACATCACATGGATCTACTCTAATCTGCACATCACATGGATCTAAACATAGTTAAAGAATCTACTCTATTCAAAACATTGACTATGAGCACATGGATGTATCATCTTTCACAAGAAAAACTTCATAATAGCCATTGTACTTTCCAACTGTAAATTGTACATACGCTTGCAGTATCCATTGTTTATTTGCCAATCGTGATTCCAATTCTGATGTTATGAAAGCTCATGGAACAGTTATTTATCAATATCTTGTCATTGATTATCTACTCATGAAGTCATTTGTGCTAGCATTAATTGCACATAAGTTAAGACGAGGTTGCTCCACATTTACAGTTGAGTCTACAGTAGCATAAACTATTGCTCTTCTAAGATGCATAAAGTTCATTAATTTGGGATGAAAATATGGCATGGAGAAAAAGAATATGATATTTCTGCTTTTGAATAATATATTTGCAAGAAAGTATTGGTATCCTCAAGTAATTAATGTTGACCTTTGTTGTCTAAGAGAGATTTAAGTCTACTATCTACTGCAAACAAGGTTGGATGCTTATGAGGAAATCACAACAGTATAACATAAGGAGTTCTTTTCTTTCTGAAGGGGTGTATCTTGTATGCTAGATTGAATGAACGATACACAGTAACAAGTTGATTCAAGTTCTCAAAGTTGAAGAGTTCAACCCTGTAAAAACAAAGGCACAAAAGAACTCAAGAAAGCCTTACTACCTTACTGGCCCTTCCAATATTTATAGGATAGCACTTTTTGTTCAAATAATGCATAGAATCCTATCATGAAGCCATGTGCTTCCTTTCTTATTTTTGATATACATTTTGTTCTGACTGACAAAACTTTTCCTGAACGAAATAATTTTGAATGTTTAGTTTTCATAATTTAAAGAGGATTCAAGCTGTATTTGTCCATTGCTCAAACTTTGAAATTTTTCTTGTAGAAAGCAATGTAATGTGTACAATTCCCTATCTGCCTTTGCATCTTACAAGGAAGAAAAGTATACAAGGGACAAAGAAGAGGCTAAGGAAAGGAGTATAAGAGTGACTAGTTGTGGAAATTTATCTTTCCTATATCCCTTTTACGTTTAATGCACCTTTCTCCTATATTTACAGGGTTACCTCACTGCATGTAAAAGATGACAATTACACCATTTTCTGTTTGTCAGACATGCAATAAGAATCATTTTTTGATTGGTTACTTTCATGCAATAAGAATCATTTTTTGATTGGTTACTCTCATGGAGAAATTAGCATCACTGCAAATACATTTCCATTGTCATTCTGGCTAATGTACACAGGAACTTCAGGACCTAATAACTCAACAAAGATACTTTCTTTTTCATTCATGGAAGTTAGGATCATAATAGCATGACCAAATGACATTTTACAAATGTATACAAGTCAAAGAAAAAAGTGTTCATGCTAATCTAGACAGTAGACTAGATCTTATAGATTGGCAATCTTCATTTTATTATTACCTTATTGAGATAATCTAAATATATGCATAAATCCATGAAGACATTAATGGATGAAGAAGCCTCTTCTGGGGTCCCTGTCATCTGCATAGCTCCTGTAAATACACCTCTCTAACAAACAGACATTAGTAAGTTAGTGAGGTGAAACGAAGAATGAGTCTTCAAAGAGTTTTCAGTAAAATCAAAGTAATATTGAACCAGTATAATCTGCAAATATGACAAAGAACGTTCTGGCATTCTATACCCTGACCATGGTCTGAAGGTATTTGAATAATCTCTATCGAAGAGAACATTGGTACCAGAGAACTCATAACTCATGTCTGTTTCCTTGGTCTGCATGGGTGTGTAGAGTCTATCATCATCTACTGCAGATCCTACAGAATGATCACAAGAAACACTTTGATTGAAACAATAAACTTAGAAAGATATTGATGATTCCAGTTTCAGAGAAAATATCAGACCAGGTTTCTTTTAGTACTAAAACAATGTGACAGAGGGTGGTCATGCCTTTGTGGAAAATGCTACTCTGTGATTCGACACAAATTACATCCTTGGAGGCACGTTTTACTTTTTCAAGGAGTGTAGGTGGCACAAATATTTATATCGAAGTAGGAGAATTGCCAGGCAGTGCGTTCTTGATGGTTTCCTTTCATTGTTTCCAATGGAAAAGTTTAACATAGTACTACAATTGAATATTGAATGTGCAGTAATCCCTAATTCTACATCCAGTGTGACTGTTTACGATAATTGTGACATGCAATTAATTTAACCACCTTTGAGAAAGCGAACAATGCAAATTGAAAATATTTCCTTGGGGTTCATCCCTCTTTACCAGTGACTATGCCCCAGAACTTCTCGGTCTCATTCAATTAGATGCCTTCATATGTTTGTCCTTTCAGCTCACAGAGAGAGGAATTCAATGCCAGGTAGTATCTATGAAGTTCATTGTGAAGGAGTGGCACAGCAGATGGTGGAAGAGGCTAGGCGATGGCAGCATCCTGTTTGATAGCACAAGCATATACAGTAGAAAGGAATATGGTGCTGCAAGAAAGGAACAGAATGAGAATATGACAGAGAGAAACGAAATAATAAAGTATTTATGTCTACTTAAGGCCAAGATGAACTAAGACAAGAAAAGGTTACAAAGTGGTATATTTGATATAATATCTTACCTAAAAACTAAAGGACTAAGAAATCAGTAAAGTAAGTGGAGTACTCGGTATAAGTGGTCTAGAGACCCTCTCACCAATGCAAAGATACAAGATCTTGAGAAGAGGCTGATTCTAAGCAATACAATAAAATAACACAATCTCATGCGGTATGGTCCTCCATTTCAGAGGTGAGCATTGGTTGGTGCTGAAGCCCCTCAATATCCTCCATGCTGAGTGTCCCCGCAGGGAGACATGTGTGGCATGGCAAGATGGTCCAAATTCTTGTCTATGACTCCATCAATGCTGGGATACCCTCCTGGATAGTCATGAATGTCTAGATCTCCCCAAGTCTACATGCAGTCAATCGGAATATTTCTAACATGGATTGCATAAAAAATCTGCTATCTAGTGGTAGTGACTGGCTGGAAATAACGAATAACTTGCTGCTAAGTCTGTCCCTTTGATCTCCTAAGTAGTCTATCTCTGTCCCCTGAGCTCAAGGAAAAATGGACCCAAGGGTCAAAATAGACCAAACTATCTCGGGTCCTGGTATCCCATAACTCTCGATAATGGCCCAAACCCCTCTCTGAATAGGCAAGCCTATTTAAGTACCTTATGGGCTTACTAAAACTCCTTTAAAGCTACTATTGGACACACACCATTTCAACTAGTATAGAAAATGCAAGGTATTGCTCCATTTTAATTTTTGCAAGGATCTACCCATGTAGGAGAACATAGAATGCGAGGATTCACTCTGGCAATGGCATCCAACTTTATTAGGATGTAGCTTTTCAAAGAAAAAAGGAAATTGGGCAATGATACACTCACCACGATACAAGAGAAAAGGAGACGAGATCATGATGCAAATTTTTGGAAATCCTAAATCAAGAAAAGAAGTTTGGGTTTACTATACCACTCAAGATTTTTTGAGAAAAAGTCCAAAAGGAAGTTGTTACCAAGATGGAATGGTGTTTTTCGAATAGTCGAAATACTCCCCAAAGGTACAATCAAAATAGCCACCATGGATGGACAGATAATGCCACTTGTCAACAAATCCAAGTTACGATTCTATGTGGAGCCCTCTTAGGAGCTCTACTTGAAATAAGGCATTCCATGTAAATTGTGTACAGAGTATGGTTTTTGTTTTTTGTTCATATTTGGAAGTCCATTCTATACAATTCATTTTATATTTAATTATCTCAACTCCTCCTTAATAGTTTGGAGCTCAACTCCAAGTGGATGAATTCGTTTCTCCCTCCAAAGACATGACGATCTCCAAAGGAAACCTCATGGAAGTAGTTATTGGGGAGACTCGTGCCCAGTAGATCAACCTCACCCCATGTGGAAGGGAAAATCTCTCCAAAGCCACTCTCGATCAAGAATGGAAACTTGGCACTCTTGGATACTCTTAACATAGCTGGGTAAGGCCTCTCTCCCCAGAATCATCACCACTTTAAAGAATAGTCTCATACATCTGGTCTCAATTTCTCTCGATTAGTCATCATTCCACCTGGCCATATTCTCTCATACCCTCTAATTCGGATTGTGTTGCAACCCACTCTTAGCACTCATCCCTTCCCTCAAATCTTCCACTCTTATGGTCACCTAACCCCCATGGTTGAATGTTTTTGGTCACTCTCACCCAACAAGAAACGTCATCCTCCTCGCCCAAGTACTTTGTGTGACCTCTATGGAAGTCACCCTGTTGCCTAAGGGAATTGGGCCACCTCCTTGGAGGTCCCACTCACCAGGGGGCAACCTGTGAAGAGGTCCCTTCTTCAAGACAAGATGCCTTCAATGCAACATTCCAATCACATATTCTGTATATCATATGACCTCCATGAAAGGTTTCTATGCTCATTTATGTCATCCGCAATAAGCCTCAAAGTAATTTAAGGAAAGAGAAAAAAAGACACAATTCTTTATTCTTAGGAACGCTTATAAACTTATAGCATGATGCATCTCGTGTAACATACCATATGAATAGATTTATATGGTCTTTACACTCAGAAAGTTAACTTTTTGGTCCCATGACCCTGCAAACGATTTAAAACGAGGGCAGACTGGAAAAAGGAGAAAGGGTGCAAGTGGGTTGTTTTTCTTTAAGGAAATTTTATGAACTCATAGCATGATACACAAACAAATAGCTTTGTATGTCATATGAGATGAACCAGGGTCCGATCTTAATGTAATCCTAGATTCCTTTCCAAACTTGAGTTCTGTACGTTTTTCAAATCAAGGTAAAGATCCCTAATATTTCATATTTACAAAGTATTAATACTTCTTTCTTTAATACTACAACTCTGTTGAGGTTCATGATCTTCTCATTCCTTTCGTCATTGTTAGGGTACATAATATTTCAGCTTGGAAAGGATACTACAAGTCTACAACTAGTGATACTTTAGAGGTGGCCTTTCTGCATTTACCATGAACATGAACTTGCTTCAACAGTCTCAGAAGGTCAAATAATCAATGGTTTAATTATGATTTTTCCATTATCAGAACTTGCACGACATTCTTGATTTAGTTACTTTTTTCTGTTATTTATTTGCAGCATTCACAAACGCATGCATCCAATCTCTAAATTTCTTTAAAAATAATGCTATATACTAATAAGCATAAAAATAATCCACTGTTGTGGCATTTGACTACCAGTTGCAAATATGGCAGATAACTGAGATTTCAGCTGCTGAATGCTCTAATAGAAAAGATAATCCTTTTGCCTATCAGTCTGCTGATACACTTGCATCTTAGCAGCTCTTAGATGGTCTGTAATATTCTAGAACTGACCACTCCCCAAGAATAGACTTATTACATATGCTCCTTAACACAAACAAGCTTTCCATACAAGCAAAAGAAATTTGTGAATCTCTTTCTTGTGGGCTATTCACCAATAGTGTTTACTTACTATGCCTAGATATATGATCGAATAAAAGAAAATCATTTGCTTATAATTCTCAAGTTTCCACATCCAGAGGCCCCACTTCCTTTCATAGAGTTAACCATTGGGAAACTACCAGTATAGGAAAGCTTACCAAAGCAAATTCTGAATGGGTGGATTCGATAGGATTGAAGCCCATTTTACATTCAAGTGCAGCTCCTGCTATTAGATCAAGCTTTAGATATAGTATATACAAAAAAATTCACCAAGCATGCTGTAAATAAGATATCATACTTGACCATGGAGAGTGGTTTGCGCTTGATTCTCAATTTCACATGCCAAAAATGGTCAGAAGTGATCGAATGATATAAGGCTCATGAAGCTGGGTCTTCTGCTTGTTTAATACTGAATGCATACTTGCTTCAATTTGTTTCCAGCTTCTTTCATCAAGAATGCTATAAATAAGATATCATACTTGAAAATGGAGAGTGTTTTGCGTTCAATTCTCCTCTTGCCAATGATTCTCAGAAATGATCAAATGATATGAGCCTCATGAAGCTGCATCTTCCGCCTGTCTAATTCTGCACGCATATTTGCCTCAATTCGTTTCCATCTTCTCTCTCTTTCTTCTATCTCCTCTGTGGAAAAATGTGTTGTATGTTTGTGGAATATTATAAAATAAGGAAATAAAAAAATATTAATACTCTGCCACAAGTCATGACATCATGAAATATGCATATGTTTTCATGGCAACAGGCTTTCAGATATTTGTGCTGCATAGACAGTGCTGAATATGCTAGGCTTGAATCCCATTGTGCTTAAAATTCCATAAATAAATGGTGCACTACACTATTCCTCAAATATAAAACTAATATACCAGATGATCACGATGTATGATGTTGCCCTTATAAGATCTTAAATTACCTACTGGATGAAAGATACGACCCTGAAAATTGCTTTTATTTATGAGTCTAATTTCAGTCATCTCTAAAAGTCAAAACAGCTGCCTCCCTCCATTATTTATAAAAAGCCTCAGTTTCTACGTCCTGCATTGAAGGAGGACTTCAACCTTTGTGTGAGGTAAAATGTGTAAAACTCATGGATAAAAACAATGGTACAAAGCGTTTACATTTGAAAAATGAATGCTATCGCCATTGTATATACCATAAACTCTAATAGTCTTCAGCCTCTGCCAAATATTATAAGACTACAAAACTTCGGGAAGGGGACTCCTGACTAGTGCAAGGCATTGAAGAAACATGAAAGGTCAAGCAGCAAATCCAATGAGATCAACAAGATCATATAGTTGAATTGAGTATTACCTCATTATCTTGTCATATTGCCATGACAACACCATTACTCCGATACATGTTATTAATTTCTATCTAAAATAGGAATTTCCTTTTTCCTAAAAGCCACCCCCTAAGATACTTGGCCTTGCTACTGTGATAAGAAGGGACACTCCACTTCTCAAGGCTACAATGTGGTGTGAATTCTAGAGAAAGGAGCCAATTTCCCACAATGGCATCTTGAATTTTTCAAAGAACCACAATTCAATTATATTAAGTTTTCTCCCACTCCCATCACACGTACAAATGGAGTTTCAGGGAATCATACATTTCTCTATTAGGCATATTTTCTTATTTTTAAGAGATTTAACAGGGAGAGCTATCTATGCACAAGCTCAAAAAATTAGACAAGCTAGTAGATGCACATAATCTTGGAGTTAGCATCAAAATAATGAACCAATTCTAAGATATATGCTCACATCTCATGGGTGGCTACAATTGAGGAATGGAGTTCTGCTTGGAGCAGGGAAATTCAGAACACATCTAATGAAGGTTCCAATACACATGAACACTTTTCTCAACTTATAAACTTAGTTATCGCCTTGATCTTACTACAAGGGTATATCCGCAATGGCTTTAGTGAGCAAGAATAATGATCCAAAGACCAAAGAGAAAGTACAATGGTATAATGACCAGTGAGCCATCACAGTGATACAATGAACAAAGAGCAATCACAATGGTACAATGATTAGGGAGTGAATGATGATAAAATGAACTTGAATATATGGAGCCACTTACAAGATTCAGCAGGCACACAGTCTAAAGTGCATGCATAAGAAGAGGGCAACAACAAATCATCAAAAAAATCAGCAGAAACACCTCCAATCTGTTGTTAGGACAACTCTAAAACCTAGATCACACTTGAGAATTGCTTTTAAAGTAAAAAAAGCAAATTTGTAAAAATCTCTTAGGAAAATCATATCATACACCTAAGATATTGTGCTTTCCTTGATCTAGAGAATGAGATATACAAGGTGATGTATTTCATTTATGAAAAGCTCAAAACTCAAAATTAGGGTTAGGATTTTGATGCCTTAAATGATCTCGGGTGCTGTCCTATATAAAAATAATTTGAGTATGTTGACTATTTTCACCATGTGGACAATTTCTGAACATTAGAGTTTGCCAAAAATTAGGGTTTAGGTCCCTCAGTGTGACATTGTTCTTCCAACATTTTTCTCTTGCTGACCCCATGATCTTGGGAGACCCACCAGATGGCTCAATTAAGTTCTCTTTGGTAGGTAATGTAATGACCACTCAACCTAGGCAATTGCAACACCTCATGGGCGAGTAATATAGGGCAAGTATGTTTTGATGCTAGGCAACTTTATGCAAGCCCTCCAGTGAATCCATATGTCCATTAGCCCTATATTTGGGTGAACTCATATATGTGGGGCATCTCCTTTGCGAGTGTCATTCGTCCTTGAGCTTCCTTCCCATCTTGGGAGACCTCTTCTCTACACTCTACCAAAGACTTCTCAACAAAAACTTAGAGAGCTGATGCATCCTTGGATGTGTTTGAAGCTGTGGCCTCAAGGATCGAGGACAAACAACAACAATTCAACGAATGTGATGGCATTGATAACTGCATGTCTGATCCTCTGATACAACTATGAAGGGAGTAAGAAACATTGAAGCTTCAAAAAGCTTTGCAAAAAGAGGGGGCTGCTTGGAAAGGAAGGGATGAAGCTCTAGCCCAACCTCGACAAGAATTAGAAGAGCTTGGAGCTCAAAAAAAGATCAAAACATATATTTGGTGCATTATATGCAAAAAATCTGGGTGCTCTTCTCAAGATTGTTCGAAGAGATTAGTGTGTCAATTTTTGAAAAAGCAAGTCACAAGGATCAAGATTTCTATTTCCTCAAAGGCACACAAAGTTGACCTTGTTGATCAATGGAATTGTATGTGAAAGAAACTTGGTTGGACGCAAATCGAAATCAATATAAATCCGCTAGTCTTTGTTGAAGAAAGGAAAAGTTTGAAGTTGATGATTTGCATGTGGCTAGGAGTGTTAAAGTTAAAGTAATCCAAGCAGGTGAAAGGAAAGGATGAGCTGAAAGGTAAGGACAATAGGAAAAACTAGGATGGGGATGATTGAATTCAAAGAAATGAACTACAAGGCCGATGAAACAAGTGAATTAGCCCACCTCAAGAGGACCCCCTCTCATCCCCGTGTGCCATATTCTCCATGGGCCTCATGAGGTGCAAAGTTTTTGGGCAAGCTCTCCACGATACATGGCCATCAATGTACATGTGTAAGAGAAGATTACTTGGAGTTCCATAATCTATGCATATTTTAATTGTAGGGCACTTGTGAATGTATACCGAGGCATACGGGTGTGGGATAAAAGAGCTAGCAGTAGAACAAGAGTTATAGGAACATTTCTCGAGATGAGAATTTTATAGATGGACTAGTCACTTTAGAAGATAGTACAATCCAGATGTAGAGTTTTAGATAAGAGAAAGCGAAAGTTGCGGAACCTCTTTATACCAAAATATTTAGATGCTCGCTAGCAATCAAAAGAGAAAGAGAATGTTAGATTCTATTTAGACGTAGATGGTCTATCATTGGTCTACCTCCATTGGTCTTAGACCCTAGATGGGTTAAGGACTAGAGCTCGAGGGAGCCAAGGCTTTAACACGAGTCCATTTATCCACAAGGTCATTCCATCTTTTCAAAGTGGCAATATGAGGAGTGTTGTGGACCTTCTAGAGGACTCTGGGATATGCATGAGGGCAAGGGCTATTTAAGATCAGGAGGAGAGTGCCAAGTAGCTGATTGGACCTCACAAAATACATGAAAGATCAAAAGTGTACATGGGTATGAGCACAATGCCCCTCTACAGCCACCTCCTTTTTCTAGGGAACCCACCTTTTTACTCCAGGAAGACAATCCTTATGTAGATAGGGGCGACCACATCCCTTTTCTCCAATTTAAAGCTCTTATCCTTCTTCCCTATCCATGGGAGACCTCCGTCTTCCTCTCACCTCCTTCCAAGGATGAGTACCTCTTTTGTCTCCTTGGACCATTCCTTCTATCCTTCTCCATGGTTGACCACCACTTTCCTCTTGTCTCCTTCTCTTACACAACCTCCTATGGATCATTTGGCTTCGGAGTTGGTCAGCAAGCTACTTCTTCCTAAGGAGACCACTTCTAAGGCATCTTCCTATTTCCCCTAAGGCACTCACCTCAAAGGCAACCACTCCTACTTCCTCTTCATCTACTCGAATTACTATAAGGAAAACAAGTTAGTGGTAGGGGCGACCATCTTTTTGAGGGAAAAATAGCGAGCAAACCTCTAGCGTGCAAAAAAAAAGTGACCACGCTTGTGTTGCCAAGGACGACCACCTCCTCTCTCTCTAGCCATCGAGCAAATAAACATAATGTCATTCGAGACAGAGAGAAATTATTGGCAAACAACTTGTAGGGGTTAAAAAGTTTTTCAAGTACTTAAACTAAGGTAGAAATGCAAGAAAAGCAAAAGAGCAACCAAGTGAGCAGGGCCAAGGCACGTCATAGGAATCTATCACAAGCATTGGACCATCACCACTTTTGGGTGACCACTTGACCACTAGTCTGCAAACTTGGAAACCCACCACTTTACGACAACTATCTGTTGGAGTCTTGGACCATCATCCACTAGTGCACGATTGAACCACCACCCACTCCAACTGCCACTCACAAGCAAATAGAGTAACTGCATGCCCACCTCCTTTGAGGAGTGGCACCTACCCAGGACCTCCGCGATCCGTGCCAATGTGTCGAGTCTAGACAACCAACCATCTCTTGACCAAGGTGACGAAAGACAAGGCGCATCCCGAATATCTAGCTCCCCCTCTCCAAGTGAAGTGCTATATAAGGAGGCGTCCACTCAAGCTAAAGGGAGGGGAATTTGTATGTCATCATCTATTCTCAAAGGAAATGCAATGTATTCTTTGTACCTAGCGTTTTCGTCTCTTGTCTTAACCTCTCTAAGTGAGTTGTGTGTGCATGTGAAGTGTAACTGGATCCCTGAGTTTGTTGTATGTATGTATTATTCTAGTAGTAGAATGAAATGTCCAGAAAACATGCATAGTGCACTCCCAAAAGAACCATCAACAGTTCATCAATCTATACTATTACAAGGACATGCACCAATCCAGCGAGCCCACCTTCAAGAGCACTAGCTTTAATGGCCTTCTTCCTCCAAGATTCTAAATCGTTTGTGTTTCTCAACATGAAGCAAGAAGTGGTGCACACAAGCTTTTCACCAACTTGATGACCTTGCTTGGGACTTGAAGTTCTTTAATCATTCACTCTCCTCTTCGTCTATGTATGTCTTGGATATGAATTCCCTGTTTTATAATCAGATTTAGCCCAAATTATATGAGGAAGCTATTGTAGAACAAATATTGATGACAGGCATCAGTGGCCAAGGCATCAGTGGCCAAGGCTTCAGTGGCCAAGGCATCAGTGGCCAAGGTTTCAGTGGCCAAGGCTTCAGTGGCCAAGGCATCAGTGGCCAAGGCATCAGTGGCCAAGGCTTCAGTGGCCAGGGCATCAGTGGCCAAGGCATCAGTGGCCAAGGCATCAGTGGCCAGGGCATCAGTGGCCAAGGCATCAGAGGCCGAGGCACCACACGCCCAAAATCTGGAGTTGGGCACCAGGATGGTAGAGTTGGGCAACTGTATGCCCAAGGCAGACCTCACAAGGCGGCCAAGTGGCTGGGTCCCGGACCCAGCCACTCATCATTACACGACAAGGTCCGATACTGAGGCAGGGGCGGCTGGAGTGACGACTTACTCTTGTCACCGCCTAATGCATTAACTTCCCACTACCCCGATGGAACAAACTCTCCTGTTGTAACCAGCTCCTCACCTCTCTCCTATAAAAGGAGAACCCGCAAGTGGAAAAGAGCGTGATATGCAGGACACGAATAGGCCATATGTTAAGCTGAGAGAGAGAGGGTGGACTTAGAGCTCCTGGTAGTGGAGTCCTGTCCTGTTTCCTTGAAGCCATCGCGTAAGAATACCCTGAGATTGCGTTCTCATGCCCTTGCTTGGTATGATCAGCTGCAGTAGGATTAATAGTGGTACGAGATAACCATTCGTCTTCTCATTGTGTTGTATTTGACCTTCTAATTAGTATGGTGTTGTGCTCCATGCTTACTGTTGCTTCGACTCTTAGCCCTAAGTGTAGTTTCTAGTGTTGATGTGAAGGCTTCGTGATAAGTGTCTATTTGGGTACTGTGATTTGATGTGTTCATGTGCTTACATATTCTCTAGTAGTAGTGCATTTTGCATTCCTTGCACCCACACACTTCATTTCACCACCTACAGGTGAAAATTTGGCACACCCGGTGGGATAGGGCTTCTGGAGATTTCTCGTTATTTGAGAAATCACTTAAGACTTGAGTACCCTTCCTTTGAGTAATTGTCTAAAGATTGAGTACCCAGAGCCACTTTTTCCCCTCCTCCCCCTTCCTACCCTCTTGGGCGACTGCCCTTTTTCCCTCCTGCTCCTCCCTACCTTCCGGGCGACTTCTCCTCATCCTTCTCAATTTTGGGCGACTACTCCTCATCCTTCTCACTTTGGTGGGCGACTCTCCTCCTCTTTGGATTCTTGGGCGATTCCTCCTCCTCTGTTGGTTTCCTAGGCGACCGCCCTCTTCCTCCTCATCCTCCTTCTTGGCTTCTGGGCGACTATTCCTCCACCTCCTCTCCGGCTCCTGACTTGGCGACCACTCTTCCTATCCTCCGTGTTGGCCCCTTGGGCGTCAACTTCTCCTCCTCCAACTTCCCACTGGAGTAACCTCTTTTGGGCGGAGACTCCTCCCGGGCGACCTCTTCCTTGGAACGAACTCCTCTTGCAGAAGTAGTTCCAAAAATGGTCCATGACCCACACCAGAACTAGCAAGGAGAGGCAGCTAAACCCTAAGAAGACACCAATCAAGTGTTATCACAGAAGACGGCCAGATTTTTTCCAAACACCCATAAGAAGTCTCTCTGTTTCTGGCCTGGTCTCTAGAATCGAGGGGTTAGATTCAAACCTAGTCTCTAGAATAGAAGGGTTAGACGACAAAACTAAAACTCAAAAGACTCTACCTCAACGCACTCTTCGTAACAAGGCCATGGCAGAGGAGCTTTCCGCTCTTTTGTCAAGAATCAATATCAGATTTTCTTCATTTCATGGAGGTGCTAATGAAGATCCCGAAGATCATGTACGAAGATTTCTTTCAGCTTGTAAGAGCAGAGGCTTACAACAACGACAGGACGCATTCCTTGCTCTCTTTCCATCGACTCTTGAAGGACTGGCGGACAAATGGTTCAGCCAGTACGCTGAAAACCATTTCCAGACATGGGAAGCATTGAGGACCGAGTTTACAGATGCATTCCGGCCAGGTAACTCTACAGAAAGAACCTTGGATGAACTTGAGAATCTAATCTTGCATATGGGAGAATCATTTTCAGAACTTATGACGCGGGCAAGGTCACTAGTAGCAAGATTGCCGGAACCACCAGGAGATTTCCTTGTCAAGAAGTGGGTGGAGAAGGCCTTGCCGAAATCCACCGAGCAAAAGCTAAGAGAGCTGTTGAGACCCGACTCCACTTTGAGAGAATTCGAAGCAGCTGCCACAAGGATTGAGGCTGCACGAGTCCATTTTGGAGCACATCCGGGAAAAACCTTCCCCCAAGATGAAGACATGGTGACAGCCTTGAGGAAGGAACTATAGACCTTAAAGCTGCAAAGGAATCGAGAAGAGGACAAGGGAACTTCAGAAGGTCTCGCTCAATTACGACAAGAGCTTGAAGAACTCAAGACACTAAGGGAGGTAAGAACTGGACTGTGGTGTTCTCTGTGTAGTACCCAAGGACACACACCACACGAATGTCCAAGGAAGCTAACATGCCAGTTCTGTGGCAAGGGTGGCCATGAGGCCAAGGATTGTTATTTTCTAAAGGGTCTTGGAAATCAGACTATGATGCCAGGGCAACCTCCGGTAGCCCAATGGGTAGGAGTGGCTCAATCCTCCTTATTGGGGCAGCCACCATTACCATCCACTACAACGCCTCCAGTAACAACTTTCTACACCAATCAAGGACCTCAACGGCAAGAAGGTAGACCTCGTCAGAATCGACCACCTAGGCCTATAATGTGCTACAGATGTGGGGAGTATGGACACTTCCAAAGTAAATGTTCGCTTCCTGAGGATGCTCCACCATGCAAAAATTGTCCTGAAACAAGGGATCATTATACGAAGGACTGCCCAAAGTCAATGCCTTCTACAAGCACGCCAGGTAACTCTTGCCCCCTGCATATGATCACAGTATCTAATGATAAGGGCAATGTAGGCTCCCCAAGCGCCCGAGTAGTCCAACTCGAGGAACTTTCCGGAGTCATGACTAGGGCACAAAAACAGAAGGTAGCTTTGAAAGATGCTGCAAAAGAAGCAACAGATTCATCAAAAGACAAAGGGAAAAAGACCATGGAGCATGAACCTTCTCATGGAGCCAACCACCACCAAGACAAAGCAAAAATCTCACTGGGAAGAGATAAAGATACTAATGAGCAAGTTATTGACAAAGCATATGCAGTATCTAAGGAGGACCTAAGGCAATTCCAGCATGGATCTACTTCAAGGAACAGCCAAGAAGGCTTCCTCACGGCAGTTCAAGTCTTGCAGAGCACCTACCAACAGGTATCTCTATATAACTTGTTAGCAATGAGTCCTGGATTCAGAGGAGAAGTAATGGCTGCCATAAATGGGTTAGACCCTGGCACCATATTAAGTGGCGGGCAAGGCTTCACTTCTCTAACTTCCCAACAAACACCTGTACCATCAACTTATAGCTCAGAACCATCTAGGATGGCACCTCTCACTGATTACAAGAGTCCCAGACTAACTCTACGTATCAAGGGAACTCCCTTGGTAGGAGTGATAGTTGATGGAGGATCTGGCATTAATCTGATGCCGGAGTACACCATGACATGGCTAAACCTGAGACCTACTAAAGATGCTCACTTTACAGTATCACTGGCAGACCAAAGCAAAGTAAGCCCATTAGGCATAGTGGAAAAGGTTGAAGTCATCATACATAACTTAAAATTTGTGTTTGACTTTGTGGTAATAACACTCCCTAAGGTGAAGGGAGGATTTCCTTTGCTGATAGGAAGACCATGGCTACGCCACAGTAAAGGAGTACATGACTGGGGAAGTGACACCTTATGGGTGGCCGGACCAGACAAGGTGATGAGACAACTCCACATGGAAGGAGGACCAGATGAAGCCCTAGGTACTTCTCAAGTTGTTCTACATCCAGAGGAGAATGCACAGGAAGAAAATAATAGCACTAGAGAAGAGGAACCACAAACCATACCAGAGGGAGCAGACATTTGGGCCACTTCTCCTCCACCATGGGTTTTGGAAGATCAAGAGGTGTCAGTTTCTTCTCTTCCCAACTGGGCGACTCCCTCTCCAACTCTTAATCAAACTTGGGCGACTCCACCTCCACCCCTAAATAACTGGGCGACTGAACCTTCAGTTTGGGCGCAGCCTCCACTCCCCTCCAGCCGGGCGACTCCACCTCATAGTCCAAGCTGGGTGTGCCCAGAAGCTTGGGCTCCATTCTCTGCTCAAAGATCCCCACATTGGGCACCTGAATGGGCAGCTTATCCGCCACCTTGGGCTACTCCTACAATTGGCTGGGCGGCTCAATGGGCATCCGGAACGCCTCACACAGAACCATGTAAGACAACATCACATGACATCAAGGAAGAAGTTGATGAAGGAGAAAATTTATCCAATGAAGAACTAGGGGACATCATGGATTGGATAGAGGAGACCAACAATGTTACATGCTTCACGGTAGCAATCATGGATAAAGAGGCAGATGAACCTATTATTGTGGAGTCTGTAGTATTAGGGGAGCCAGCCAAAGATTTTCGAAGAGGTAAAATTTTGAAAGGAGTTGAAGGAAGAAAAAGGATTGAATCATATGTGGAGCAGGAGTAGAGCAAGAGCACAACAGTCTTGTAAATAATTAAGTTCCAGCAGGAGTAGAGCAAGAGCACAACAGCAGGAGTAGAGCAAGAGCACAACATATTGAGTCTATTTTTTTAAGTTCCAGTATCCCTCTATCTTCCAAGTTCCATTATCTACCTCTAATTTGGCAACATATCAATTTGAGCTTACTCCACTCCTAACTTTTCCCAAAATGGCTACCCTCTCTCCTTCTAAGGCATCCAACTTCCATATCATCCATCCTCCATAAGCGACTACCATTTTCAACCTTCTTCCCTTGGTGCTCTACCTATCTACCTCTCTCTCCTAGAATCTTGGCGACTACCATCTATCCCTCTCCCTTGGGCGACCACCTTCCCTCATACACCTTGGGTACAAATTTGCCAGTTTGGGCGACCCTCCTCCAAAATCCCACCTTGGGCGACCCTCCTCCAAAATCCCACTTTGGGCAAACCTCCTCCAAGATCCAATTTGGGCGACCCTCCTCCAAAATCTCACCTTGGGCGACCCTCCTCCAAAATCCCACTTTGGGCAAACCTCCTCCAAGATCCAATTTGGGCGACCCTCCTCCAAAATCCCACCTTGGGCGACCCTCCTCCAAGATCCAATTTGGGCGACCCTCCTCCAAAATCTCACCTTGGGCGACCCTCCTCCAAAATCCCACTTTGGGCAAACCTCCTCCAAGATCCAATTTGGGCGACCCTCCTCCAAAATCCCACCTTGGGCGACCCTCCTCCAAGATCCAATTTGGGCGACCCTCCTCCAAGATCCAATTTGGGCGACCCTCCTCCAAAATCTCACCTTGGGCGACCCTCCTCCAAAATCCCACTTTGGGCAAACCTCCTCCAAGATCCAATTTGGGCGACCCTCCTCCAAAATCCCACCTTGGGCGACCCTCCTCCAAGATTCCACTTTGGGCGACCCTCCTCCAAAATCCCACCTTGGGCATCCTCCTCCAAGATTCCACCTTGGGCGACCCTCCACTTATCCCACATCCCACCTCGGGCAACTCCTCCGATTTCTATCTTGGTGCCAACTAACCTCCAACTAAGGAGGCTTCTCCTCCCTTGGCCCTACCTCCTCATCTTGGGCAACCCCTTTGGCAACCTACCTCCCAATCATCTCTATGACCTCTATGGGCGAGCCTCCTCTCACTCACCTCCATGGCCACTTGGGCGAGCCTCCTCTCCCTCAAATGTGCCAATTTGGGCGACCTTACTCCCTTTCAATCTCTAGAGCCAACCTGGGCGACATCCTTTTCCCTTGATAATTTGGGCAACCTCTCCTCCATCTCAAACTATTAACCAACATGGGCAATTGACCTCTCATCCTTCACCCTTGACAAATGTGGGCGACCTCTACTCCATCTCAAGCTACAATTTGGGCGACCTCACCTCCTCTCCTCCTTTCCCTCAACATGGGCGACCTCTCCTCCACTTTCACCTTGGCCCTTCCTTGGGCGACCTCACCTCCTCCTCTCCTCCTTTCCCTCAACATGGGCGACCTCTCCTCTACTTTCACCTTGGCCCTTCCTTGGGCGACCTCACCTCCTCCTCTGCTCCTTTCTCTCAACATGGGCGACCTCTCCTCCACTTTCACCTTGGCATTTCCTTGGGCGACCTCACCTCCTCCTCTCCTCCTTTCTCTCAACCTCTCCTCCACTTTCACCTTGGCATTTCCTTGGGCGTCCTCACCTCCTCCTCTCCTCTTTTCTCTCAACATGGGCGACCTCTCCACCTCCTCTCACCCTCAATTGGGCGACCTCTCCAAGTCCCCTCATCATCAATTGGGCGACCTCTCCACCCCCTCATCGTAACTTAGGCAACCTATCCACCTCCCCTCATCGTCAATTAAGTGACCTCACCACCTCCCTTCATCCTCAATTACAGACCTCTCCAACTCCTATCATCCTTCATTTGGGCAAGCATACCCACACATCGGAACCACCTCTTTCCTTCTAGACTCTTATGACCAATCCCTCCTGTCTCTAAGTCCCTAACCCATATTGGAGACCACCAACTATGCCGCGGCCTCCTCTAGTTATAACTGCATTTTGTTTTTTGTAAATGTTTTCTTGTTGTAACAACTGAGTATTGTACTCCCTTATCTCTCCGAGACGGAGAGACACTAGTGGCGGGCAACCTGTAGAACAAATATTGATGACAGGCATCAGTGGCCAAGGCATCAGTGGCCAAGGCATCAGTGGCCAAGGCATCAGTGGCCAAGGCTTCAGTGGCCAAGGCATCAGTGGCCAAGGTTTCAGTGGCCAAGGCTTCAGTGGCCAAGGCATCAGTGGCCAAGGCATCAGTGGCCAAGGCTTCAGTGGCCAGGGCATCAGTGGCCAAGGCATCAGTGGCCAAGGCATCAGTGGCCAGGGCATCAGTGGCCAAGGCATCAGAGGCCGAGGCACCACACGCCCAAAATCTGGAGTTGGGCACCAGGATGGTAGAGTTGGGCGACTGTATGCCCAAGGCAGACCTCACAAGGCGGCCAAGTGGCTGGGTCCCGGACCCAGCCACTCATCATTACACGACAAGGTCCGATACTGAGGCAGGGGAGGCTGGAGTGACGGCTGACTCTTGTCACCGCCTAATGCATTAACTTCCCACTACCCCGATGGAACAAACTCTCCTGTTGTAACCAGCTCCTCACCTCTCTCCTATAAAAGGAGAACCCGCAAGTGGAAAAGAGCGTGATATGCAGGACACGAATAGGCCATATGTTAAGCTGAGAGAGAGAGGGTGGACTTAGAGCTCCTGGTAGTGGAGTCCTGTCCTGTTTCCTTGAAGCCATCGCGTAAGAATACCCTGAGATTGCGTTCTCATGCCCTTGCTTGGTATGATCAGCTGCAGTAGGATTAATAGTGGTACGAGATAACCATTCGTCTTCTCATTGTGTTGTATTTGACCTTCTAATTAGTATGGTGTTGTGCTCCATGCTTACTGTTGCTTCGACTCTTAGCCCTAAGTGTAGTTTCTAGTGTTGATGTGAAGGCTTCGTGATAAGTGTCTATTTGGGTACTGTGATTTGATGTGTTCATGTGCTTACATATTCTCCAGGAGTAGTGCATTTTGCATTCCCTGCACCCACACACTTCATTTCACCACCTACAGCTATCGAAGTCATGGCTCCAAATTCGTGAAGAGTACAAATTGCAAGCCAAAATGTCCAGATTTGGTTCACTGCCTTCATCCTAGTCAGAAATGGTCTACTTCAAGTAACTGGTCTGATCCATTGAGTGCTTCTAGTCTAGTCGAGGGAATGATCTAAGTGAGTGGTCCACCAACAATCATCCAGAAAAACTGTCCCAGGCTTGATTGAATGGCAAAAATTTCCAACTCTAGTTGAGGGAATGATCTTAGTGAAAGGTATATGATTGAAAGAATTCCAGAGAATTACTATACAGCATGCGAAAAGCATATTCAATTTCCATTGAGATCATGGCAATGACCAATTGTTTGAATGCCTTTATTATTTGAATATCTTGCTGCTTCCAAACATGTAAATAACAGGCTCCCTCAAAAGCCTGGACCGCAAGATAAGTTTGAAAGGCAAAAGCTCCTCTCATTGTCTGTCTTTTAATCCAAATCAAGCTTGCAACTAGCATTCTTCAAGAATTAATCAAAATGATCAACATTCAGTATTAAGAAAGGTATGCCCTTTACTATGATGCAACGAAAGACCTAACACAGCAGGTACTTCAATGTTCTTGGAGTCCCCATACTGGTTCCTGTTTCGAAATCTGCTAATAGCAACTGAGTTAGGTTGAAACGCCAGATACTTTGATCAAAAGGGAATTACTACTTTGTACTAGTCTTCTGATAAGAACGCACATTGGATTCCTTTTCCTGAGGCAAAACCATGATAGGGCACTAGAGCTACTTAAGGAGTGCTTGGATTGTACTTTATTCAAAACAAAGCGACATCGACTGATTGCAAGCTGTCCCTGATCATTCATCATGAAAGAGACTTGGCATCAGGTGATCGTAAAATTAAAAGTATGGTCCGAAGCTTCTGTTCATTCTTGCCATAACAATCTGCTGCCCGATTGTTTCTTCGGTAATGTTTGTAATGAGCATTGGTTTTTCTTCAAATCTGACCAATGGTTACAGAAACGATGCATGAAAGACTGGAACAAAAAACTGCTATTGCACTCTCAACTTTATCTCTGAAAAATCATACTTGGTGGTGTTCACACAGGGAGTAGCTTGAAAATAGTTCATATTCACTTCCCTTGTCGGTGATGTGGTTCTGAGAATGAAACTATGAAGCAAGTATTTGGAAAATTTAGATGCATTAAGAAAAGGTACGATGACATATTCCCTCGCCTTCATAATGTCACCCCTTGCATTTCTAAACGCAAATTGATGTTTGGGGTATACTGATGTATTGACCCTATATGTACTTGGATTACAGATAAGATGCATTTTTGGATTTTATGGTTGATTTAGGAGTCCTGCAATGCTCTTATGTCCAAAAGAAAGGAACTGTCTAGTCACAATATTCTTTGCCTATGCTTGAAGCATGCCTTTTTCTGACGGACTCTGATCTATCTCCAGAAACCAGATTCATGACGAGCATCATCAGCCCCAGGCTGAATAGTCCTTTTGGAGGGTCTGCCCTCCTGTGCATAATGAATGAAAGATCATGTTTTTCTTTAAAAATAAAAAAGAGAGAATATAATAGAATATTGGTCTTTCTGTCAAATTCTTATGCCCCTTTGTGCCGTACATTTTGTACTTACAGAATATTGAATGAATGGAGAACATGTAACTGATGGCATCAACATTATTTAGGAGCATCGATTTTGTTATTCCAGATTCTTTTTAGATGGTCCCCTTGAAAACAATTTCGATCACAGTGTGTCCCTGGCATTATGATCTGTGTGAAATGGTCAACTTGGTTTCTGTAAACTCAACAGAAACTTTGGGAAAATACAGTGCTATTGAACTAAATAATGGCATGCAAATGAGAAGAAGCATTGTTTCACATTCTTCTCGTTCACATGTGTATGCATGTCATTATTATAATAGCTTTCTTACATCCAGTATGCATTGGGAACAGTGATTGGGAGCCCACATATTCAAAACCCTTCAGTTTCATGACACTTTTTTGACTACCACATAAGAATAAAACAACAAGAGCTTCCATTAAAGATTCAATGCATAGACCAAATTCTTTTAAAGAATCCAGGTGCAGAAAATAGTAGATAGTCATTTTTGCTTCCTAGTGTTAACCCCTTCTCTCGCTATAGTTAAAGCTTAATGACCTTGGATTTTCTGTAGCTCGGGACTTGTATATGATTCAACAGGCCCTTTCCTAACTTTTGGTTCAGGCTGCAGAGCAACAAGTACTTATCATGCTTTGTTGAACTGAGATTCTAACAGTTATCTAGTGGAAGTATGAAACTGGTGCAGAAGTAAAATTTCTGACCTTGGTTCCCATGTAGCTATCATCCTCAGCACAAACGAAAACATGGTTTGTTAATTTCCATTTATTATGAAGATTGCTGGTAGATGGCAGAAAGGACATAGGAGTTGATTCTGTATGATTAAAGATGGCTTTCGGACTCTCAATCTTCTCTGACTTGCAATGAGTTGCAGCTACATCCTGAATTCAATGTCCAGAACACAAATAATACAAGTCATGTAAAAATCACTGTTGAAAGATGAGAAAGACTGTTTACCAGCTTTGTGCTCAAGCCTGCTGATAAATTCTGTACATCGTTGGATTGACAAAACTGCTCCTTGTATGCATGATCCACTGAAATTGAAGGAAAAGATGTAGCCTCTCAGGTTTATGTTTTGTTGAATATTACATGTAGGAATACATTAAATAAGGACATATTCTTTAATAATCAGGAATAGGTTTTACACAATTCTGTCCTAGATCTTCCAGTTCGTGTCACACCATGATCAGTATAATCAACAACAAACGAAGAGCCATTTATGTTGGATCCGTGTAATGGCCTAAAATTTCCTTTTGATGTTGGATCCTGAAAACATAAGGGCACTAGATACTAAACGTATAATACACTTTTTAATGATCTCCCATTCTTTTCTTGGCACTTAATGAGGATTAAATGGTTCTTACCTCAAAATCATTGGAGCCAGCCTCAATTTCGGTTGACAACTTGGAATGCTCTTGAGGAATCCCTAAAAAATATTCCATTATAAATAATAAACAACCAATGAAAGTGCTTGCCTTCTCAAATACCTTACCATTACACTGAGTTGATATCGAATCGCAATCAGGAAGATACTTGGGATTTGATGTACTGCACCTGCAGTAAAATTTCTAGTAAATGGCCTTTTATGTTCGGAGAATACATGAGCCTTATAAGACCAGAATAGTCAGGTCCAGTTGTACATCCCACCCTACTTCGTGAGCTATTGTTTTGACACTAATGATTCAATGAAAGGAGGCTATGTTTTCTGCATAATGAATATCCAAACAACTAGGAGGAAACATCACCAAGGTTCTCGCTGCTAATCCAAAAGCCAACAGCATCTCTAGGATCATGCACAACTCCATGTGCAACAGTCTAAAGATGTGTATATACCGTGTGCAGATAAAACCAGTGTAAGCCAAACCATGTGATGTCATTGGTAGGCAATCTAAGCTATGCAAAATTTGAATTAGTTTCAGAGAATGTCCAGCATTCAGATGTAATGCCATGAAGTCAGCCATATGAAATGCATATAAACTAGGAGGTAAACCTAAATTGCAAGTTTTATGAGATCAGGTGGTTAAGAAGAGAGTGGGTGTTGTGTGTACAAAAACACAAACTCTATCAACTCTCTTTTCTTTAAGTAATTTAGAACATTCATCATTTTTTATTGCATATCGTGGATGGTCAGAATATGCATATTTTAGATACATATTCATAAAAGAAAATGATTTGCAGCCATAAGTACTTGATATAGATATATTTGAGAGGCCATTGGTGTACATATTCTATGGCTAGGTCAAAGTATAATATTTTTGGTGCTCATGAAAATAAAAATAGAATGAGATGTAAGATCTATGGCATGCTATATCTAAGTTACAATTAGGCAGTCTAATTCCTGCAAAAAAATATTTTAACATGGTAAATTAGGCTCATGATTCTATGTTTGATGTATGTAGAATTCATGTAGAAAATTGTGCACTCTAGTAAGAACATATGTTCTTGGGTGGCTTCTCTTGACATGTAGACTGTTACTCACAAGAGTTGTACTTTTCCTACCATTGTATCTCTTATCACAGAGTAGGAGCTAAGTTAAAGCAAACTTCTTGGAAATTTTGTTATATCTTCGCAATTTGGGCATTCAGATAGGAAATAACTTCTTTTATTTTTTTAATCATTTTCTACTGGTCATTTCTCTCAGAATGGAAGCGATGTGATGTGTGAATTATCATTAAAAAAGACATTTAAAGGCCAATAATTCCATATTCAAATGACACTAGAAAGAGGGTTTTGGATTCGGTGGCTAAAATTGATAGCCAGACTTGCTCAATCATTACAGAATGGGATTTTAGACGAAGAAAGTGATCAAAGACAATGGTCATCTGCTAATTGAGCACTCGTTATTCATCGATGAGCCCTTGCATACATGATATCAATTTGAGATTTGAGTTGACATTTGACGTTTCAAATTGTTTAAATCATTCTAACTCAATGCTATAATTGGAACTTTTTGACTGTGAGTAGTGGAAATTGGCCCATCCCAGACCAGTACTATCGTCCATGTGCTTGTAACTGAGAGACGGGCTAGCAAGCAAGCCCCAAGCAACCGCACCCGAAGAAATCAACAGATGTTACTCCCTCCAAGCCATAAGCCTTAAGATCCTCAGCCAGATCTGCCAGGCCAGCTGGACGTCCCATGAGCAATGCCGTAGTGACTCAGTGTGATAGCCACAACCCGTGCTGCCAGGAGGATGCCCCCCATAACTCAGCCAAGTACTGACCGCGATACCACTGTGAGCAACAAGCCATTAAAAAAAGGACAGTCCGATGAGGCTGCTGGCTACTCTAGATGTTCTGCCAAAAGAAAGAAAGGAACTCGGCCGAGAGGTCATGATGCCACCAAGCTTCGGCCATAGCAAGGATGGCGAGATGATGAGACTTAAGGATCCTCCAACCCAATTGCATAGTATACTAAAAGAAATGAATAATGGGGCTCCCCGGGGAGGTGTAGGGGTCCAGCCATTGCCACTCTCTAAGATACCACTGTAAAGAGGACAAAGGCCAGGCCTCCTAGGCCCAAAGGCGCAAATCATGATCAATCTAAATCTTCTTAGAATCAAAATCAATATGCCAATCTCAACCACGAGTGCCAACCACCGCGATCTGCTGAAAAGTGCAGTTGGTGATGATCTTGGACTCCTCAAGAGTGCTAGTCATCCGACCATCCTCACCAATCTCAAAGAAGAGAGCCCCATCTTGAGTATAACCCCGGGTGGGAATCAAAACCTCGGTCTGCGTGAAAGCTCCCAACCAAATTGCCCAGGGGAAGGCGTGTCTAGATCCCCCAATCCCTCAAAATAACGGCCTCGATATCTCTGATCATTTGAGACACCCCATGCATCCGAATACATCTTTCCTGCTCGTGTGCCTCAGTGAGCCTGCTCGTGTGCCTGAGTGAGCCCCTTGACCCGTAGGTAGTCATCAACACTACGCCTAGGACCCCTGGAAAATGTCCCCGAAGAAACATGGAGTCAGGGGCCAACCATGAATCCTCTCTCCGTACGAAGAATAGGATTCCGGATAGAGGCAATAGGATTTCATATAGAGGCTATTGGAGCTTCTCCTCAATGAAGGAGGTACAATGCTCGACAAGAGCAAGAAGTAACTGCTCCCATGATCTCAGGATACTGGATACTACGAGCAAAATGATCCTACATCCTCCTCGAGAACCAAGCACGCCACATGTCAGCAAAGATCCGCCTTACCTCATGCTTCCACATCCCATCCGTAGTAGGCGTAAACATGCCAAGTCTCTCTCGAAGAAAATCCTTCGATGGCTCTGGGCCAAGAAGCAAGCTTCAAATGCCAAACTTGCTTGGCACGGCTCTGACAAGCGGGGTCAATAATCCCAAAGTCACCATGTTCTGTAGGAAGGGTGATGAAGGGTGATGACTGACCAAGCAACCTTAGCCGGAGCGGGACTTCCATCCCCCCCCCCCCCCCCAAAACCATAAGAAGTTGATGATTAGCCACTAAAAGGAAATGCCATGAAGTCAGCCATATGAAATGCATATAAACTAGGAGGTAAACCTAAATTGCAAGTTTTATGAGATCAGGTGGTTAAGAAGAGAGTGGGTGTTGTGTGTACAAAAACACAAACTCTATCAACTCTCTTTTCTTTAAGTAATTTAGAACATTCATCATTTTTTATTGCATATCGTGGATGGTCAGAATATGCATATTTCAGATACATATTCATAAAAGAAAATGATTTGCAGCCATAAGTACTTGATATAGATATATTTGAGAGGCCATTGGTGTACATATTCTATGGCTAGGTCAAAGTATAATATTTTTGGTGCTCATGAATATAAAAATAGAATGAGATGTAAGACCTATGGCATGCTATATCTAAGTTACGATTAGGCAGTCTAATTCCTGCAAAAAAATATTTTAACATGGTAAATTAGGCTCATGATTCTATGTTTGATGTATGTAGAATTCATGTAGAAAATTGTGCACTCTAGTAAGAACATATGTTCTTGGGTGGCTTCTCTTGACATGTAGACTGTTACTCACAAGAGTTGTACTTTTCCTACCATTGTATCTCTTAACACAGAGTAGGAGCTAAGTTAAAGCAAACTTCTTGGAAATTTTCTTATATCTTCGCAATTTGGGCATTGAGATAGGAAATAACTTCTTTTATTTTTTTAATCATTTTCTACTGGTCATTTCTCTCAGAATGGAAGCGATGTGATGTGTGAATTATCATTAAAAAAAGACATTTAAAGGCCAATAATTCCATATTCAAATGACACTAGAAAGAGGGTTTTGGATTCGGTGGCTAAAATTGATAGCCAGACTTGCTCAATCATTACAGAATGGGATTTTAGACGAAGAAAGTGATCAAAGACAATGGTCACCTGCTAATTGAGCACTCGTTATTCATCGATGAGCCCTTGCATACATGATATCAATTTGAGATTTGAGTTGACATTTGACGTTTCAAATTGTTTAAATCATTCTAACTCAATGCTATAATTGGAACTTTTTGACTGTGAGTAGTGGAAATTGGCCCATCCCAGATCGAGAGACCAGTACTATCGTCCATGTGCTTGTAACTGAGAGACCGGCTAGCAAGCAAGCCCCAAGCAACCGCACCCCAAGAAATCAACAGATGTTACTCCCTCCAAGCCATAAGCCTTAAGATCCTCAGCCAGATCTGCCGGGCCAGCTGGACGTCCCAAGAGCAATGCCGTAGTGACTCAGTGTGATAGCCACAACCCGTGCTGCCAGGAGGATGCCCCCCATAACTTAGCCAAGTACTGACCGCGATACCACTGTGAGCAACAAGCCATTAAAAAAAGGACAGTCCGATGAGGCTGCTGGCTCCTACGCCCAAAGGCGCAAATCATGATCAAACGAAATCTTCTTAGAATCAAAATCAATATGCCAATCTCAACCACGAGTGCCAACCACCGCGATCTGCTGAAAAGTGCAGTTGGTGATGATCTTGGACTCCTAAGGAGTGCTAGTCATTCGACCATCCTCACCAATCTCAAAGAAGAGAGCCCCATCTTGAGTATAACCCCGGGTGGGAATCAAAACCTCGGTCTGCGTGAAAGCTCCCAACCAAATTGCCCAGGGGAAGGCGTGTCTAGATCCCCCAATCCCTCAAAATAACGGCCTCGATATCTCTGATCATTTGAGACACCCCATGCATCCGAATACATCTTTCCTGCTCGTGTGCCTCAGTGAGCCTGCTCGTGTGCCTGAGTGAGCCCCCTGACCCGTAGCTAGTCATCAACACTACGCCTAGGACCCGTGGAAAATGTCCCCCAAGAAACATGGAGTCAGGGGCCAACCATGAATCCTCTCTCCGTACGAAGAATAGGATTCCGGATAGAGGCAATAGGATTTCATATAGAGGCTATTGGAGCTTCTCCTCAATGAAGGAGGTACAATGCTCAACAAGAGCAAGAAGTAACTGCTCCCATGATCTCAGGATACTGGATACTACGAGCAAAATGATCCTACATCCTCCTCGAGAACCAAGCACGCCACATATCAGCAAAGATCCGCCTTACCTCATGCTTCCACGTCCCATCCGTAGCAGGCGTAAACATGCCAAGTCTCTCTCGAAGAAAATCCTTCGATGGCTCTAGGCCAAGAAGCAAGCTTCAAATGCCAAACTTGCTCGGCACGGCTCTGACAAGCGGGGTCAATAATCCCAAAGTCACCATGTTCTGTAGGAAGGGTGATGAAGGGTGATGACTGACCAAGCAACCTTAGCCGGAGAGGGACTTCCATCCCCCCCCCCCCAACCATAAGAAATTGATGATTAGCCACTAAAAGGAAATCCCCAACTAAAATACATACACCACCCAAGGACCATCCAGCCGACCAAAAGACCTCACAGTGTCTCTGCAAGAGCTGTCCACAATGCCGAGTACCGCCTGAAGAAAGATGGTGCTCCTTTAACATAAGAAGTTGGGGCATCCCAGCCCCTTAACATTCCATGAAAGAACTCTCATGGAGACTAAGAGAACCAAGAGGCTACTATGGCAGTAAAATGGGCCATCTTCGAAATAATCCGAGTCCATAAGTCCTCTATGAGAGGCCAATTGTTGAAAGAGAGCACAGAAAAGTGTAAACAAAGTACTCTCTCCAGCCCAAGAGCCCTCTCCTCAGAATGTAACTTCTCATGAGTGTACATATAGCAAGGTGCAATACGAGTGTCTTCAATCACCAAGGTGATGTGGGAACTTAATCACCTAGGCACGAACAACATGCAATGCCTCCCCCAATGACCAATCAGGCTCTGATTAGTGGGAAAGGAGAAAGCAACTATCAAGTCCAAAGCGGTCTGACTGCGAGAAGCAAGAGCCACATCATGGACCCGAATGGTAGAAGGGGTCAAATCCTCTTGTGTGCCAAAGAAGAGAGAAAACTCATAACCGAAACGTCTCCTTTGAAAATTATGGTTTCCAAGCCGTCATAGGGAAGCCACGTGCTTTCTAGGGAATAAATGCCGAAGAGGTTGCTTTCGAAGGATCAAAACAATACGCCGAGGGACAAACATATGCTCGGGAAGCCCACACCGCAATTGGACAAAGTGCAATCATCCATGCTGACAAACATATGCTTGGGAAGCCTGCACTACAATCAGACAAAGTGCAATCATCTATGCGGCTCCCTCAAGGGTCCCTAACTCCACCTGGTAAAAGCTCCGACTCAGGGTCTCAATATCAACCAACTTGCCAACTTCAGCATGCAAGCTACTCTAAACGAGGACCCTGAGTTCACCACGACTTTGGATTGGGGTGTGAACTAATGATCTTGCAAATGACCGAAGAGGCCTACAGACAAACAACCTCTAAAACTAAACTTGCTCTGCCCTCATCGGTAAGGGAGAATCGAATGGGCGACAGAGTGGTTGCAGGTGAGTAGGCTTCCGAAGAGTCCCTTTCGGGGGCAGACTCCGATTCCATTCATGTGTGCAGTAATAAAGAAGATGGGAGGAAGTGGCGAGACGAATAGGGGGAGGAAAACAGCCCCGAATCTTCCAGCACTGAAGCTGAAAAGGATCTCCAGTCTGCTGGGAGCTGTTAAGAACTTCAGCCACAATCAGCAAAGAAGGGGAAAAAAAAAAACCCTTTTTTGCCCTTCCAGTTAAGGAAAGGAAGACAAGAAAAGGGAGTGGAGGATGGCGTTGGAAAGAGCAGCGGGGAGAGGAAGGGAAAAAAATGAAAAAGGGGGGGGGGGGCAGCTGGTGACAAGAGAGAGGGGAAGGGGGGGAGGCAGCAAAGGCAGTAGGGAGGAGGGCTGGCAGCGAAGGAGGCAGAGGGAAGAGGAGGAGCAATGCAGGGAAGGATCAGGGCAGCGAGTCCCGAATGTAAACAATTACTTCCAAATTTCTAAGCCTTCTACTTTGAAACTTGCAACTTGCAAAGGGAACAACAAAGTGACATCAAGAGCCAAGACTTCAAGGATTTTCAAAGAAAATTACTGAAACTTAATCAATTTATGTCTCATGTTTGCTATTTTCAAAATCCTAATCATATCCTCATATTACAATGTAATTTGTTGCAATTTTTATATGTCTCGAAGTTCTTCTATCTAGTAGAGGCTTTCTCATATTTAAATCCATATTTGTATCTACAAAAATATCTGTTTGCTCTTTCCAATCTGCTCCATCCTGTTTGCTCCATCTAATAGGAAAAATTATTTCTCTCTTCCGCAAAACTCGAGGACTTTATCTTCGATACATACTTTATTTGAGGAACATCATTTCTGATATGAACACTTATCTTTTTATGTGCCCGATGACTTGAATAGAAAGTTTGCACGATCTTAATAAGAGATTTCTTCCATCTCTTGTGTTATCAAAGATCTTTGGTATTGGTGCAAATGTAAGCACGAGAGAAGAAGAGAGAGACTACCAATCTATCATACTCCTGAACTAACCATCAAATACAAGAGAGGTTCTTTGATCACCATGGCTACTTCTAAAGTTGTTGCTGTAGACAAATACAAAGGAATTAACTTTATACTTAGGCAAACAAAGTTAAAGTATCTTCTTATGAAGCAAAACCTTAGGAATGTGCAGAAAAAGACTGGGAAGCTAGCAATCGGGGAAGGGTTTCTCTGTAATAAACAAGACTCCATAACACACTCTATGAAGACTATACTCTTTACAAAATTGATTACTATATAGTACAAATGATAGAATATACTACTACTTCAGAGAATAGATTGTCTACAAGTTTTAGTATTGATAGTTCTAGTGAGAAGGAGATGATAATACAATGACGAGATGACCTCAAACCAGATAATTACAATAGTTTAAATTCATTAATCTTGCTTACACTTACACGGTATTCCAATCAAAGATATGCAAGAGAGTGGGCAAAGTGCGCACACACACCCTCAAGGGACCTTAAATCACTCATTCCTCTATGCAGTCTTCATTCTCAGACTCTTCCATTTACAAGACATAACTATATCCTCTAAATACTAGGCACGTAGTCATTCCTTAACACTCTCCATTGTAATTCTCTCTCATGAGTCTCACAATCCACTTCTTTCTTCCTAGATTTTCTTCACCTAATCACTATGACTTGAGATAATCTCCAGAGGAAGAGAGTTTGATAACCCTCGTATGTTTAAATGGAGGTGCGCTCACCTTTTTCTTTTTCTTTTTTGGAAGAGAGGGGAGAGAGAGTCAACAATCTTTTGACCCTTGAGGGGAATGGTCATGATGACCCATTGACTCCACTTTTCCAATAGATAACAATTGACTTACTATACCTCATTGTTGTTTATCTCATTAAGATAGATTCAACTACTCCACTTACATCATCTAGACCATAGGCTAACCCAAGTTAGTCCTTTTCGAAAGGCCCAAGTCCCTCTGATGCTAGGGAGGGTCCATGTTGTATTTACTTGGTTGACCTCTCTACTCTACCTAAGTCAACTTCTACATGTCAAGATTAGGTCAAAGAACCTTGTAATACCAACTAAGTGGAATTTATAGCTCATGGAAAGCAACATTTAACCTTAATCCATGTTACATAACGGTTAGGGTTATCACCATCAAGTCAACTTCTACATGTCAAGAATAGGTCAAAGAACCTTGTAATACCAACTAAGTGCCTAAGTCAGCTTCTACATGTCAAGGTTAGGTCAAAGAACCTTGTAATACCAACTAAGTGGACTTTATAGCTCATGGAAAGCAACATTTAACCTTAATCTATCTTGCATAACGGTTCGGGTTATCACCATCAAGTCAACCTCATGAAGAATAGTTCAAAGTTAATAGATGTCCTAAGTCGACTTGATATAGGCAAGACCCAAATTCATCGACTTTGAGTAGCCTCTCTCCCCCTGACTTTTCAACAGCCATAGGTTGACTTGCATGGATGCCCCCAAGTCAATTTCGACTAGAGGTCAAGTTGGATGCATGCTGCTGGGTGAGTTCCACTTGCCTATAGATCAGTTCCCCTTACTTAACTTCAATTGACGTCAAATTATAAAAATAGGTAGGCTACTAGCTGGATTCCACTAGCCCATAAATCAGTTCCCCTTACTTAAGACAAGTTCAGCTTCTAGGGCCGTGCAAGGTCAAATTTATACCAATATTGGTCATTTAACAAATGAAGACCAGTTCATAGCATGCCGATTACAGGGTCAAGTTCTTGTACATAGCAGATCAGCTTATATTACCTCCTATTTACTTGATCTAGATGTTTTGCTTTGTCCACATCGACCTTGATACATACCTTCATGTTGATTTCGGTATGCCCGGCCTAGGAGAAGTTATCATACCCCAAGTCAAATTACATCGACATTAATACAATGCTACAATCCCCCACTTGAAGATGTTCCATTGACTCAATTCAAGGAAGGGTATAATAGGATGAGACAATGCCACTTTATAACATGAGCTTGTAGAAGGTCATGCACTGTAAAGCATCTCCTTCTCACTTATTTACTATGAGCATAAAAGAAAACCAAAGGTAATAGGCAAAAGAGTTAATAAAGAAAGATGGAGTATATAGAATGAAGGTGATGAGGTTTGTATAATCTCATGCATAGCAGGCCTTCAACTTTGGACATATTGACCAGAGGCATCATATTTCCTTCCAATGTAGCTAATCGTAATGCACCTTGTAGAAGTATCTTTATTACCTTGTTTGATTACATTGAAAAGACTTATCCATTCCAATGCGAGCACCCACCATTAGTGCTCATAGAAAGGTTCTCACCTATAGTTGCGAAGTTGAGCAAGCCACTCCATACAAAGGCCAATCTTATCATACACAAACTCGTTTAGTAAGCTCTAGCAAGCCTTGTACACATGTAGCCTTTGGGCTTCTATACATTTTGTTCCAGAGTTAATAGAGTTACTTCTCTATCTCTCTCTCTCTCTCTCTCTCATGTTGCATTTACTTGGTTGACCTCTCTACTGTGCCTAAGTCAACTTCTACATGTCAAGATTAGGTCAAAGAACCTTGTAATACCAACTAAGTGGACTTTATAGATCATGGAAAGCAACATTTAACCTTAATCTATTTTGCATAATGGTTCGGGTTATCACCATCAAGTCAACTTCTACATGTGAAGATTAGGCCAAATAACCTTGTAATACCAACTAAGTGCCTAAGTCAGCTTCTACATGTCAAGATTAGGTCAAAGAACCTTGTAATACCAACTAAGTGGACTTTATAGCTCATGGAAAGCAACATTTAACCTTAATCTATCTTGCATAACGGTTCGGGTTATCACCATCAAGTCAACCTCATGAAAAAAAGTTTAAATTTAATAGATGGCCTAAGTCGACTTGATATAGCCAAGACCCAAATTCATCGACTTTGAGTAGCCTCTCTCCCCCTGACTTTTCAACAGCCATAGGTTGATTTGCATGGATGCCCCCAAGTCAATTTCGACTAGAGGTCAAGTTAGATGCATGCTGCTGGGTGAGTTCCACTTGCCTATAGATCAGTTCCCCTTACTTAACTTCAATTGACGTCAAGTATACAAATAGGTAGGCTACTAGGTGAATTCCACTTGCCCATAAATCAATCAGTTCCCCTTACTTAATACAAGTTCAGCTTCTAGGGCCCTGCCAAGTCAAATTTATACCAATATTGAGCATTTAGCAAGTGAAGACCAGTTCATAGCATGCCGATTACAGGGTCAAGTTCTTGTACAGAGCGGATCAGCTTATATTACCTCCTATTTGCTTGATCTAGATGTTTTGCTTTGTCCACATTGACCTTGATACATACCTTCATGTTGATTTTGGTATGCCCGGCCTAGGAGAACTTCACATACCCCAAGTCAAATTATATCGACATTAATACAATGCTACAATCCCCCACTTGAAGATGTTCTATTGATTCAATTCAAGGAAGGGTATAATAGGATGAGACAATGCCACTTTATAACATGAGCTTGTAGAAGGTCAGGCACTGTAAAGCATCTCCTTCTCACTTATTTCCTATGAGCATAAAAGAAAACCAAAGGCAGTATGCAAAAAAGGTAATAAAGAAAGTTGGAGTATATAGAATGAAGGTGATGAGGTTTGTATAATCTCATGCATAGTAGGCCTTCAACTTTGGACATATTGACCAGAGGCATCATATTTCCTTCCAATGTAGCTAATTGTAATGCACCTTGTAGAAGTATCTTCATTACCTTGTTTGATTACATTGAAAAGACTTATCCATTCCAGTGCGAGCACCCACCATTAGTGCTCATAGAAAGGTTCTCACATGTAGTTGTGGAGTTGAGCAAGCCACTCCATACAAAAGCCAATCTTATCATACACAAACTCGTTTAGTAGGCTCTAGCAAGCCTTGTACACATGTAGCCTTTGGGCTTCTATACATTTTGTTCCAGAGTTAATAGAGTTACTTCTCTCTCTCTCTCTCTCTCTCTCTCTCTCTCTCTCTCTCATATGTTGTATTTACTTGGTTGACCTCTCTACTGTGCCTAAGTCAACTTCTACATGTCAAGATTAGGTCAAAGAACCTTGTAATACCAACTAAGTGGACTTTATAGCTCATGGAAAGCAACATTTAACCTTAATCTATCTTGCATAACAGTTTGGGTTATCACCATGAAGTCAACTTCTACATGTCAAGATTAGGTCAAAGAACCTTGTAAAACCAATTAAGTGCCTAAGTCAGCTTCTACATGTCAAGATTAGGTCAAAGAACCTTGTAATACCAACTAAGTGGACTTTATAGCTCATGGAAAGCAGCATTTAACCTTAATCTATCTTGCATAATGGTTCGAGTTATCAGCATCAAGTCAACCTCATGAATAATAGTTCAAATTTAATAGATGGCCTAAGTCGACTTGATATAGCCAAGACCCAAATTCATTGACTTTGAGTAGCCTCTCCCCCCCTGACTTTTCAACAGCCATAGGTTGACTTGCATGGATGCCCCCAAGTCAATTTCGACTAGAGGTCAAGTTAGATGCATGCTGCTGGGTGAGTTCCACTTCTAGGGCCCTGTCAGGTCAAATTTATACCAATATTGGTCATTTAACAAGTGAAGACCAATTCATAGCATGTCGATTACAGTGTGAGGTTCTTGTACATAGCAGATCAGCTTATACTACCTCCTATTTGCTTGATCTAGATGTTTTGCTTTGTCCACATCGACCTTGATACATACCTTCATGTTGATTTTGGTATGCCCGGCCTAGGAGAAGTTCTCATACCCCAAGTCAAATTACATCGACATTAATACAATGCTACAATCCCCCACTTGAAGATGTTCCATTGACTCAATTCAAGAAAGGGTATAATAGGATGAGACAATGTCACTTTATAACATGAGCTTGTAGAAGGTCATGCACTGTAAAGCATCTCCTTCTCACTTATTTACTATAAGCATAAAAGAAAATCAAAGGTAGTAGGCAAAAAAGGTTAATAAAGAAAGTTGGAGTATATGGAATGAAGGTGATGAGGTTTGTATAATCTCATGCATAGTAGGCCTTCAACTTTGGACATATTGACCAGAGGCATCATATTTCCTTCCAATGTAGCTAATTGTAATGCACCTTGTAGAAGTATCTTTATTACCTTGTTTGATTACATTGAAAAGACTTATCCATTCCAGTGCGAGCACCCACCATTAGTGCTCATAGAAAGGTTCCCACCTGTAGTTGCGGAGTTGAGCAAGCCACTCCATACAAAGGCCAATCTTATCATACACAAACTCGTTTAGTAGGCTCTAGCAAGCCTTGTACACATGTAGCCTTTGGGCTTCTATACATTTTGTTCCAGAGTTAATAGAGTTACTTCTCTCTCTCTCTCTCTCTCTCTCTCTCTCTCTCTATCTCTCTCTCTCTCCCCTCCTTCCCTCCCTCCCTCTCTCTCCCTCTCCCTCCCTCCCTCCCTCCCTTCCTCTCTCTCTCTCTCCCTCTCTCTCTCTCCCTCTCTCTCCCTCTCCCTCCCTTCCTCCCCCCTGTAAGAGAATAACAGCACAGTGGGATAGATCTATAGACAGAGTTGAGAGAAAAACGAAGACTAAGAGATAGAAAACTCAAATTCTGAGATTGCGGAGCGTAATGCAGTTACAACGATGGTGCTATCCACCCGTGCACTCCCAATGTGGAGCTTAGATGGCGATCTAGATAGACTCTAGATTAAGGGCTTACTAGTGCACAATGCTCTATAAAGCTCAACCTTGGCCATGCTTATATAGCTTTTACAAGGGGAGTCGGTATACATAAATGCAATCGGGAGATACTCAATAGTCGGCAAAATATGAAATCCGACATTATCTCCATGACCAGAAGTCCAACTGTCTCAGCCCTACGGGCGGACCCCGCAGACGGGGACAAGCCCCCCTCTGCACTCCCCCCATTAAGGTTCAATGGAGAAACTGCGCGACGCCACAGGGCCTTTATTTTTGCCTTGAATAGCAACCCAATGGCCAAGAAGTTTATGCCATACGTAACCTAATGGCTAGGCTCACATAGATCATCTATAACCATCACCAGTCACACATAGACCTAATCTAACTTGAAAGTTAGGGTTCCACAAATGTTCAGGCTCACACAATGGCTTCTCCTCATGATGGGGGCTTTACAACTTAGAGCACCATGGACCCTCTCTCTCTCTCTCTCTCTCTCTCTCTCTCTCTCTCTCTCTCTCTCTCTCCCTCCCTCCCTCCCTCCCTCCCTCCCTCCCTCCCTCTCTCTCTCTCTCTCTCTCTCTCTCTCACTCTCTCTCTCTCCCCTCCCTCTCTCTCTCTCTCTCCCTCTCCCTCCGTCCTCCCCCTTGTAAGAGAATAACAGCACAATGGAATAGATCTATAGACAGAGTTGAGAGAAAAACGCAAACTAAGAGATAGAGAACTCAAATTCTCAAATTGCAGAGCATAATGTAGTTACAAAGATGGTGCTATCCACCCATGCACTCCCGATGTGGAGCTTAGATAGCGATTTAGATAGACTCTCGATGAAGGGCTTACTAGTGTGCAATGCTCTGTAAAGCTCAACATGGCCATGCTTATATAGCTTTTACAAGGGGAGTGGGTATACATAAATGCAATCGGGAGATACTCAATAGTGGACAAAATATAAAATCCGACAATATCTCCACGACCAGAAGTCCAACCGTCTCAACCCTACGGGCCGGGGGGATAGGCCCCCGAGACCATGCAGAAGGGGCCAAGCCCCCCTCTGCACCCCCCCCCCCCCCCCATTAAAGTTCTATGGAGAAATTGTGCGATGCCACAGGGCCTTTATTTTTGCCTTTACCTTTAATAGAAACCTAATGGCCCAGAAGTTTATGCCCTACCTAACCTAATGGCTAGGCTTACATAGATCATCCATAATCATCATCAGTCATACATAGACCTCATCTAACTTAGAAGTTAGGGTTCCACAAATGTCCAGGCTCTCACAATGGCTTCTCCTCATAATGGGGGCCTTACCACTTAGAGCACCATGGATCATTTGTGGTCACTTGAGGGTGGAGTATTGAGCATATATTAAACCCCTCTCTCTCTCTCTCTCTCTCTCTCAGTCTCTCTCTCTTTCCCCCCCCCCCCCCCCCCCCCCAAGAAGAGGTGTGTAGAGGCAAAGACATAGTTATACTAAGAGAGACATTTGAGAGCCGAGACCAGAGCATACCTAGAGTTCAAGGTTCCCAGTGGGAGTCCACATACAGAGAGTGGGAGTCCACATATAGAGAGTGGGAGTCCGCATATAGAGAGTATACACGCAAGAACACCACCACAGGTTCAGGGGGAGTAGCCATACTCTTCAGAGATGGACTTCAAAGAAGGATATGGATAGTCGCATGTGATTCACAGGTCAGATATCTTTGGATCCAAATCAAACTCTCAATGCAGAGGATCATCTACATAGCATTAGCATTATGCTACTTCGCTCCTTCTATCTCGCAGTTTGCTATGATAGATTGAGAGGGGGACTCACCATGCACTTTGTTGTCACATGAGATTATAGAGTACTCTTCACTAGGGGAAGTCTTCCTTATGGGAGACTTCAATGAGAGGACATGCAATGATGAGTTGAGATATTTAACTTAGAGGACCCACAGATACTACCTACCATACAAGAGGATCCTAGAGCTCAAGCTTCAGCCAACTCTACACACACTCATTATGGCACTCATCTACTCAAACTAGGCTCTCGACACACTGAAAGAAAGGAATAGTGTAGCTGCTTGAAGGGGAGTAAGGATCGTGCCACCGCCACTCCCCCGGGTCCCAAAGGAGGGAGGATAACGACCAAGCCTCCCAGACCTAGAGACTCCAACCATGATGAATCTGAATCTCCTTGGCATTGGGATCAATGTGCCAATCATGACCACGAGTTCCAATCACCCGAATCCATTGAAAAGTGAAGTTAGTGATGATCTCGGACTCCTCTGGCGTGTCGGTCTAAGTGAAGGCACCCAACCAAGCCATCAGGGACGAGTGATCAGACTGAGTTCCCCAATCCCTTGGAATAGCAGCCTCAATATCCTTGATCATCTGAGCAAGATTTATCAAAGTTATCACCTAGGCTTTATTTAAGTTGGTCATTGAGGCTTTATCAAAGTTGGTCGCCTAGGCTTCATCAAAGTTGGTCGCCTAGGCTTTATCAAAGTTGGTCACTCAGGCATTATCAAAGTTGATTGCCCCTCATTGTCTATAAGAGTGGTTGCCCAAATAAGCCACTACCGAATTCAGTCACCCCATATTGCAATTTGGAAAGGTTTGCTGGTCCATATTTTATAGAGAAGTGGTTGTCCCATTTTTCATATGAGAGTTACCTTAGTCATTTAGTAGATCATTGGTCTCCTATGTCACATGCATTAGCATCTTGTCACAAAAAAGATAGACGAAGGCTTCAGGAAGTACAAGGCAGAGAGGTGAAAGGGCAAGAGTATGAATGCAAGTGAGGGTCACGGTAGTGGTCAGATGACCACACTTGGGTAGTTGCCTGGTATTAGGCAGTTATCTGCCACTACTGGGCAGCCTCCTTGGGGTCCCTCCCCTGCCCCATTGCCTTGTGATGTGCATGTTGATGATGGCCAGCAGAATTAATCTCCTCCATGCAAACCCATGTACGTGCTCAGCCATGCAGTGGTTTCCCATGGCCTATATAAGGAGTCGAGCCTCATTTTGCTACTCTAAAGGGCTGATCTGTGATAGACTCTCTGCTGGCATCTTTTTTCTTATTCATGTGTTTTGAGAGGAGATCTTATAGAAGTGGTGAGTGATAGTCTAAGCAAACCAACAGACTGTTAGTGTGCGTTGCTGCCTCCTGGTGTAGCCTTGTGGGAGAAGTGTCCTCCTGCTAGTGGAAGCGTCCAGGTGGTTGACTCAAATCAAGTGTCCCCTTTGAATGAGGGCTAGTGAAGCTACAGTTTCTCGTGTTCCTAGGCTTATCTCATGTACTGTCTAATTGAGAAGTATATCAGTCCTTGTGATCATCTTCTTTAGTCCTAGAGGTTCTTTGCTGAGTTCAGCTGTGTATTACTCTTGGCGTCTTGATTGTTTGCCACTTATGTACTATTTTGCACCTTGTATTTTTAAAGTCTCTTTACTAGTCTTACACTGGTAGTTTTGCAAGCATTTTGAAATGCCTATGGTGTCATGCTTATGAAGTGAAAGGCATCCTGACTGGTTGTTGCTCCATCTATTGGAAGTCATGTGTAAATTTTCAGATTTCATTACTTTTTCACTTTCCAAGACTTCTCTATATTCCAACATCTCTTTTGTTTGATTTATTAATGGCTTTCAAATAAGCGCAGAGTGTCATACCGAGTAAATTTCTCAAGGAGAGTCCGTCCCTAACGTAGCCACCCGGCAAAGGCAGCTACATTCACTGAGAAAGCTTGTTCTGAAGGGTTAGGGTCCTGGAATTGTGTTCTTCAGGATAGCTCAAGTGGAAGCAGGCACCCCCTGCCTTCCATGTATAAGTGTGTTGTATCTCTCCCAGCTTGGTGTAAGCTCCTCCCTCACAGATCGTGACTGGGCTGAGCATTCTTGTTTGGACTCTCAATAAACTGGAATCAATCTGAACCCTTTTGTCTTGGTTGTGTGCTAACTTCCAAGTGTTGGCTTCAGTTGAAGATCCTCGAAGCTACTGGACTGACCAGATGGACAAAGTCGACTTCTGGGCTTGGTTGGAGCATCCATCTGATAAGCTCTTCTAAGCCCTTTGTCTAGCTTTAAGGGATCTTGTAAGCTCTCTGTAAAGACTTTGACCAGTGTCCTATAAAGCCATTTGGGATAACTTGACAATGCATGCATCCTAGTTCTCAAATGGATTGTGGTTTTATGTTTCTCTTTACATGATGAAGACACCCCACCTCGTGCATGGCCTCACATTTGCTACAAAAGGATGCCTCCTCCTAAGGCAAGAACCCTCAATTCTGTGGCTGCCCAAGGTGTCCAGCTACAGGAATCTATGTTTGTCCTTAACTCTGTTCCTACCCCTTCTCTTTGTACATCCACCCTCTTCATATATGAACATGGACATAATAAAAATTGAACGTGTGGGACATCATTATCATGGCCTCCAATGAAAATGACCTCATGTGCAACCTACCAGACCAACTAAAACAGGCAAAGTATCACTGCTCTCAATTGATTAAGTTAACGAAGATGGCTTACGATTGCAAGTTTATAGAAAAGCTTGATCAGGCGCTCAAGGAGAAAGGTCTTTGATGTAAGCAAGATTTCCACTTTCAGCAATACCTGTGTATATGTGACTCGGTGCACAAGAATAATATGCCATTGAGTTCAATAACACAAGAGGAGGGCAATCCAAAGATTACTTAACCTAGATGAGTATTAATCATATCATTTTTTATTCTAACACAATTTGTGGATTCTCTATGCATTGTATATTTTGATGTGATAGTATTCTCTTTGAGCAATGCATGTTCTTGAGCGTGTTCTTTAAAGATCATATGTTTTTCTTTTTCCTTTTATAAAGAGAGAGAAGAAGAGAAGGGGAGAGAGAGAGAGAGAGAGAGAGAGAGAGAGAGAGAGAGAGAGAGAGAGAGAGAGAGAGAGAGAAAGTTTTTGTTACGTCTATGATAGGCCAAAATTGGCCTATGAGACAAAACATAGGATACATAATGCAGATGTCATCCGGCTTTCAAAAGATAAAACAAGATCATAAAAAGCTAATACAATCTAGTCTGAAACATGAGTGGTGAAATAATAAGGGCGATGGTGGGGTGATGGAGCCTTCTCTCTGGGGGTGGAGAGGTCATTGATGGCAGGAAAAGTAACTACATTGTCTATGATCTCTCAACCTTTTGCAATTACAGAAGCTTATTATTCGCATCTGAAGTCACTGTAATCCAAAATATAACCAAAGAAGCTTTCTGCATCCCAGAAGCTTATCAGATGTATACCTTCTCAAAATTAGGAACAACAGAGGAACCAAAACCCTGATCTTAGTGATTTCCTGAGAAAAATAATAACAGTATGAATAATAATGTTCTCCAAGATCCTCGAAGAACATTACCCATATGAAGCCCTCTTCTTAAACTCTTAGTTCTTAGGCATTTCATTTTCAGAGTGGTTCTCACATGTTTAGCTTGTTTTCCAAATCCACAAGTGTATCCTGTAATTGAGCATGATGGTATGCCAATAAGTCATATTTTCTCTTCAATATTTTGTACTCCTCCATCAACCTGAAAATCAAAGAAAGAAGGGAAAGATATTTATAACCTTACTAGGTTGAGTCATCCTTTCATAAATAGTTTAAATACAGACATGGCTACCTCTGTATTTCTCTTTGGGAAACTTCCAACTCCTCACATTTGGCTTGAAGGGATTTTTCTTTGTTTGTGATAATCGTCTCGAGGTTCTGTATCTGACCAATTTGCTTTTGCAAACATAGGGCCTAAAAAATTGCATAAAATCTCACAAAAAAGCTTTACTTTAAAGGACAGTAAGAAATACATGCAATGAATATGCTTATGTATGCATGCTTGTGAAGTTTATGCTCTAGACGAACTAAAATTTTGGAAACCATGCTTAGGCTGAATATAAGTTGAATATATAGTTGACGATTGATGTCTAACATGCAAGAATGTATGCATATGTGGTCAAGGAGAATATAGACACATGTTTGATGAGCTCCTATTTTGACAAGCCAAAGCAATGTGGACAAAGCTTGGATGAAGCGAGGACACAAAGCTTGGAGCCAAAGTGAAGGAAGGAGCTCAAGGTAAAAGGTTCTAAAACACATAGTGTGTGCATTTGAGGTTTTGAAGATGTGTGCCCAATCTAGAAAGCAGAAATACACGACATGAATTTATAAAAAATTTCTTTGAGGTTAGCATGGAAAACCTGTATTTTGAAGTCCTCCTGAAATGCAGCTTCACAGGCTTCAGATTTTTTTCTCATTTGCGATAACCTCTGAGTAGAGATAATATGAAGTCATACAAAGCTAAAATCAGGCTCTTCAGTGAATTAAACGAGCATGTCATGGAAAGAGGAAGAAAAAGAGAAATAATAATAATTTCAAATATATGTTTTTTTCTCTGTATAAGTATTACATAAGTCAAGGATTTTGAAATACTGAGCATCCAGACTATGGCAATATGCTAGAGAGCAGAAATGTGAGGGAAATGTATTGAGCTAGGATCACATCATAGGACACTATTGTACAAGACAACTAGCACAAATAAACATCAACATCAAGCATGACCATAAAGATTTCTTGGCATGCAGTACATAGGTCTCAATATTGGCACAACCAGCCAGCCCAGACACATGCAAAGAATATCCCCCTCTCAAGATTAATGACATTGTACTGAACAAAGAATGAGGTATATTTCACAACCTTCTGGTCTTTCAATGAATTCTTAAAAAATAAG
>CM035436.1:14929599-14932099 GCA_020310875.1 Ceratopteris richardii
GGAATCATAACATTTTGAAATAGAATCAATCCCCTTGTTGTTGAAGTACCGTGCTTCCGCCCCCAAAGAGAGTGCCAAGGGTGGAGTTGTTAAGAACGACCAATAAAGAGACATCGAAGCAAAAGAGTTCCCAACATAACGTTGCCTTCCATTCCATTTCAATGTAGAGCCAAATTGCTTGAAGCTTTGGAGCAAAATATTCAAGGTGTGCGAGGAAGCACACACTGGGACATGGGAAAAGAACTTGTTCCATACATTCAAGTTCCAGTTCCCTTTCTAATAAACCACCGCATTCTCCAAAACTTGCCAGAAAATTTTTGTCCATAGAGGCTTAAAAGGAGAAGTAACACGCATAATAAAAGCCGTTCGTCGCGCCATTATATGTGCATGAAGATATAGAATTCCAAGGCTTCCCCTAGACTTGGGTTGACAAACATACCTCCAGGCTGAGAGTACACATGCACGATTATGCTTTTTATTCCACAAAAAATCTTTTATCAAACGATCAAAACCCTGAAGGTGACATTTTTTCCAATCCAACAGTAGCAGGTAATACATGAGATAGGGTTGCATTAAAGCTTGGACTATTCTTATTCTAATATGTAAAGGCCATTGGGAAGCTTGCCACAATTTCATTTTGGCTCTGGCTTTACATAGCACCCAACGTATTTTATCCTTAACGGGAACATTTATACCCAATGGGTAACCGAGATGCCGAAACACAGTACCTGTATCAACTTTAGGACCATTCCAAGGAAGGGATTCAAAGTGGTGCGCAGAAATGTTGATAAGAATTGATTTGCCCATGTTAATGCAGAGAGAAGAAGCCACCGAAAAAGAATCCAGACAAGCAAGAATATTCTGAACATTCTCTGCCTCTGCTTTTGCAAAAATGAAAGTGTCATCTGCGAATCCGACTGCAATATGGGAACTTCCAGACATTGAAACGCCATGAATAAGATTGGATTTCAATTTAGCCTCCAATAAATAAAACATCGGGGTGGAAGCTAATGCATAGAAAAGAGGACTCAAAGGACAACCCTGACGCACAGAGCGCTGAATGAGAAAAGGCGTAGAAAGCCTTCCATTAATCTCCACATGCGATACACTATCTTGTCCCAAGATATAAATCAATCGACAAAACTTGAGACCAAAGCCGAGCTTCCTAAGCACCGCCGCAATGAAATCCCAACGAATACGATCAAAAGCTTTCTCAAAATCAATCTGCATACCAACCACTTCTTGATTCGAGGAAACAACATGCTCCATCATCAATTGAGTAAAAAGGATATTATCATATATTGATCTTTTATGAACGAATCCAATCTGTGAGGGATGAACGACAGTATGAATAATCAGTTAGAGCCTCATAGCAAAGATTATAGCAAAAATTTTATAGATAATATTCATCATAGTAATTGGTCTCCAATCCACAATCTTTCTGGGTATCTCCACCTTGGGAAGAAGCTTAATTTTCCCCTGCTAAAACGAAAAAGGCATCTTTTGGCAATTCCATATCTCATTACATGCATCCAATATTAAAGTCTTAAGAGAGGGCTAAAACGCCATGACAAATTCCTTGGAGAGACCATCTAATCCTCGTGCTTTTCCATTCTTAAGAGACTAAAGTACCAAGAGAACTTCTTCTTCAGTTATAGACTTTTCACAATTATCAGCCGTTCGCGAATCAATGATCTGCGGCGTATAAGCAGTAGAATCCTGAATTGCCTTGAACCAAGCATCAGAAGTTGAAAATGAGGCGGCAAACAACTTTCAAAGTGTTCTGTGCATGCATGAGCTATAGAATTCCCATCCTGCAGAATTTGGCCATTGAACTCAAGTGAAGAGATAGTAGCGTTTGTACGTTTAGCACGTAGAAAGTCAAAAAAGCATTTTGAATTAGCATGAAGGTCATTGACTTCCATACACCTGGCTCAAACTTTAGAAGATCGAATAGCATTGTTCTCTATTAAGTGTAGACATCTGTACGCATCACACAATTGAGCATGATCCCTCTCTGAGAGAAGTTGTCCAGAATCCATCTTCTCAGTGATTAAAAGAATGAGATGCTCAGCTTCTCCTTTGGCTTCCCTTAAGGTGTTAGCAAAATATTTACCACAATCTCTAATCACATCTTGCATGCCCGCCACCAAAAATTCCCATTTCATACACGGAGAGGCCTTTAATGAGATAACTCTGAAAATCAATTTCTCAACACTAGCTTTAAACATAGAAGTTTGTAGCCAAGCAAGATTCACCCTCGAAGGAATTCACCCTCCAAGATTCATCCATTCTACTCCACGAAGGGACACCAAAAGTGGGTTGTGATCATAGAGCAAAGCCGTGGGAAATAGCATTCAGCAAAGAAGTATGAGAGTAATAACACCTATCCAGCCTGCTCATAGCTTTCCTATGCGATCTAAAATAAAACGTATAGCGGATTGTGTGACCACCAATATAACCCCATAGATCTTTGCAATTCAGAAAATCCAAAACTTCA
>CM035436.1:14942099-14952099 GCA_020310875.1 Ceratopteris richardii
TATGTTAGCCCGAAAAATGGTTGGTTTTGATGCACTAATATGTTTCTATTTCGCAAGAGAATATGTTTGATTTCAGGTACTTGAAGAGTTGATCAAATGGTTGATATGAAGTATTTGGAGATTACATGGCGTTTTCTTGGTCGAAGAGGAAGGCCGTCAACATTTGGATTTCGGCTATGGAAAAAAATAAGCTTCAGGATGATCTTGGAGCGGGAGATTCATGACGACATAGTGGGAGTCTGATGGGTCTCATGGTTTGGTATTATGTTTTGGGTTGAGGGAAGCATGTGAATCATGTGGTTTTTGTTGAGTTTTGTTGCAAATGATCTAGTGAGGATTGGACTTACGATGGAGTCTCAATTTTGATTTTATGATTGGTGTTGTGAGAGATGTTGGGATGATGTGTGTTTGTTGATTTTTGGTTGCAGGATAAAATGGAATAGCAGAAGAGCGGGGCATGCGTTGACATGAGCCGGTATGGATGTGTTGGAGCCATGATCTGGTGGAGGTACTCAGAGAGGAAAAGAAATGTGTTATGTGGTAAAGGAGCCCGACATTAATTGGGGAGATGAGGATATTTACATAATGGATATGGGCAAAATGCACTTCCTGGTTTTGAATAGATGCAAAGTGAAAGTTCTGTCCTAATGCAGTAACATTCGTGAGCAGCTTAAAAGCATGTGGTGATATGGGAAGTATAGAGAAATTGAGAGGTATCCATGTTGAGATTGACAGACAAGGGACACTGGAGACAGATCTTGTAGTTGGAAACACACTAGTGACATGTATGGGAAATGTGGATGCTTTAGTCAAGTGGTAGAAGTATTTGATAAGCTTGTAAACAAAGATGTTCGACTTGGGATGCCTTTATTGTAGGATATGTTGAACGTGCACCATACCCGCAAGTGATCAAGTGTTTTGATTAAATGCAAGATATAGGAGTGTCTCCTAATGCTGCCACATATGTGTGTGTCTAAAAAGCTTTAGTCCCAGGATTTCGCTATCTGGGGATGGGACGAGTGCTGGAGAATGATTTTCTTATCAAAGGGGTAGAAGAGGCCACTTTGATGAGGATTGTTCTAAACGAAGAGCTGCCGCTGGCAAGGAAAAAGGATCAGTAGGGTCCTCAAATTATGTTGATACTCAGATGCATTCCACAACGAGAGCTCAAGAGCCAGTTCCTACGATCGGAGTAGTGTTCAAGACACCGAACCCTCAAGAAGGCTCTAGCTCGTCAATGCACTTTGTGGATGCTTACGAGGCCAAGAAACCACATAAAGAGCCAACTGTGGCAGTAGTCACAAGGACTCAAGAGTATTCAAAGAAGCATCCGGAAGGCGAACGCGAAAAAGCTAGCCAGGAGAAGATAACCGAACAGGGGGAGGTAGAGAACCAAGTTGGAGGATTTGATGAGCAGAAAGAGTTTGAGGATGGGGAAGAGATTGAGATCCTTCCACCAGTGACCAAGGAGTTTGTGCCAGGCATAGCACCATTCCCTGAAAGATTAAGAGCTCCGAAGTGTAGGAAGGAAAAACAGAGTTTGGAGGAAGTGGACATTGTAAAGCTGCTCGCTGACACGGAAGTCACGCTGGACATTGGCACATTGCTGAAATGTTCACCTGTTTATAGGAAACAATTCTACAATGAATATATCAAGAAGCCGAGGAAAGTTCGAGAGAAAAAAAGACTAGGTAAAGATGTCCAAGGGATCATTCAAAGTATTACGACGCAAATTGATTCAAATGCTCGAGCTCTGACGGTCGAGATTAAAGGATATGTAGTCCCTGGTGCTCAGTTAGATAGTGGAGCCGCAGTCAACCTGATAACTGAGTTCATGATGAAAGATTTGGGCCTCAACCACATGGAAGAAACTCCGATGTCCTTGAGAATGGAAGATCAAACACAAGTGAAGCCTGCGGGCCTTTTGAAGAATGTAAGTACAGTTGTGGGCGGTCTAGAGTTTAAAGTTGATTATCTGATAGTAAGACCAAGGACCTCAGAGGCGACCTTCTTGATCTTACTTGGACGGCCATGGCTGGTGCAAGCCGAATGTGTGCATGACTGGCGCACAGGTTTTATTTCAATAGGGCCAAAGTCTGATCGGATTCAAATACAAGTATCCCCACCCTCGAGCAACAAGAAGAAAACAATAATAGTCGATGAGATGGAAAAGAAAGAAAAGGAGAAAGCAAGGCACGAGATTGCACGAGCTAGGTTTTTTTTGAACACGGACACCTACAAGAATCTGCTTCAAGACACGTTCAACTTGCAGCTCTTTAAGAATCAAGACATGAAGATGGGAGAATATCAAAATCCATTGATCTATAACGACGATTCCGATCACGAATTGCTGGGATGGTTGACACATACAAGAGAATTTGAGTGCTACATGTTGAGTATAGACGCACGTAAAAACAAAGCTACTCAATCCCTGGAGAAGGGAACTTCAAAAGATGAGTTGAAGCTGGAGTTAGCTCCGGCAATGGAAGTGCAACAGTTGAGAGAAAGGGTTAGAATGCGAGAAGCAGAGCTTCTAAGGAGAAGTCGACAATCAGACAGAGAAGCGGAAAGTAAAACTAAAGTGTCGGAAGCCATTGCAAAAGCTGAACTAAAGAAATTAGGTTCAATCGAAAGAGAACAAAACAATGATTTACTGGCCAACCATGCACGCGTGATCGGAGAGCACATTCCAATCACAGTGTCATCAAGGAATAAGGAATATTCGCGAGAAGCTCAGTTCGAAAAATGGGAAGTTTTTCCAGAAAAGTTCTTGAGTGTGGGGTCAGAGCTACCAGAGGGAGTACGAGATTGCATTAAATTGGCACTCAAAAATTTCAGCAAGGCCTTTGCATGGTCATACAGTGATCTGAGAGGAATTGATCCCCGAATCTGCCAACATTATATAGACTTGGAAGAAGGTACCCGACCAATATGTCAACGACTTAGGCGGACAAATCCAGTCTACTCGGAATTGATCAAGTTGGAATTGACTAAATTATTGGAAGCAGGATTCATATATCCCATTGCATCCAGCGAATGGGTATCACCAATTGTAGTTGTTCCGAAGAAAAATAAGAAAATCCGTATTTGCATAGATTATCGAAAGTTGAACGAGCGCACAAAGAAGGATCATTTCCCTTTGCCGTTTACTGATCAAATCTTGGACAGAGTGGCTGGCCATAAATTGTACTCATTTTTGGATGGTTTCAGTGGGTACAACCAGATCCAAATCCATGAAGAGGATCAATCAAAAACTACTTTCACCACGGAATGGGGCACATACGCATATCGTGTGATGCCATTTGGATTATGCAATGCGCCGGCCACATTCCAGAGGGCAATGATAGCTGCATATCAAGACTATCTGTAGGATTGGATGGAGATATTCCTCAATGACTTTGCAATCAGGGGCGACGATGAAAACATGATGGAGAGGATCGAAGCGATTTTAAGAAGAAGCATTGAAAAAGGCATCGCATTAAATCCTGAAAAGTGTACATTTGGAGTACGAAGAGGATTGCTTTTGGGACATGTTATTTCCGAAAAAGGGATTGCGGTCGACGAGGATAAAGTGGAAAAGATTGGACAACTTCCACCTCCGCAAAACTTGCGGCAACTCAGAGGGTTCTTGGGGCATGCTAATTATTATCGACGATTTATATTAAATTTTGCATCCATAGCGGCACCACTGACGAATCTTTTGAGGAAGGACCAACAATACCAATGGACTGGAGAGTTTCAGGTTGCTTTCGAATTGATCAAAAATAAATTGATAAATGCGCGAATTTTGGTAGCACCTGACATGTTCATACAGATGCTTCTCATACTGCGGTTGGAGCAGTGCTCTGCCAAGCCGATGAAAAAAAGTTGGACCACCCTATTTACTACGCAAGTCGCAATTTGAATAGCATGGAAAGAAACTACACAACTACAGAAAAGGAATGTCTCTCGATGATCTTTGCGATAAACAAGTATCGACATTACCTAATGGGAAAGCATTTCACGTTTTATGTGGATCATGAAGCCCTTAAGTATATCATTAATAAACCAGAGTTATCAGGGCGATTGATGAGGTGGATGCTACTTCTCCAAGAATTTCAGTTCACAGTGGTAACCAGACCAGGCAAAGCGCATATAATGGCCGACCATTTATCTCGAATTGTTAATGAGGAGCCAATCTCTGGTCTGCCCGATGATGCTCCTGATGGGCATCTATTCCAGGTTGATGCTAAAGTACCTTGGTATGCCGACTTGGTGAACTTCTTATGCACCACTAAATACCCGCAAGGAGCGAGCAAGAGAGAGAAGCAGAAACTGTTAGCATTGGCGAAGCACCATAGCATCATTGGTGGGAAACTCTATCGATATTTTGTACATGAAAGCATTTATCGGAGGTGTCTCGAGGAAGAGGAAGAAACCCTAGTCTTGAGAGCATTACATGATGAACCCTGCGGTGGGCATTTTGCTGGTGAACTAACGGCAAGAAAGGTTTTATTGGCTGGGTATTGGTGGCCAACGCTGTTCAAAGACTCGCACACATACTGTAAGAAATGCGACAAATGCCAACGAATGGGCAAACCCACATTAGCACATGCTGCTCCTCTTACGCCGGTGTTGGCTCTTAAGCCGTTTGAGAAATGGGGAATTGATTTTGTGGGACCTATTGATCCTCCCTCAAGACGTCGGTCTAATAGGTATATTTTGGTCTGCACAGACTATGTTACCAAGTGGGTAGAAGCCAAAGCTCTGAAGACTGACAGAGCTGTTGATGTAGCTAAATTTTTGTATGAACAAATTATCACTCGATTTGGATGCCCGTTGGAAATAGTAAGTGATAGAGGAACGCACTTTGTCAACGAACTGATCGAAGAATTAATGGAATTATATAAAATCAAACATAGGAAAAGCACTCCATATTACCCGAGAGCGAATGGACAAGTGGAGGTCACCAACAAGTTCTTGAACAGATTTTAACAAAGACAGTAGCTGTGCATAGGAGAGACTGGGATGAGAGACTTTTGGAAGCCTTGTGGGCATATAGAACATCCTACCGAGTGACGACTAAGAGCACCCCGTTCTCCCTAGTATATGGCGAGGAAGCCATCTTTCCCATCGAAAAAGAAGTTCCGACATTAAGAGTGGCCATCGAGGCCAGGCTCGGAGAGGAAGAGTCATTGAAGGAAAGGTACATACAATTGGTCAAGCTAGAAGAAAAGAGACTCATTGCACAGCAAAGTTTGGAAGCTATTCAGAAGAGACGTAAAGAGAGGCATGATAAGAATCTCAAGACCTATGCGATTCAAGAAGGGGATTTGGTACTAGTCTATGATAGTAAATATTATAAATTCCCGGGGAAGTTACAGACAAGATGGGCAGGACCGTTTAAGGTGGTGGAACTCAACTCCAATGGTTCCATGCAAATTCAAGATTTAGGAGAAGAACGTGCTCCCGTGAAGGTTAACGCGCTTAGAGTTAAACCATATTTCAATTAGCATTAGGACGGGAGAAGCCTGACGAGATCCAAGTAGACTCCTTGTACATACATGTATAGTTATATATATATATATATATATATATATATATATATATATATATATATATATATATATATATATATATATATATATATATATATATATATATATATATATATATATATATATATATATATATATATATATATATATATATATATATATATATATATATATATATATATATATATGCGCATATGTAAGCTATGATTTGTGTGTCATAAATATTCTTCCTTGCTAGCTCAAGAATTTTGGACTTCTAATTATTTTTGTGTTGCGCAGAGACTATTAGGAGCTAATTAACTATGAAAAAACGAAGAGAAAGAAAAGAAAGAAAAAATATTGTGTTGTTGTGATCGTACCAATGCGCTATGGTGGGCTAGTAGGTGGGTGGATTTATCCTAGCCGGGTGGTTAGGACCACGAGCCGCAGCTAGTTTCGCCATAGGCTTGGGATGTATATGTTTGTGTCTTAGCTACGCGCCATAACGGGTTGGTAGGTAAGTGGAGCCATTGTGGCCGGGCGGTCACAACCATGAGCCCCATCCAGCTTCGTTATGGGCTAGCTGATATATGTTATGTGTTATCATTGTGTGTTTGTGTGTTGTGCGCTGCATTGCATTGGTAGATGGATGGAATAAACCTGATCGGGTGGTCAGGTCCACGAATCGCATCCAGTGACAATGTAGGCCAACGTGTGAATATAAATAAAATTCATGTACGAAATTATTCCCCACTCCTGAGGGGGAGAGAGAGAGAGGAGAGGGCGAAGATCGCCTGGAAGGGAACGTTATTTGCTTGTGTGATTGGTATGTGATGGCTTATGACAGATCAGCTCACTTTGAATCAACATTCTTGAAGGCACGGAGACTCTATATGTACTTATGGATGAGGCTCTAGCGAGGTAATGCAACTGGGTTGCTTTATAACTTGTGTGCTTTATCAGAAGGTTTCCAGTATGTGGGGCACTCCAGGGTTTTTATGTAGGTTTTGACTTGTACTCGAGTCTCGATGGCTTCTGTAGAACGACGATGGGGATTCTTCGAGAACGTATAGTCATGGAATAATTGTACATAGCGAATGGTAGGTGCAATAATGAGGTATGCATTTTGGGTATGTTGCATCTCTTGTTGGATTCATTTCAGTTGTTGTTGTTCATTTCGGTATTTCCATTTCTACTTTTTCGCAATGACAGTTGAATGTGTAAAACATGGAAAGGTATGCATGTGTTATTTTGGTTGAGACTATGTTCATAATGGTATGCATGAGCAATGTGATGTATGTGGAATTGGAGTTGTGTATATGTGCATGTTCTTGGATCATTTGGAAGTGACTGATTTGTATGTACTCATGAGTGATTTTTTTAGCACTAATAGCTTCAATGAGTGCAGGTCCACTTGGAATGATGGCTCGATGGAAAGGTAGCAAGCTTGTTGTACACTGATATTTTCATGGCTGTTTTGATTATATTGTAGTGAGAGTGGCTCGTCGAGGACGACTTCGCAATTAAGAAGAGGGTAGTATGTTAGCCCGAAAAATGGTTGGTTTTGATGCACTAATATGTTTCTATTTCGCAAGAGAATATGTTTGATTTCAGGTACTTGAAGAGTTGATCAAATGGTTGATATGAAGTATTTGGAGATTACATGGCGTTTTCTTGGTCGAAGAGGAAGGCCGTCAACATTTGGATTTCGGCTATGGAAAAAAATAAGCTTCAGGATGATCTTGGAGCGGGAGATTCATGACGACATAGTGGGAGTCTGATGGGTCTCATGGTTTGGTATTATGTTTTGGGTTGAGGGAAGCATGTGAATCATGTGGTTTTTGTTGAGTTTTGTTGCAAATGATCTAGTGAGGATTGGACTTACGATGGAGTCTCAATTTTGATTTTATGATTGGTGTTGTGAGAGATGTTGGGATGATGTGTGTTTGTTGATTTTTGGTTGCAGGATAAAATGGAATAGCAGAAGAGCGGGGCATGCGTTGACATGAGCCGGTATGGATGTGTTGGAGCCATGATCTGGTGGAGGTACTCAGAGAGGAAAAGAAATGTGTTATGTGGTAAAGGAGCCCGACATTAATTGGGGAGATGAGGATATTTACATAATGGATATGGGCAAAATGCACTTCCTGGTTTTGAATAGATGCAAAGTGAAAGTTCTGTCCTAATGCAGTAACATTCGTGAGCAGCTTAAAAGCATGTGGTGATATGGGAAGTATAGAGAAATTGAGAGGTATCCATGTTGAGATTGACAGACAAGGGACACTGGAGACTGATCTTGTAGTTGGAAACACACTAGTGACATGTATGGGAAATGTGGATGCTTTAGTCAAGTGGTAGAAGTATTTGATAAGCTTGTAAACAAAGATGTTCGACTTGGGATGCCTTTATTGTAGGATATGTTGAACGTGCACCATACCCGCAAGTGATCAAGTGTTTTGATTAAATGCAAGATATAGGAGTGTCTCCTAATGCTGCCACATATGTGTGTGTCTAAAAAGCTTTAGTCCCAGGATTTCGCTATCTGGGGATGGGACGAGTGCTGGAGAATGATTTTCTTATCAAAAAAGGGGTAGAAGAGGGACGCCGATGGAGATAAGGAGGGGGGGGGCTGTCATTTTTGGGCTCTCTCTGCTCGTTTTGTGGTGTACAGGGGATTCAAGTTATCTTTGGAGGACGTGCTTGCAGGTCTACTCTTGAGGGGGAACGGCAGCAAAAGGGGGCTCGCTCTCTCTCTCCATTCTTCTTCGCTTTTTGTGCGAGGACGAGGGCATCTTGAGCAGGGCAGAAGAGATTGCATGGAGGGGAGGCTTGTTCTGGTTCTTCTTCCGCATGCTGGGGAGGCTTCCGGTCATTAGCAGGTATCTCGACGGGGCGGTGATCTGAGGATTGAAGGGGGGTGCCAAGGAGGACGCCATAGAGCAGAAGATGGGGATCATCGTCGAAGGACAAGAGCTGCTGGGTGTGTGGACGCCTGGACAGCAAGGCTAACCAGACCTACTCAATGAAGAGGTGACGGAAAAGCTCTGGCGGACCATGAAAGGATGTAGAAAAAGGAAAGACGTTGATTGTCTCCTCCTGGAATGTGGAAGCAGAATGCACATCAACTCTAAAGTCTATGTGAAGACTTCAGGACAACGCTGATGGATGACAAGAGTTAGACTGTGATCGCATGACCAAACACTTTTGGTAAGAACTATAACATTTGCGTCAACCATTAGTGTATTTACTGTCTATTGTGGCAGTTAGATTATGAATATTCGTCTGCAATCGTTTTACAGCGCAATAGAACACTCCATGAGGTCACAGAAAGTCACAGTTATGTCTTCAACCTTAATCCAACCCATGTCTTTTTCCTCTCTCTTAACTCGCGCGAAATAGCAATGATGTCTATCAACCTCATGTGAATTCGGTGCATGGTGAGGAGATGATCTTTTGTGTATTAGCATTCTAGCTAGTTTTTTTCCCACGAATTCTAGGTGCCAACCGTATATGCTCGGTGGTGAATCCCTATGATAATGTTTGGTTGATTTTGAACAAGCATGGCTATTGTGAATGGATTGTTGTACTTTTGTCGATGAATGGGGAACAGTGGGCATATTATAGATGCATCTATTAATTAATTGTGATATCTTGCATTATCATGCTGAACGATTCAGGAGAAGAACTGTATGTTATGTATAAGTAGTTTCGAAGGATATGGGGGACTCGGTAGATGAGCGACAAATTTTTTAGGAATTCCACAATGACACTCGAAATCTGCAGGGCTGTTTGTGACGTAGTAATTAGGCAGGGACATGCGACCTAGGAGCTCGTATAAATTGCAGGATGATTTCGGATGATGTAAGTTCTTGTTTGTGACTCGAATGCATGATTATCTTGTGTATAGATTTGCTATAACATTCTGCCATGTTGCTGCCGAAGCTGAGGAGGTGCATTTCGTTGGGTCTACGTCTTGAAGATCTCTACAAGAATGTCACATGTACACTTTGCCTTTGCAAATAAATAATTTTGTGTGACCATCTCCTTAGCTTGTGATGCATTATAATAAGATCTTATGACTGCCAATATCCAGTACTGTAACAGGTGGTTTGACTCTGTTAACTCGGGTCCGCATTCCCATTAAGAGTCTTGGCTTAGGCACCTACCAAGATGGAGGACTTTACGCACTATCTTAGTGACTTCTTTGTACATTATAAATGACCACATGCTGCATGTGTGAGTGAAGAACGGGAGGGGAAGTGTGTGTAGTCGTGCTTGGGTTTGAGAGTAAGGAAGTGTATGGGCATGGGTCTAGGATTAGTAAGAGGGTGGTGAAGAGGAGTGGGTGAAACGAAAAAGTGAGTGGAAAAGGAAAGAGGTAGAAAAGAAAGAAAGGGGGAAAGTAGGTGTGAAGGCATGAATGTACACTAGTGTGTAAGAATGTATGCGCAAGTGCATAAGTGAGCATGTGGGTGTATGGTTGG
>CM035436.1:14959599-14967099 GCA_020310875.1 Ceratopteris richardii
CTGATAACTGAGTTCATGATGAAAGATTTGGGCCTCAACCACATGGAAGAAACTCCGATGTCCTTGAGAATGGAAGATCAAACACAAGTGAAGCCTGCGGGCCTTTTGAAGAATGTAAGTACAGTTGTGGGCGGTCTAGAGTTTAAAGTTGATTATCTGATAGTAAGACCAAGGACCTCAGAGGCGACCTTCTTGATCTTACTTGGACGGCCATGGCTGGTGCAAGCCGAATGTGTGCATGACTGGCGCACAGGTTTTATTTCAATAGGGCCAAAGTCTGATCGGATTCAAATACAAGTATCCCCACCCTCGAGCAACAAGAAGAAAACAATAATAGTCGATGAGATGGAAAAGAAAGAAAAGGAGAAAGCAAGGCACGAGATTGCACGAGCTAGGTTTTTTTTGAACACGGACACCTACAAGAATCTGCTTCAAGACACGTTCAACTTGCAGCTCTTTAAGAATCAAGACATGAAGATGGGAGAATATCAAAATCCATTGATCTATAACGACGATTCCGATCACGAATTGCTGGGATGGTTGACACATACAAGAGAATTTGAGTGCTACATGTTGAGTATAGACGCACGTAAAAACAAAGCTACTCAATCCCTGGAGAAGGGAACTTCAAAAGATGAGTTGAAGCTGGAGTTAGCTCCGGCAATGGAAGTGCAACAGTTGAGAGAAAGGGTTAGAATGCGAGAAGCAGAGCTTCTAAGGAGAAGTCGACAATCAGACAGAGAAGCGGAAAGTAAAACTAAAGTGTCGGAAGCCATTGCAAAAGCTGAACTAAAGAAATTAGGTTCAATCGAAAGAGAACAAAACAATGATTTACTGGCCAACCATGCACGCGTGATCGGAGAGCACATTCCAATCACAGTGTCATCAAGGAATAAGGAATATTCGCGAGAAGCTCAGTTCGAAAAATGGGAAGTTTTTCCAGAAAAGTTCTTGAGTGTGGGGTCAGAGCTACCAGAGGGAGTACGAGATTGCATTAAATTGGCACTCAAAAATTTCAGCAAGGCCTTTGCATGGTCATACAGTGATCTGAGAGGAATTGATCCCCGAATCTGCCAACATTATATAGACTTGGAAGAAGGTACCCGACCAATATGTCAACGACTTAGGCGGACAAATCCAGTCTACTCGGAATTGATCAAGTTGGAATTGAATTTGGAAGCAGGATTCATATATCCCATTGCATCCAGCGAATGGGTATCACCAATTGTAGTTGTTCCGAAGAAAAATAAGAAAATCCGTATTTGCATAGATTATCGAAAGTTGAACGAGCGCACAAAGAAGGATCATTTCCCTTTGCCGTTTACTGATCAAATCTTGGACAGAGTGGCTGGCCATAAATTGTACTCATTTTTGGATGGTTTCAGTGGGTACAACCAGATCCAAATCCATGAAGAGGATCAATCAAAAACTACTTTCACCACGGAATGGGGCACATACGCATATCGTGTGATGCCATTTGGATTATGCAATGCGCCGGCCACATTCCAGAGGGCAATGATAGCTGCATATCAAGACTATCTGTAGGATTGGATGGAGATATTCCTCAATGACTTTGCAATCAGGGGCGACGATGAAAACATGATGGAGAGGATCGAAGCGATTTTAAGAAGAAGCATTGAAAAAGGCATCGCATTAAATCCTGAAAAGTGTACATTTGGAGTACGAAGAGGATTGCTTTTGGGACATGTTATTTCCGAAAAAGGGATTGCGGTCGACGAGGATAAAGTGGAAAAGATTGGACAACTTCCACCTCCGCAAAACTTGCGGCAACTCAGAGGGTTCTTGGGGCATGCTAATTATTATCGACGATTTATATTAAATTTTGCATCCATAGCGGCACCACTGACGAATCTTTTGAGGAAGGACCAACAATACCAATGGACTGGAGAGTTTCAGGTTGCTTTCGAATTGATCAAAAATAAATTGATAAATGCGCGAATTTTGGTAGCACCTGACATGTTCATACAGATGCTTCTCATACTGCGGTTGGAGCAGTGCTCTGCCAAGCCGATGAAAAAAAGTTGGACCACCCTATTTACTACGCAAGTCGCAATTTGAATAGCATGGAAAGAAACTACACAACTACAGAAAAGGAATGTCTCTCGATGATCTTTGCGATAAACAAGTATCGACATTACCTAATGGGAAAGCATTTCACGTTTTATGTGGATCATGAAGCCCTTAAGTATATCATTAATAAACCAGAGTTATCAGGGCGATTGATGAGGTGGATGCTACTTCTCCAAGAATTTCAGTTCACAGTGGTAACCAGACCAGGCAAAGCGCATATATTGGCCGACCATTTATCTCGAATTGTTAATGAGGAGCCAATCTCTGGTCTGCCCGATGATGCTCCTGATGGGCATCTATTCCAGGTTGATGCTAAAGTACCTTGGTATGCCGACTTGGTGAACTTCTTATGCACCACTAAATACCCGCAAGGAGCGAGCAAGAGAGAGAAGCAGAAACTGTTAGCATTGGCGAAGCACCATAGCATCATTGGTGGGAAACTCTATCGATATTTTGTACATGAAAGCATTTATCGGAGGTGTCTCGAGGAAGAGGAAGAAACCCTAGTGTTGAGAGCATTACATGATGAACCCTGCGGTGGGCATTTTGCTGGTGAACTAACGGCAAGAAAGGTTTTATTGGCTGGGTATTGGTGGCCAACGCTGTTCAAAGACTCGCACACATACTGTAAGAAATGCGACAAATGCCAACGAATGGGCAAACCCACATTAGCACATGCTGCTCCTCTTACGCCGGTGTTGGCTCTTAAGCCGTTTGAGAAATGGGGAATTGATTTTGTGGGACCTATTGATCCTCCCTCAAGACGTCGGTCTAATAGGTATATTTTGGTCTGCACAGACTATGTTACCAAGTGGGTAGAAGCCAAAGCTCTGAAGACTGACAGAGCTGTTGATGTAGCTAAATTTTTGTATGAACAAATTATCACTCGATTTGGATGCCCGTTGGAAATAGTAAGTGATAGAGGAACGCACTTTGTCAACGAACTGATCGAAGAATTAATGGAATTATATAAAATCAAACATAGGAAAAGCACTCCATATTACCCGAGAGCGAATGGACAAGTGGAGGTCACCAACAAGTTCTTGAACAGATTTTAACAAAGACAGTAGCTGCGCATAGGAGAGACTGGGATGAGAGACTTTTGGAAGCCTTGTGGGCATATAGAACATCCTACCGAGTGACGACTAAGAGCACCCCGTTCTCCCTAGTATATGGCGAGGAAGCCATCTTTCCCATCGAAAAAGAAGTTCCGACATTAAGAGTGGCCATCGAGGCCAGGCTCGGAGAGGAAGAGTCATTGAAGGAAAGGTACATACAATTGGTCAAGCTAGAAGAAAAGAGACTCATTGCACAGCAAAGTTTGGAAGCTATTCAGAAGAGACGTAAAGAGAGGCATGATAAGAATCTCAAGACCTATGCGATTCAAGAAGGGGATTTGGTACTAGTCTATGATAGTAAATATTATAAATTCCCGGGGAAGTTACAGACAAGATGGGCAGGACCGTTTAAGGTGGTGGAACTCAACTCCAATGGTTCCATGCAAATTCAAGATTTAGGAGAAGAACGTGCTCCCGTGAAGGTTAACGCGCTTAGAGTTAAACCATATTTCAATTAGCATTAGGACGGGAGAAGCCTGACGAGATCCAAGTAGACTCCTTGTACATACATGTATAGTTATATATATATATATATATATATATATATATATATATATATATATATATATATATATATATATATATATATATATATATATATATATATATATATATATATATATATATGCGCATATGTAAGCTATGATTTGTGTGTCATAAATATTCTTCCTTGCTAGCTCAAGAATTTTGGACTTCTAATTATTTTTGTGTTGCGCAGAGACTATTAGGAGCTAATTAACTATGAAAAAACGAAGAGAAAGAAAAGAAAGAAAAAATATTGTGTTGTTGTGATCGTACCAATGCGCTATGGTGGGCTAGTAGGTGGGTGGATTTATCCTAGCCGGGTGGTTAGGACCGCGAGCCGCAGCTAGTTTCGCCATAGGCTTGGGATGTATATGTTTGTGTCTTAGCTACGCGCCATAACGGGTTGGTAGGTAAGTGGAGCCATTGTGGCCGGGCGGTCACAACCATGAGCCCCATCCAGCTTCGTTATGGGCTAGCTGATATATGTTATGTGTTATCATTGTGTGTTTGTGTGTTGTGCGCTGCATTGCATTGGTAGATGGATGGAATAAACCTGATCGGGTGGTCAGGTCCACGAATCGCATCCAGTGACAATGTAGGCCAACGTGTGAATATAAATAAAATTCATGTACGAAATTATTCCCCACTCCTGAGGGGGAGAGAGAGAGAGGAGAGGGCGAAGATCGCCTGGAAGGGAACGTTATTTGCTTGTGTGATTGGTATGTGATGGCTTATGACAGATCAGCTCACTTTGAATCAACATTCTTGAAGGTACGGAGACTCTATATGTACTTATGGATGAGGCTCTAGCGAGGTAATGCAACGGGGTTGCTTTATAACTTGTGTGCTTTATCAGAAGGTTTCCAGTATGTGGGGCACTCCAGGGTTTTTATGTAGGTTTTGACTTGTACTCGAGTCTCGATGGCTTCTGTAGAACGACGATGGGGATTCTTCGAGAACGTATAGTCATGGAATAATTGTACATAGCGAATGGTAGGTGCAATAATGAGGTATGCATTTTGGGTATGCTGCATCTCTTGTTGGATTCATTTCAGTTGTTGTTGTTCATTTCGGTATTTCCATTTCTACTTTTTCGCAATGACAGTTGAATGTGTAAAACATGGAAAGGTATGCATGTGTTATTTTGGTTGAGACTATGTTCATAATGGTATGCATGAGCAATGTGATGTATGTGGAATTGGAGTTGTGTATATGTGCATGTTCTTGGATCATTTGGAAGTGACTGATTTGTATGTACTCATGAGTGATTTTTTTAGCACTAATAGCTTCAATGAGTGCAGGTCCACTTGGAATGATGGCTCGATGGAAAGGTAGCAAGCTTGTTGTACACTGATATTTTCATGGCTGTTTTGATTATATTGTAGTGAGAGTGGCTCGTCGAGGACGACTTCGCAATTAAGAAGAGGGTAGTATGTTAGCCCGAAAAATGGTTGGTTTTGATGCACTAATATGTTTCTATTTCGCAAGAGAATATGTTTGATTTCAGGTACTTGAAGAGTTGATCAAATGGTTGATATGAAGTATTTGGAGATTACATGGCGTTTTCTTGGTCGAAGAGGAAGGCCGTCAACATTTGGATTTCGGCTATGGAAAAAAATAAGCTTCAGGATGATCTTGGAGCGGGAGATTCATGACGACATAGTGGGAGTCTGATGGGTCTCATGGTTTGGTATTATGTTTTGGGTTGAGGGAAGCATGTGAATCATGTGGTTTTTGTTGAGTTTTGTTGCAAATGATCTAGTGAGGATTGGACTTACGATGGAGTCTCAATTTTGATTTTATGATTGGTGTTGTGAGAGATGTTGGGATGATGTGTGTTTGTTGATTTTTGGTTGCAGGATAAAATGGAATAGCAGAAGAGCGGGGCATGCGTTGACATGAGCCGGTATGGATGTGTTGGAGCCATGATCTGGTGGAGGTACTCAGAGAGGAAAAGAAATGTGTTATGTGGTAAAGGAGCCCGACATTAATTGGGGAGATGAGGATATTTACATAATGGATATGGGCAAAATGCACTTCCTGGTTTTGAATAGATGCAAAGTGAAAGTTCTGTCCTAATGCAGTAACATTCGTGAGCAGCTTAAAAGCATGTGGTGATATGGGAAGTATAGAGAAATTGAGAGGTATCCATGTTGAGATTGACAGACAAGGGACACTGGAGACTGATCTTGTAGTTGGAAACACACTAGTGACATGTATGGGAAATGTGGATGCTTTAGTCAAGTGGTAGAAGTATTTGATAAGCTTGTAAACAAAGATGTTCGACTTGGGATGCCTTTATTGTAGGATATGTTGAACGTGCACCATACCCGCAAGTGATCAAGTGTTTTGATTAAATGCAAGATATAGGAGTGTCTCCTAATGCTGCCACATATGTGTGTGTCTAAAAAGCTTTAGTCCCAGGATTTCGCTATCTGGGGATGGGACGAGTGCTGGAGAATGATTTTCTTATCAAAAAAGGGGTAGAAGAGGGACGCCGATGGAGATAAGGAGGGGGGGGGGCTGTCATTTTTGGGCTCTCTCTGCTCGTTTTGTGGTGTACAGGGGATTCAAGTTATCTTTGGAGGACGTGCTTGCAGGTCTACTCTTGAGGGGGAACGGCAGCAAAAGGGGGCTCGCTCTCTCTCTCCATTCTTCTTCGCTTTTTGTGCGAGGACGAGGGCATCTTGAGCAGGGCAGAAGAGATTGCATGGAGGGGAGGCTTGTTCTGGTTCTTCTTCCGCATGCTGGGGAGGCTTCCGGTCATTAGCAGGTATCTCGACGGGGCGGTGATCTGAGGATTGAAGGGGGGTGCCAAGGAGGACGCCATAGAGCAGAAGATGGGGATCATCGTCGAAGGACAAGAGCTGCTGGGTGTGTGGACGCCTGGACAGCAAGGCTAACCAGACCTACTCAATGAAGAGGTGACGGAAAAGCTCTGGCGGACCATGAAAGGATGTAGAAAAAGGAAAGACGTTGATTGTCTCCTCCTGGAATGTGGAAGCAGAATGCACATCAACTCTAAAGTCTATGTGAAGACTTCAGGACAACGCTGATGGATGACAAGAGTTAGACTGTGATCGCATGACCAAACACTTTTGGTAAGAACTATAACATTTGCGTCAACCATTAGTGTATTTACTGTCTATTGTGGCAGTTAGATTATGAATATTCGTCTGCAATCGTTTTACAGCGCAATAGAACACTCCATGAGGTCACAGAAAGTCACAGTTATGTCTTCAACCTTAATCCAACCCATGTCTTTTTCCTCTCTCTTAACTCGCGCGAAATAGCAATGATGTCTATCAACCTCATGTGAATTCGGTGCATGGTGAGGAGATGATCTTTTGTGTATTAGCATTCTAGCTAGTTTTTTTCCCACGAATTCTAGGTGCCAACCGTATATGCTCGGTGGTGAATCCCTATGATAATGTTTGGTTGATTTTGAACAAGCATGGCTATTGTGAATGGATTGTTGTACTTTTGTCGATGAATGGGGAACAGTGGGCATATTATAGATGCATCTATTAATTAATTGTGATATCTTGCATTATCATGCTGAACGATTCAGGAGAAGAACCGTATGTTATGTATAAGTAGTTTCGAAGGATATGGGGGACTCGGTAGATGAGCGACAAATTTTTTAGGAATTCCACAATGACACTCGAAATCTGCAGGGCTGTTTGTGACGTAGTAATTAGGCAGGGACATGCGACCTAGGAGCTCGTATAAATTGCAGGATGATTTCGGATGACGTAAGTTCTTG
>CM035436.1:14972099-14979599 GCA_020310875.1 Ceratopteris richardii
TGTATAATGATAGGACAAGTATTAGCTAAAACAAGCCTTTCCATAAATTTAAATTCATAAGTAAAATGAAAAAAATTAGTAAGAAAGACAACACAATTTATACTCATGGGAATTCCAATACATTGTTTGAATAAAGTATCACCACTTGGAATATACAAGTTTTCTAAAAGAAAATTTAACCAAAGAAGAATGTCAATTTCATCTACTATTGTAGTGTAATGTTTCTTTCTACTATCTATATCTACATATTTGGATTTCAACCATAAATAATCAAAATGCAATGCAGACTTTTCTACCAAAACAGCCTTACATCTATCTTTGGTGAATTTAAAAGAGAAAACTTTCCTAATTAAAGAAGAAATCCTATGTTTTAAATCATTCAAATCTAACTTTGTATACAAAGTGGTGAAGTCAAAAGTTTGAAGCCCCAAAGGAACAGAGTTTTCTTCTAGAGTTCTTGGAGAGTTGAGAGACTTTATTACAAGAATAACACCTAGTGAATTATCTAAGATCCAACTAGAGGAAGTTGGCACATCTGCATCTTTGAGTAATTCCTTCCAAATATCATGAATAGTAGGTAAAATGGCTTTAAAACAATTGCTTAACCATTTGGAAACATCCGTGAGAGAAGTATTACAAGATGCAGCTATAAATCTCGGTTTGATGGGGTTCTTATGGAATTTCCAAACTGTATATAAAAATGGTAAATTTTGATACAATTTGAAACCATAAGATTTACAAAAATCTTGATGACTTGCAATAACTTCTGTAGAAGAAACATTGCAAAACTCATATGTAGAGGAGTGAGTTTCTTTTAGAAGGCTCTCTACATAAAACTTTTTACAAGTAAAAACAAAATTATTAAGACATTTATCCACATAAGAAATCACAAAGTTTCCATGAAAATTTTTTAGTGAAGTCAAATCACATTCCTCTCTAAAGCTAAAACAACCTTCATAGAAACTTTCTTCATTACTACTAATTTCCAATGTGTAAAAATTCCACGAATACCTAAAGATTCTTTAAATTTTAGAATGAAATTATCAATGCCCTTTTCTATATCTTTAAGAATGCAAGCATCCTTAGAGGTATGAAGTCTATATTTTGTTCCTCTAGAAAAAAGTTCTTTCAAACTACTAGTAGGAAGAATAGAACAATCAGCAGAAACTATATGACCCAAATCCTTGTTTACACTTGAGGAAAAGGAACCATTATTGCAACAACAAGATCTTCTAGAAATCGACAATCTATCTTGCTCTTTCAAATTTCTTCCAATATCATTGTAATTGAAAGCTTTTTAACCCAAAATTCTCAAATATTTGTATGTAACCAAAGGATGGACCCAAAGCTTTCTAACATAAGAAGGAAGAGATTCTATCACTTCTTTTGATTTCAAAATAGAGTTCAAACCAACTTTATCTATTTCTGGAGAAGTAAAGATAGTAATCACTAAAACTCTTCAATTTTTTTTAAAATCACTAAACTTAAGAGATTGATCATCCAAAGAGCTAAACAAAAGTTCATATGAAGATGATGATGGAAAATCCTCATTAGAAGAGTCTAACCTATCGCATAAACTAAGGAACCTTTGGGAAGAGGAAACTGAAACATTAATATTACGATGTGGAACCCAAATTTCTGCATGTCGAGAAGATTGGATGGTTGAGGAAAGTTTTGAGTATCTACGCCATAGCATAGGAGTTTTCTTATTGATAGATCTACTCTTACGAAGGCTACATTTTCCTTCTAAATTGAAGCCTTTAGGGAAGAAGGTATGTAAAGTTCGCATCCAAAATAACTCCCTAGGCAAAGTTGCTTTGTAAAACTCTTTAGAGTTTCTAAACTTACCTTCTATGTGTTCAATAGAAAAACAACGATTCGATTCAAAACCATATTTTTCTATGGATGCATAAAGAGGTTTTACTTTTTCAATTGAAATTCTTTTGGAATGAATTTTCCTAGCTTCTCTAACGTGCTCTTGAAAACGAATAAATGCAGTCCTAAACGTTTGATCAATATATAAAAACGTACTATCATAAATATTATAGATTACATAAATGACTTGTGAACAATGAATTGGACTTAATGGATTATCTTCATGCAAATGCTTTTTTCTTAAACGCCTTAAACGAAGAAGAGCTTTTATTGAATTATTGGTGTAATGAGTATTAACTAAAGCCGTTTTGAAAGAAGACCAATGAATATGACCATTATATAAGCAATGCAAAGAATTTAAATTAGGTCTAGCTAAGAATTTGAACCTTTCTCTTCCACTACTATAAACACGATAAGAAACAAGATTTGAAGAAGAGGTTGAAGCATGTACCTGGTCAAAATTGGAACTCGAAGCCGCTGAATAAGTATTATGAGAAATGTCTATAGTCAGGTCAAAAAATCAGATCAACACCCGCCTGTAGGCTAAAGATCCTAGGTTAGACAAAGTGCTAACCACACTCCCCATTTGTGTAGCAGGGCTTCTCCCAAGCAGTGGGGCCCTTAAATAAGGCTACTTGTTACACTCGAGAGATCATCGACGAAACGTGAAGTAGAGTGTCTGTGATCCTTTGCTAGAATCATTACTTAACTTCCTCTGCCACAAGAAATTGTTCATGAAACTACACAAAGAACCCTTGGTCTGAAAAACCCAACTTTTTTTTTTGTTTTTCTTTTTGGAAATCAAAATAAATAAATAAAACAAACCTACCAGAAAAAGACTTAAGAACAAAATAACAAAATAATAAAATAACTCACAACAACAACTAACAAACTAACTATCACACACAAATATGAACACTTATAAATTCATAGAAAACACAGAATCCAAAAAGTATAAAAGATATAAACAAAATAAAAGATTACCAAATTAAAAAAAATATATAAACCAAATTGAAATTAAAAAAAATAATAATATAAAACTCAAAAAATAAAAATTAATATATATATATATATATATATATATATATATATATATATATATATATATATATATATATATATATATATATATATATATATATATATATATATTAATGATTATAACTATTTAAAACAAATAAATTATCAAAAATAAACAAGAAGTATTAGAATTAAACTTTATCATGCATAGCTTGGACAAATAGCTATGACATTCCTACTCACATCATCAATTCCCTAGAGTAGGTGCAAACTTTAATAAAGAGTCTATTTAAATCAAGATCTCAATCAAAGTCAACGAACTGAGTTTCTATCACTTCCGGAAGTGAAGGGCAAACTCAGCCATGATAAAGTCTTGCAGAAAGAACAATCAAATAATAAGAGGATAGGAATTCAAATAAGAATTATAAAAATTAAAATTAATATATATATATATATATATATATATATATATATATATATATATATATATATATATATATATATATATATATATATATATATATATATATATATAATATTAAAAAAAATTAATACATTAAAATATATATTAAAAGAATAATTAAAAAAATCAAGAAATACCTAAAATAATAATAAAAGTAATAATAATAATAATATTAGTATTATTATTATAAAAAAGACTAAACTAAACCTATAAATAAAGAGTGAAAGAACCCCCCAAAATACCTAATCATTAACCAATATAAAGTTCCCCTTTTCTATTGAATTTACTAATGATTAATTTGAACACATAAAAAGAAGAAGAACCATAAATAAACTTGTTACGAAGTAAGAAAGTCCTTACCTTCTTTGAAACTTTCTTGAATAAATACACTTTTTGAACAAGCAAAGAGATTAGATGACAACATTGAACTACAAATGAATACAAGCTTGAACATAGACGAGAAAATCTAAACAATTGGGAGCAAACAATGCCATACTTTGCTAAATGAGAAATATTTGAATCAATATGAAGCATTCGTATCATGTTAATGCTAGCAAAATCTGGTTCTAATCTTTTAACATAAATTTCTACTTTCAATCCAAAAGGAGATTGAAATACTTTTAGATCTAACAAAGCACAAGAATCACCATGTGAAGTACAATTCAGCTCACAAAAAGTTTTGGGATAAATACCACCGCCAGAAGCATCAGTGTCTAAATACATAAAATCTTTAAAAGAACTAAAATCAAGAACAAACAGATCATCTACAAAGCATTTAATATTAGAAAGTTTGTGTATAATGATAGGACAAGTATTAGCTAAAGCAAGCCTTTCCATAAATTCAAATTCATAAGTAAAAAGAAAAAAATTAGCAAGAAAGACAACACAATTTGTACCCATAGGAATTCCAATACATTGTTTGAATAAAGTATGACCAATTGAAATAAACAAGTTTTCTAAAAGAAAAACTAACCAAAGAAGACTGTCAATTTCATCTACTATTCTAGTGTAAAGTTTCTTTCTACTATCTATATCTACAGACTTGGATTTCAACCATAAATAATCAAAATGCAATATAGACTTTTCTACCAAAAGAGCCTTACATCTATCTTTGGTGAATTTAAAAGATAAAACTTTCCGTACTAAAGAAGAAATCCTATGTTTTAAATCAATTGAATCGAACTTTGTATACAAAGTGATCAAGTCAAAAGTTTGAAGCTCCAAAGTAACATATTTTTCTTCTAGAGTTCTGGAAGAGTTGAGAGACTTTATTACAGGAATAACACCTAGTGAATTATCTAAGATCCAACTAGAGGAAGTTGGCACATCTGCATCTTTGAGTAATTCCTTCCAAATATCATGAATAGTAGGTAAAATGGCTTTAAAGCAATTGCTTAACCATTTGGAAACATCCGTGAGAGAAGTATTACAACATGCAGCTATAAATCTCGGTTTGATGGGGTTCTTATGGAATTTCCAAACTCTATATAAAAATGGTAAACTTTGATACAATTTGAAACATATATATATATATATATATATATATATATATATATATATATATATTGTACATTTCTGCATGTTAAAGTTTAGGTGTCATCGTTCTTGCGTTCACGTCAGTATACTGTCAGAGGGAAGTCAGGCTTATAGGTTTTCGGGACATGCTCTTTAGCACCGACAGTTTTAGGGTTTCTGTCTGATTTCACACAGCTAGGTACAGTAGGGTTTCTACATTCGGCAAATATAGGAGGCTTAAGATTGCTCAGTGCACCGACCTGCAAGTTAGAGGTTCAAAAATTCTACGGTTTTGTTGGTCGTAGCAGAGGATTGATATATGTAAATTGCAAAAATAATGTAGATGTGAGCAAGTTAAAATGTATGATGGAGGGTGCATTGACAATTGATGAAAATGTACAAGGAGATGTGAGAGTTGATATGGATCCCTCCTTGATTTGGGAATCAACTTTCATGTTCCATGAAAGGGGGTTGCTTCTTTCTTTTACTTCACAAATACCACCGGTAGTAGATGTGGCTCATGCCATCAATGCAAGCGTGGACGAGGAAGTGGTTGAGAAAGTTTTTTAATCTAGACACGGTCTCTTTGAGGTGATTTTTAATGATAACAGTGTAAAGTCGCAATTTCTGGAGCAGCAGGCAATCTTTCTATGTGGTTTAATGGCACATGTTTTTCCCTGGAAGCCGGTGAAGGCTATGAAGGAAGAGCTTCTTCATAAATGTCCTGCTTGGGTGGAAATGATAGATCTTCCATCCTCCTTGTGGAATAATATTGGACATGTGGCTAAAGTTTTGGACAAATTGTTATTTACTCTTATTTCTGCACCTAATAAAAATAGGATTTGTGTTCTCTGGAATACTTCAAGTCCATTTCCTAATACGCTAGGTATTAATGTTTCTAATGTGGGAAGGATTGTTATTTACCTAAAGTGGGGAAATATAGCTGGATCTTGTTTCCACTATGGTAATTTAGGGTATTATTCGAAAAATTTCCCTACTTTAATATATGAAGGAGTAAATCTCATTCCCACTTGTCCTCGTAGCAAAATCTTGGTTCCTAAAAAGAAAGTATTTGGAAGACAAAGGACTATTCCTGCAATTCCACATACTCGTAATGTGGATGCTCCTAGGCCTTCGAAAGTCCAAGCCGTTAGTAATAAAGGCAAAGAAATAGCGATGGAGAAGCATATGCATATTGTAACCCCTATTACTCCGGCAAAGCTTAATGTATATAAGAGGAGGGAGGGAGAGGGTACGAGCAAAGATGCTCCTAGGAGAAGCGGAGAAGAAGCAAAAAAGAGAGTTGTTGACAATGATGGGTTTAACTCAATCACCTATAAAGAAGATTTGCTTGGGGTAAAGCGAAGTAAGTTTCAATTTGGTTATTCGGCTTCACCTACAGATGAGGCTAACTTTGTACCTCATTTTGATGATTATATGACAGAGTATTATGAAAATATGGATCTTGTGCTCCAAGATTTGGTCAGGCATTGGTTAACATGGATTCTTCTCATACTACTCCATCATTGAATATTCAAGGTTTAGGGAGTATGGAAAGTGGAGAGACTCTCGCGATGGATTATTAGGCATCAGTTGAGCTTGGTAGCGATTCAAGAGCATAAAGAACATGATCATGCTCAAATGCTTTTTGACACAAAAGACCTTCAATTGTGCTATAATGGTATTAAATTAAATACTTAGGTTGTCTCTTCATTATTTGAAAAGACATTGCCTTTAAGGTGTTGTTTGATGATCCTCAAGGTAGATTCCTTATTCTTCACCTCACAGTGCAAGGAATATCTTATGTTTGTATTAATGTATATGCTCCTAATTCTCCGATGGAAAGGGTTAATACTTGGAAGAACCTGCTTCATGCTATTCATTCATGTGCATGGCTTCAAGTATGGAGAAATGATCATACTCTAATGTGTGGTGACTTCAATATGGTGGATGTGGATGTAAACTCTACAATTGCTTCCTCCTTGATTTCTTCATAGGAAAACTTTATATGGAATGAAATTTTGGAGGCTCTAAATTGTAAAGACTTATGGGGATGCATTGGGGGACATACACTTCAATATACATTTCACTCCAGATCGCATAGAAAAGCTATGAGTAGGCTGGATAGATGCTATTATTCTCATGTCTCTACCTTAAGTGCCACATCCACAATGTGGATTGATGCTACGATGCTTCTTTCTGATCATAACCCTATCTTAATATCTCTTCCCAAATTAGATTGGAACTCGAGCATTCCGGATAAGCTTCACAAAATCCCTTTGACGTTGAATCACTCTTGGCTCCAAACATATGTGTCCAGAGCCAATGTTGAGAAAGTGATTCAACAAGTGCTTGAATTAAAAGACTTCTTCATATATGAAATGGGAATTTTTTGTGACACATGTGCAAGATGTGATAAAGGAATGTGGAAAGTACTTTGCCTCTGAGAGTGATTACACTCGATTATGTGATGCTTACAGATGCTTGCACTTAATTCAAAACAATGGTACCGTTAAGGTCCAAGAACTTTACCTTCCCTTCGAGGAAAGGTGCATAAAGTGTATTCCATATTATGTGTGATAGTGTATCTGTGTGACAATGTGTATGTGTGTAATATAACAATGTGT
>CM035436.1:14992099-14994322 GCA_020310875.1 Ceratopteris richardii
GCACATTCTCTAGGTACTACAAGCATTAGTGTAGATCCCGCAATGAACACGCCGATTCAAGAGCATACTGCTATCAATATTCCATTGGATACCCCATCCACACAGCATCACTCCCATACATAATTACTTACTTCATCAATCACACCTTTTAGCATTAATCTTCAAGCCGTTCCACTTCCTTCATCATAAACACACACTTCACCGTCACATATGGCAATACCATCTGAGATTATCTTTCAACCGAGCATAACAGTGGTCTATCCATCACAGCTCATCATACCCTTTGTCCATATTCCACTCACTCAAAAGACATCCGGATTATTGCCAGAGGCACAAAGGTGGAAACATAATATATGGCCTACTGTTCCAAAGAAACATCAGTCAAGTCACAGATGGAGATTGCCATGCACATGTTTCAGGAGATTCTAAATCGAATTGGCGAAGATCGATAGTCACTTATTGATATGAAGTATAGACTAAGAAACCATATATAGGTGATTTCCAATGAGTATCTTAGGCTAAGCTTAGTTACTAATGAGATGAAATTACATATCAAAGATCTCTCAGCTCAAAAGACAGAAGCAGAAACTGTATAAGAGAAGATTAAGGAATTAGAGGAAGAACTAAAAGCGCCAAAAACACAAATTGAAGAACTTGAATCAGAAAACACTACATTCAAAAGACGAAGGGATGCATACAAATCAAAATTTGACCTCTTTGGTCCTTGATATTGGGCGAACCAGAAGAGGAAGAGCAAGTGCACCAAAGGCAAGGAAAGGAACTAGCAAAATAATAATTTTTTACCATTTTTATTTTGCGTAGTGTTTTAGATTTATTTTTGCACAATTTCTTAGCACATATATGTATCGCCTTTTGCAAATGACATTGTATATATTCATTCTATTTTTGAAATGTATTGCTCCTCTGTATTGGTATCTTCTCTTGAATATCTATTCTCTCCAAGATAGAGAGTCAATAGTGGTGCGCAAGCAACCTGTACAATAAAAATTGTTTATATAAAGAATATGCCACCATTGGAAGGACTCGACATATGACTCTCCCAACTTTGGACATTTGACTCGCCCAACTTTGGAGGACACACTCATCCAACTTTGGAAAACTGACTGCCCAACTTTGGAGGACAAACTCACCCAACTTTTGTGAGCACCGAATTCGCTCAACTTTTTGTGGGCACCAAACTCACCCAACTTTTGTGGGCACCAGAATTGCTCAACTTTTGTGGGCACAAAACTCGCCCAACTTTTTTGGGGGCCAACCCATGGAGACAAGATGGTCCAAGTTCTCATAAGACGATAGACCACTGGTAGAGGCTGACAAGGTTGCTAGTGATGGGCAAAACAAATCACCACCACTCGAATCAAGACAATACTAAGTGACAAAGTCTGGTATCTCGCAACTGTCATATGTAACTGCCCAAAGTCCCTTAACTCCCCCATTACTCTTGTAGAAGATCCCTCTTGTCATATCTTACCCCTTGCCTATAAAAAGAGAGTTCTTGAAGGAGAAAGGGACCATGACCATAACCAAAGGAGACAAGACGGTCCAAGTTCTCACAAGACGATAGACCACTAGTAGAGGCTGACAAGGCTGCTAGTTCTCACAAGAGAGAGACTAGGGGATAACCATCCCAATAGAGACACTGAGAGAGAGAAGCAACCCATGCTTAGTTCAAGGTTGGAGAAGCTTGGAGACTTCTAGTAGAGGAAGACATCTTAGAGAGACTTATCATCTTACTCTTCCCCTGTAGCCAAGAAGTCCCTACTAGTTGGTGCTAACCAAAGGGTACCTTTGAGGGTAAGGAGAAGGGTAGAGTTTGTACTCCTCTATAATAGGATTGTCTATGCTAATGATTTCCAACTATCCTTCGTAAGTTGTATTTTCCATTTGTGAAGTGGAACCTGATTGATGTTCATACTCCGAGAGTAGTGCAATTTGCTTTCCATATACCCACACGCACAATTTCACCATCTACACGAACTTGTGTCTTTTCCATTTGTCAAAGTCTTCTTAAGATGACCCATTTGTGTCTTCACCAATGCCAAAGTCTTCAGTTGACCATCACATCCTGAGTGGACCACACTTTTTCCAGCTTCTAGTACCAAGGTAAGTCTACAGTTAGGGTTTCGAACTCAGGTGTTGAGAGAAGTGGGGGGGGGGGGGGGGGGGGGGGGGGGGGGGGGGGGGGGGGGGGGGGGGGGGGGG
>CM035436.1:15019322-15026822 GCA_020310875.1 Ceratopteris richardii
AGATTCAAAAGGTGAAAGCTTGAGAGCAAAACTTGAGAAGGAGGCCATACGACATCAAGGAAGACAAAAGGAGTATCATTCGAAGTAAAGTTACATCTATTACTCATAAAGTTTGAAGAATTCAATACACAGGTGAAGAAAGGATGGGAGATTCTCTTCAGATAGAGAAGTTGGATAGAGAGAACTATCCAACATGGTCAATGAGGATGGAAGCTCATCTTATGAGCAAAGACTTGATAAGTTATATCACAGGTGAAGAAGAAAAGCCTCAGTTCAGAGATCTTATTGTTCCAACTAGGGAGGAATTATCAGATTTGAAGACTTGGATGAAGAAAGATGCTCAAGCTAGGAGCATTATTTACATGGCAGTTAATGACTACTTGCTACCTCACATTAGAGGTCTTGAAAGTGCAAGTGATATATGGAATGCTTTGGAAGAGCATTTCCAAAACACTACAAAGTCAAGGAAGGCATCCTTGTGGGCATAATTTACCACTTTCAAGAAGAAGGCTTCTCAATCCATCTCAGATTATGTAACAAGGATGAAGGACATTGCAGATGCATTAGGAGCAATTGATGAAGACATTGAGGAGGATAAATTTGTAAGGCAAATTCTCACAGGTTTAAGAGGTGATGACAAATGGAAGCCATTCATTTTGTCTATTGAATTATCACTTGATTATTTCACTCCTGATTTAAATTAGTTGCTAGGACATATGCTAACCTTTGAGGAGGATGTCAAAGGTGAAAGTGATAAGAGTAAATGTCATGCAATGTATTCAAAGGATAAGAAGAAGAATATCAAAGGGAAGCAACAAGTAAATGAAGATGAAGGTACAAATAGCAAAGCCAACTTCCTAAGAGGAAGAGGAGGTGGCAAAGGTAGAGGAAGAGGCAACAGTAATAAAGATGGAGTTAAAGCTTACTGGATTTGTGGTAAGACAAATCACTTAGCTCATGATTGTTGGCATAATACTCAGAATAATGGTGGATATAATCAGAATTTTTATTCAAGAGGAAGAGGTGGCAGAAATCAAAGAGGCAATTTCAGAGGTAGAGGTAGTAGAGGTTACTTTGGAAGAAATGCAGGTAAATGATTCCAAATTCAACAATACAACAATACCTACTACAATTATGCTTTAGATCAGAAGGAGGATTCAACATTGATAATGAATGCAACTTGTGAAAGGCAAAGTGAAGACCAAAGAGTCTTCTACATTGACTCAGGGTGTAGCAATCACCTAAGTGGCAACATAGCTTTGATGACTGATTTGGAGAATAAGGTAACTAATCATGTAGTTCAAACAGGGGACAATACAAAGCATAATGTGAAGTCAATTGGATCAGTGAAGGCTAAGGATGGAAGTACTCACTTGAGTAAGTTTTTGTATGTTCCTACAATTCCTAAGAATCTGATAAGTGTAGGTCAAATTGTTGAAAAAGGTTATGAAGTTAGGTTCACTAATGAAGGAGTGTTTTTGGAAGACCCTAGCAATGTGTTGGGAGAGATGGTTGGATGCACTCAGAAGATTGAGTTGGTACTGCTAATCCTGCTTTGCACCAGCCCTCTTTGATCCTTTTCTCCGATTCTACTCCTTGATGACGCGACGAAGACTGAGCCTTGCGGAAACCGCCACGCCAAGAAGAACTAAGTTAGAGTGATTCAGAAATTCTCTGTAATCAATCAATAGCTTAGCAAAGTCTAGCGCTCAACATATAAGACTGTGCTCTAACTTTAATGGAAAAATTTCACCGAAATTTCACCGGACTGCCACTTGATTGACACCGTAATCGTACCGAAATGAACTTCAATTCTGTTTATAATTACTTCAAGTGAACATACATGAATTAAGGAAGTGACACGTGAACTTTCTTAACTTACTGAACTCTTTCTGAAGTTTAGAAAAAAACTCCTCTAGTTCAGACAGTCTCTTTCCGGTCAGACTTTGTACTGTGTGTAGATATCTTTTTCACCGGAAGGATTGATCAACTAAAAGTAGAGATGTCTAGCTATAGATTGAGCTATCTCTCATACAAAGCTTCGCATTACTCTACGAGATCTACTTCGTTCTTCTACCGGAAATTACTCATTTACTATAAGAACTGCAACAGTGAGCACTTCGACCACGATTCCTTGAAATTGGCTAAACCAAATTGCTTCAAACTTTGTATGCTTGTGGTATGCTTTGAGCTGAATCTATCAAGCTTTGAATCACTTGATTTGGTTCAGTAGGCACTGAGATATGTCTCTTTGAAGTTGACAGTAGTTGAAGTGGTACACTCAGAGAATAACAAAGATGATGAATGTAAATATTTGTATTAGATCATGTAAATGTACATTCCCATTGGCATGATAAACATAGCTCAATGGTACTCAGAGGTGTAGGCTATAGAGTAGACCTCACACACTCAATGATTGATACAGTAATGCCTCGGGATGAGTGAAGGACAACTGTGACTTTTGACTTGTAGTTTTTATAGGAGTTGAGTGAGAGCTTGAATTAGAATTCAAATCAATCTCCTAAAATCTTTCACCTAAAAAGAGTTGATTGAGATATTCTCTCAATCAATCAACAACCTTTTCCGTGACTTCCAATCAATTAGGCGTGATTGCATAATGCGCCAAGTCATATAGACTTTTACAATGGGTAAAAAGGTAATAACTCATAAGCTAGTGTTCCTATGCTCCTTGCTTCATGTAGAGTCTTCAAAGTAGATGTCCAAGCCAAATGTGAAGGCTTGAATTGTACCAACAGCTCCCCCTCAAGCCAAACATTTTGGCTCAAGTCTTCAGCTTCATTCTTCAATCACATCCTGCAATCCAATCATGGATTTGAATCTGCATAACTTAGTTCCATCCAAAGCTTTAGTGAGTAAATCTGCACATTGCATATTAGTGGACACATAAGTCAACTGAATGTCTTTACTAAGCAACTTCTCTCTCACATAGTGGTAATGAACCTCTATGTGTTTTGTCCTAGCATGATATATTGGATTTGCTGCAAGGTGAAGAGAACTTGTATTATCTCCAAAGATAATTGGTGATCTTGTATATAAGCCTAACTCTGTATACAAAAGCTTCAACCAGATAGCTTCTTGAGTGGCATTTGCTAGCCCTCTATACTCTACTTCAGTAGATGACAATGCTACTGTAGGTTGCTTCTTGGCTGACCAAGAAATTGGTTTATCACCTGCAAAACATATGTATCCTGATGTGCTTCTCCTATCATCCTTGCATCCTGCCCAATCTGCATCTGAATATACTTTAATATCAATATCTGATGTATAAGGAAAATACAAACCATGGTTCTGAGTTCCCTTTAGATACTTCAAGATCTTCTTTGCTACTTCTAGGTGAGGTACCCTTGGTTTGTGCATGAATTGGCTAAGCACACTTACACCATATGCTATGTCAATTCTAGTCAAGGTAGCATAATTCAGACTACCTACCATACTTTGATATCTTGTAATGTCTTGGACTTCATCCCCTTCATGAGCACTTAGCTTTAGATTAACCTCCATTGGAGTGATTGAGATTTTAGCTTCCTGCAAATTAAATTTCTTGACCATATCTTGTACATACTTCTTTTGAGTGATATATATACCTGAATTAGTGTAGACTAACTCAAGACCTAAGAAGTACTTCAATAATCCAAGGTCATTGATCTTGAATTCCCTCATCATCTATCCTTTGATGTGTCTAATCCCACTGACATCATTGCCTGTAATGATGATGTCATCAACATAAACACACAAGTAGATTACCTCTGTACTACTCCTCTTTATAAATAGAGAAGTGTCTGCTTTACTCATCACAAATCCTTGGTCTTGGAGATATGTTGTCAACCTGTAATTCCATGCTCTAGGTGCCTGCTTCAATCCATATAGAGCCTTCTTCAATTTACAAAAATAATTTACCTTCTTGGGATCTTCATAGCCAGGTGGTTGTGACATGTAGACTTCTTCAGATATCCATCCATTCAAGAAAGCATTCTTGACATCTAAATGATACATGTTCCGATTCTTGGATGCAGCTACACTCACCAATACTCTGATTGTTGGCATCTTTGCCACAGGAGAAAATGTCTCCTCATAATCAATGCCTTGGGTTTGTGCAAAACCCTTGGCTACCAACCTAGCTTTGTACCTGTTGATGGTTCCATCAGAGTTTCTCTTTAGTTTGTAGATCCATCTGGATCCTATCACCTTCATAGAATCCTTCTTGGGTACCAAGTCCCAAGTGTCACTCTCCTTGAGAGCTTCTATTTCTTCATCCATAGCTTCTTTCCATTCTGCTTTGGTGATTGCCTCCTCATATGAACCTGGTTCTTCATTTAACAAATCCTTTGCAAGATATACAGAATGCTTAGTTACAAGAGAAGTGTCATACCCATATCTGATAGGCTTCTTACTTTCTCTCTGAGATCTCCTCATTGCTTGAGTTGAAGATTCTGGTATATCCTCTAGCTTCTTCATCTTCATCTTTCCTTTGGACTTCCATGCCTTGAATTCCTCAAGGTTAATTGTATCATCATCATCTGAGCTTGAGTCTTCTTTCTAGATTGGTTCCTCCTTGGTGAGCTTTGGGAAGTCTTCTTCCATGTCATAAGGTAGACTAACCTTCCTGCATTCATTCTCATACCATGAGTCATTCTCATCAAAGATGACATCTCTGCTTACCTTGAAACCTTTGTTTGAGGGGTTGTAGAATCTGTACCCTTTCTGGTTCAAGTCATAACCAATGAAGATACATTTTTCAGCTTTAGGGTCTAGCTTTCCCCTTATCTGTGAAGGAATATGCACATATGCAATACAACCAAAGATTTTGCAATGATCCAAAGATGGTCTCTTACCATGCCAAGCTTCATAAGGTGTCATTCCATCAAGTTTCTTTGATGGCAACCTGTTAATGAGATATGTGGCAATAGATACACTCTCTGCCCAAAGATAATTTGGAAACTTCTTTTCATTAAGCATAGACCTTGCTATTTCTACAATGAGTCTATTTCTTCTTTCAGCTACCCCATTTTGTTCAGGTGAGTACCTTGTGGTTATCTCCCTCTTGATGCCTCTTTCCTGCAAGAAGTCTTCAAACTCATTTGAGAAGTATTCTCCTCCTCCATCTGACCTTAGCCTTTTCAAGTTTCTTCCTATTTGGTTTTCAACCAGTGCAAGATACTTCTTGAAACAATTAAACACTTCATTCTTATGCTTCATAAAGTATAACACAGTCCATCTGCTATGGTCATCAATGAAGGACACATAATACCTTGATCCTGAAGGAAGTGACGCGTGAACTTGCTTAACTTACTGAACTCTTTCTGAAGTTTAGAAAAAAACTCCTCTAGTTCAGATAGTCTCTTTCCGGTCAGACTTTGTACTGTGTGTAGATATCTTTTTCACCGGAAGGATTGATCAACTAAAAGTAGAGATGTCTAGCTATAGATTGAGCTATCTCTCATACAAAGCTTCGCATTACTCTACGAGATCTACTTCGTTCTTCTACCGGAAATTACTCGTTTACTGTAAGAACTAGAACAGTGAGCACTTCGACCACGATTTCTTGAAATTGGCTGAACCAAATTGCTTCAAACTTTGTATCTTGTGGTATGCTTTGAGCTGAATCTATCAAGCTTTGAATCACTTGATTTGGTTCAGTAGGCACTGAGATATGTCTCTTTGAAGTTGACAGTAGTTGAAGTGGTACACTCAGAGAATAACAGAGATGATGAATGTAAATATTTGTATTAGATCATGTAAATGTACATTCCCATTGGCATGATAAACATAGCTCAATGGTACTCAGAGGTGTAGGCTATAGAGTAGACCTCACACACTCAATGATTGATACAGTAATGCCTCGGGATGAGTGAAGGACAACTGCGACTTTTGACTTGTAGTTTTTATAGGAGTTGAGTGAGAGCTTGAATTAGAATTCAAATCAATCTCCTAAAATCTTTCACCTAAAAAGAGTTGATTGAGATATTCTCTCAATCAATCAACAACCTTTTCCGCGACTTCCAATCAATTAGGCGTGATTGCATAATGCGCCAAGTCATATAGACTTTCACAATGGGTAAAAAGGTAATAACTCATAAGCTAGTGTTCCTATGCTTCTTGCTTCATGTAGAGTCTTCAAAGTAGATGTGCAAGCCAAATGTGAAGGCTTGACTTGTACCAACACAATGGGTATAAACAAATTGTTTCAGGAAAGAAAGAAGGAAGATTGTTCACATTGAATATCCAAGGTAATGTTGATCATGCCTTGTTCACTTATGGAGGACATAAGATCTCTGAGTTCGATCTTTGGCACAAAAGGCTTGGACATTTCAATGAAAGAGGTATCAAAGATAGGGTTAACAATGGTTCAGTGCTTGGATTGCCTAATGTTGCAGGTCAACATATGACATACAAATGTGAGGCATGTCAATTAGGTAAAGCTCATAAGAAATCTTATTCCAAGCATGGTTTTATGTATTTAGAGAAGCTTGAGTTGGTACACACAGATGTGTGGGGACCATCAAAGGATTTCAGTATCAATGGTTCAAGGTATTATGTGATTTATGTTGATGATGCTACCAGATGGATCACTATCTATGTGATCAAAGATAACTCAGAGGTATTCAATACATTCAAACATAATCATGTGTATGCAGAGAGAATTACAGGTCATAAGTTGAAGAGACTAAGGTCAGATGGAGGGGGAGAGTATTTCTCTAATGAGTTCAGTGATTACTTGTGGAATCCAGGTATAAAAAGGGAAATTACTTGCAGGTACTCTCCTCAACAAAATGGTGTAGCAGAAAGGAGAAATAGAACTCTTGTTGAGTTTGCAAGATCCATGATGAAGGAGAAAAATTGCCCAAATTACTTGTGGGCTGAGGCTGTAAATACAGCTACTTATTTGCTCAATAGATTACCATGTAAAGCTTTGCAGGGTATGACACCATATGAGGCATGGTGGGGTAAGAGACCTACTTTAGATCATCGCAAAGTATTTGGATGTTTGGCATATGCATATGTGCCATCACAATTAAGGCATAAATTGGAACCCAAAGCTGAAAAATATGTGTTCATTGGATATGATGATAAGCAGATGGGATATAGGTTGTGGAGTCCATCCACAAAACAATTCCTTGTGTCTAAGGATGTTACATTTGATGACCAAGGTACTTGTTATGCAAGTACAATCAATATTTATGCAGGTGATGAAGAAGTTGTGAATCAAAAGAAAGGTAAATCAAAGGTTCAGATATTTGATGAAGAGGAGAACAATGAAGTACATGTTGAAGTTGAAGAAGTGCCAAGATTTGATCCAGAATGTGATGAACCAGAAACCTCAAGGAGTGGAGAACTTAGAAGGTCATCAAGACACAAATGGTAACCTACAAGGTATAGTTATGACACTTCTTTTTTGGCTACCAAAGATTATGCATATATGGTAAAGGCAGATGAAGACCCTTCTACATATGAAGAGGCAAAAGGTAAGGAAAATTGGGA
>CM035436.1:15034322-15036822 GCA_020310875.1 Ceratopteris richardii
CAAGTTGATTGCACAATTACTTACAGGTTTGAGAGGAGATGAAAGGTGGAAACCTTTTGTCTTGTCAACAGAACTTTCTTTGAATCATTATGTTCCAGATTTGAACCAGTTGCTTGGTTTGATGCTCACATTTGAGCAAGACTTGAAGGGAGATGGAGATAAAGGTCAAAGTTCTGCAATGTACATGAAGAACAAGAAGAAAGGAGATAAAGGTAAAGCAAAGGATGAAGAAGAGTCAATTTCTCAAGTTTATTATGCAAGAGGTAAAGGCACTGGCAGAGGAAGACCAAGAGGTTTTGGAAGAGGAAGAGGTAATCAAAATAACAACAAGAAGGCTTGCTGGATCTGTGGATTGAGTAATCATTTGGCTCATGACTGTTGGCACAACCAACAAGGATCAAACCAGAAACAAAACAACAATAACAGAGGCCGAGGTGGAAGATATCAAAGTAATTTTCAAAGAGGTAGACAAAGTCAAAGAGGAGGCTATGGTAGAGGTGGAGGAAGAAGGAGACAGAATCAATCCTACAACACGACATATTAAAACTATGCAAATGACACACAAAATGAAAGTCATACATCATTGATGATGAATTCAATCAGCACATCAGATAAAGAAGATCTGAAGGTATTTTACATTGACTCTGGATGTTCTAATCATTTGTCAGGAAACATAGAATTGATGTCAGAATTGGAAAAAGGCATTTCTAGTCATATAGTTCAAACAGGTGACAATACAAGACATAATGTACATTCAATTGGAAAAGTGAAATGCAAGAGTGGAGCAGATTTGCTAACCAATGTTTTGTATGTTCCCACAATACCTAAAAACTTGATTAGTGTGGGAGAGATAGTTGAAAAAGGTTTTCAAGTCAGGTTTACAAATGAAGGAGTATTTGTTGAAGATCCAGAGAATGGATATAATCAGATTGTCCCTGGTAAGAAAGAAGGTAGACTCTTTACTTTAAGAGTGCAAGGGAACATTGGTCAAGCTTTTCTCACACATGGTGAAGGAGTGATTATAGAACTTGATCTCTGGCATAAGAGACTAGGTCATTTCAATGAAATAGGAATTAAAGCTATGGTTGAAAATCAGTCTGTACTAGGATTACCAAATGTGCAGAGTCAACATATGGTTTATAAATGTGAAGCATGTCAAATGGGTAAAGCACACAGGTTACCATTTCAGAAGAAAGGATTCAAACATGATGGAGTACTTGAGCTCATTCATACAGATGTATGGGGACCAACAAAAGAAGGATCTATCAATGGCTCAAGGTATTATGTTCTTTTCATTGATGATGCTACAAGATAGATAACATTATATGTTTTGGACGAAAGATCAGAAGTCTTTGGAGCTTTCAAGCATTTTCATGCATATGCAGAGAGAGTCACAGGTCAAAAGCTTAAGAGACTGAGGTCTGATGGAGGGGGAGAATACTTCTCCCAAGAGTTCAATGATTATCTTTGGAATGCAAGTATTAAGAGAGAAATAACCTGTAGGTATACAACACAACAAAATGGTGTAGCAGAAAGAAGGAACAGGACTTTGGTTGAGTTTGCTAGAGCTATGCTAAAGGAGAAGAATTGTCCAAATTATCTCTAGGCTGAGGCTGTAAATAGAGCTACATATCTTGTGAATAGATTACCATGTGCATCTCTCAATGGAATGACTTCATATGAAGCTTGGTGGGGTAAGAAACCAACACTAGATCACTATAGAGTGTTTGGATCAATTGCATATGCTTATGTGCCATCACAATTTAGGCACAAACTTGAACCAAAGGCAGAAAAATATATGTTCATTGGTTATGATGAAAAGCAGATGGGTTACAGATTGTGGAATCCTCTAACCAAACAATTTATTGTTTCAAGAGATGTTACATTTGATGAACAGAAAAGTTGGTATGCAGATCAAAGTCATACAGCTGAAGAATTTGAAGAAGAGGTAAGAAGATGTGATAAAGGAAAATCAATTGTGCAGGTAAATAGAGATGAAGACTATATGCAAGCAAGTACATCCAGAAGTGGATTAACAAGAAGGAATGAAGAAGCTCCTATATTTGATGAAGAGGTGTATCCAGACACTTATGAAGAATGTGAACCAAGAAGGTCAAGCAGGACTAGAAGACAACCAAAAAGGTATTCTTATGATACTTCTTACATAACTCAAAAGAACTATGCATATATGGTCAAAGATGATGAAGAACCTCAGAACTATGATGAAGCAGAAGGTAAGAAGCAATGGGAAGAAGCCATGAAGGAAGAATTCAATGCACTAGAGGAGAACAAGACATGGGAACTTGTTCCTAAACCAAATGGTAAGAAGGTTATTGGAAATAAATGGGTTTATAAAGTGAAGAAGCTTGGAGATGGAAGTATAGCCAGATACAAAGCTAGACTGGTGGTGAAAGGCTATGCCCAAACCTATGGCATAGATTATGATGAGACATTCAGTCCTGTAGCTAAGATGTCAACTATAAGGACAATCTTTGCTATT
>CM035436.1:15044322-15046822 GCA_020310875.1 Ceratopteris richardii
GCGCTAATTGCAAAATTCGCTTACACCACAAAAACTAAGCTAGAGTGATGTTAGAACACCTCTACAATCATCAGTAGCGTAGTAAACTTTCTGAAACTAAGAACTTATAACTGTATCTAGTGAACACCAAAAAATTCACTTTACAAAAAGCTTCTCATTTCTTTCAAGCTTCAATTCTGAACTGATTTACTTCAGTCTTTACACTACTGTATTAGCTTACAGTTAAACAATCTTTGTGTCACTTAACTTTGTCAAAACTGTCTTTCAAACTTCACCAAAATTCCATCGGAACTTCACCAGACTGTTACCGTAATGTCACCGTAATTATACCGGAATACTATCGGAATCAACTGCAATTTTGTTTGTAGTTACTTCAAGTGTGTATACATGAAGTAAGGAAGTGATACGTGAACTTCCTTTACTGAATGAACTCTATCTGAAGTTTAAGAAAAAAACTTCATCAGTTTTGGATGCCTCTTTCTGGTCAGACTTTGTACTGTGTATACATATCTATTTTACCGAAAACTTTGATCAGTTTATAGTTGAGACTTATAGCTACAAGATAAGCTATATCTCATACAAAACTTTACACTGTACTTCGAGATCTAGCTCATAGAAGTACCGAAAAACGTTTACTGAGAAAACTGTAACTGTTAACTAACTTTTCACAGTAACATGAAAATTCTCAGATTTCTTCACATACGAAGAATGCGCTCAAACTTCCACATGAACATGTGTTTTCTATTAGAGAAGATGCGTACAAAATAGCTTGGCCTCACTTTGCTCATAGCTATGGAAAACTCTCCTACTCTGAGTAGTTATTCCTTACCATCTCTCTCAGATGAATACCTGACATTTGAGGTTTTGTTATTCATCTCTACATACACGATCTCTGGCGTCTTCTACTCTATGCTATTCTCTATCTCATATGCACACTTTACTGCTCTACATTCCGGTTCTATGCTCTCTCTTATATACATTTTTATCCGGTTTCAACAAACTCTAATTCTGGAAGTTTCTACACTTGTATAATACAAACGTGAATTTGTCCCTTCACTAAGGCTTTGGTTTTTCTGAATGCTTTGTTTCTGCTTTCCTTCGTCTTCATGTCATTATGCATAATTAGTGAGTGAATCTTCAACAGCTCCCTCTCAATCACTAATTTGCATTCTCTGATCTTTCATATATTCTTCTTTTCTTTTATACCTGCCATTTCTTTGAACCTGCTTGTCTTTACTCCATCTAAGCTCTTTGTCAGAATATCTGCAATCTGATCTTTGGTAGGAGTGAATACCAATTCAATCTCCTTCTCCATTACCTTTTCTCTCAGGAAATGATATTGAATCTCTATGTGTTTTGTTCTTGCATGAAATACTTGATTTGCTGCAAAATACAACGAGCTCATATTGTCTCCATGTATGATAGGTATACCTTGATCAATACCCATGCTTTTGAACAAGGTCTGCATCCATATCACTTCTTTAGCTGCTTCCATAAGTCCTTTATATTTTGCTTCTGTTGACGATAAAGCTACTGTGTGTTGCTTCTTTGAACACCAACTTACAAGCTTATCTCCTACGTATATCATATACCCATGTGTTGACCTTCTGTCATCTTGACTTCCTGCCCAGTCTGAGTCACTGTATGCTCTCAGCTTTATATCTGACGCATAAGGATAATATAATCCTTCTTTTATAGTTCTTTTGATATATCTAAGAACTCTTTGTCCTGCAACCCAATGTTGATCCTTCGGACAATGCATGAACTGTGAGAGAACTCCCACTGCATAACTTAGATCAGGTCTTGTTAGCGTAGCATAAATTAGGCTTCCCACTAAAGACTGATACTTCCTCATATCTTTAAACTCTGCACCACCATATTTGCTGAGTTTATGATTTACTTCAAGAGGTGTTGAAGCTTCTCTACAATTCTACATGTTAAACTCCTTCAGTAAGTTTAGGAGATACCTTTCTTGCGAAACATATATACCATGATCTGTATATGTAACTTCCATTCCAACAAAGTATGATAACTTTCCTAGATCACTGATCTTGAACTCTTCCGGTTTCAACAAACTCTAATTCTGGAAGTTTCTACACTTGTATAATACAAACGTGAATTTGTCCCTTCACTAAGGCTTTGGTTTTTCTGAATGCTTTGTTTCTGCTTTCCTTCGTCTTCATGTCATTATGCATAATTAGTGAGTGAATCTTCAACAGGACTTAGTGCATACAGATGTATGGGGACCTTCAAGAGAACCTTCACATGCAGGTAATAGGTACTTTGTTACCTTTATTGATAATTGTTCAAGGAAAATTTGGTTGTATGTAATCAAGAAAAAATCAGATGTGTTTGAAGTATTCAAAAAATACAAGGCACTTGCTGAGAATGAAACAGGTCATAGGATTAAAACCCTAAGGTCAGATGGAGGGGGAGAATATTTCTCCAATGAGTTCACAAGGTTCTTAGAAGATGAAGGCATAAGGAGGCAATAAACATG
>CM035436.1:15054322-15116822 GCA_020310875.1 Ceratopteris richardii
TACCTCAACCGTGGGAGAACACGATACTTGACACTTTTTCAATTTTTTGCAAGTGTTTTTTTTGTTTTAAGTTCATACACATGTTCTTAGAGTGCATCTACCCTCTCCTTACCAGCTGTATCACCAAAAATAAACTCTCTCAACCCTGTTCAGTCTTTCACCATACTTACGGAAGATCGTTCTCCTAAAATACTTGATTTAGTGGCAAAGATGAATGGAATATTAAGATGTTCACCTTGAAAATTATCTTCCAACTCTTCCAACACTCCTATTCACTCTGCGCTGCCCCCAATGTCCTTGCTATCCGAACATGATACTCGGCTACAGACTCTCATGATACTTGCTCAGAAAACAAGTGACTAAAAAATGACGATTTTTTTGTTTTTTATACCTGTTGAAAAATTCTCCTAACTTCAAAGACTTCAACAAAGCTAAATTTAATAACTACACTAGCTTCCTAACCTACTCCCTTACTCCTCCTACTCTACTCACTCCACTCACTTCCCTAGACTAACAACTCACTACACACACTCCAAGAGTGAGAAGTAATAAGTGCGGATGAATGTGAATTACCAAAGAAGAGAAATTCACAACTCCTCTACTCGCTTCAATGCTAAAAGCTACTTACCATCACATGAATGCCTCGGTTTGATTCGACACTCCCCGGCAACGGCGCCAAAAACGTGTGTACCTAAACGACTAGGTGAAACAAGACTAAGAGCGGCAGCAGGAATTTATGCAGCCAAGAAGAGGCAAAAAGCATATTTCGACGCACATGTGAAGGATAAGGGGCTAAAAGCAGGAGACCTAGTACTAGTCTACACATTGAAGGAACATGCACGGAAATTAGAGAAGAGAGGCTATGGACCTATGATCATAAATAGGATCTCAACGAGTGGAGCAGTTAAGCTAGCTACACTAGAAGGTGATGTCCTCCCTAGTTACATCAGTGGATGCAGAGTCAAATTATATCAAGAACCCCTTAGAGAGGAGATGTTAAATCGACTCAATACTGCAAAGAAACGTAAAGAAGAGGAAAAGCGAATTCGAGAAGAAGCACAGGCAGAAGCATTGGAGCGAATCAGAAGGATGAAGTTGAGAAGGCAGGGTAGAGATTTTCCTAGGACAGATGACTATGTGGACCCAGGATATCATACGGCTATGTGTGAAGTTTTAGGTATTAGCACTCATAGAATAATTGATCGACGTCCTTTTGTAACCTTAGAGATAGGACAAGGAAAGAGTGCACGAACTGTAAGAGCCTTGATTGACTCAGGTGCAGCCACTAGTGCTGTTAAACTTTCTTAGTGTCGAGAATTGAACTTAAATGTCGATCCTGTGGAAGCATACCTCATAGGATTGGGAGGTGTGGAAACCCCTTGCATGGGTGAGGTGGAACTTCCCCTCTACATTCAAGATGTTTTAATGGAAGTTAAAGTACTAGTGTGTCAAGATGAGGATCTTACTAAACCGCTTGTCTTGGGTCAAGACTGGATCTATGATCATGCAGTCAACCTAAACCTAAGAAGTGGACTTCTTCAGGTCTGGGTAGATCAGAACCGCATTATACTGGAGTTAGAAAATGAGGCACTCAAGGAACTAGGAAAGGCACAAACTCCTGGTCCTTCCAGGAGTACTCATGAAGATGACCATGCTATTCTTGTCCAAAACTATGTGATGCAGAGGGATGATTATCTCAACAAAGAAGTCAAGGATATGACGGAACTCCCTTCTTTTCCAAAATCCATAGGGATGCAGCAACCAAAGGCGGATCAAATGCAGAAGAAGCAGACGACTTATGCTCGAAGCCAAAAGAAAATACGAAGCACGGTGTCTCAACCACCAAAACAAGTGTGGGTGCGGAAAGGTGATCAACCTGTTGCGGTCCAGTCCCAACCATTGGCTCAACTTCTTATTAGTGGGCAACGATAGGACACCAATAAGAAGTCTTTCAAAAAGTCTTCCTCTAAAGTGAAGTCTATCTGGGTACCCAAGAAGTCAATGAAGGCTGACCCACAATCAAGACAAATTTGGGTGCCTAAGGCTTGCTTGCAAGCCCAAATAGCTACACACAGATCACACCATGTACAACATGGTTCACTCACTCGAAAAGCTGAAACCCACTCCTATTCAACATGCACGAACACATATTCGCCCATGAGCACGAGCAGGATCACTTGTAAATGGGTCCCTAAAAAGCCTCATGACCAAGCAGACTCTCTTATAAAGCCCTCCAGAGTCTCCACAAAATCAAAACCAAAAGCCATCCACTGTGTTTGGCAGCCTAAAGCTTGTAATAAACCCCTCGACCCCCATTTGTAAATTCATCTCCACCTACTAACCGCATCTTTCTCACACTACATCTTTCCATTGAGCTCATAGGATAATTCATTCACTAACTGTTAGAAGAAGCATTTCTTTTTTGAAGAGGAATATTTGTAAAATGATAAAAAAAATTGTAGAAATATTTATGCAAATGATGTAAAAATGAGGAAGAGTCTTCCTCATGTAAATTAGAATCATATGTAATTTCTCTAGAATTTTCGGAAACTCCTAGATAGCATATTTTTAGATTAGAAGGGAAAAGGACCAAAATTCAAGTGTGAAAAGGGACACTTGAAAATGTATAAAAGAATTTCCTCTATTTTGATAGGGTTGGTTAATTGTATTTGATGCTATCCAAGTAATGAGAAGAGTTTCTTGCAGAAAATCGTATTTCTTCCTTTCAAGTACTTTCTTTGATTTGTGAGTCTATTCTATGTGTATCCATGGAATTTGCAAGCTTCTATTGTGTATTTCTGATGAATGTGTATGAAGAGAGTTGATTCATGATGTGTTGAGTGAGAAATTGCCGAAGAATAGTGTTGGAGATGAAATTCATCAAATTTCATAGAATCACGATTGTCTCGTCTCAAGGTTACAGGTATCATTTTTGAGATTTGACTTCATGATTGTGTTCTGCTGAGAAAATAACACGCTTTAGACACCAAGATCATTGGAAATGATGTAGTATTGCTCAAGATAATCAAAACCCTAGAAATTCCTCTTCATCTTCATTATTTCTCAAATATCCAGTCAGTTTTCTCTTATTTTTTGGATTATATCATCTAGAAGGGGCTGTGGTCTCTTGTATACTTCCATGATTGACAAATATAAGATGTATTGTTGATTCTTTATGCTAAAATGATTGGAGAGAACAACTCCAAAGGGTAACAATAAACACTAACTACACACAATCACTGAGCACTCACTGACCCACTAACCTCACATTAATGTTGTAATAGGGACAAAATGTATTCTATCAGGTCCATTACAATGTTAACACATGCTTCTATATTCTCACAGAATCAGTAAACAAGAAGTATCATGGCAGAAGCAGGAGGTACCAATTCCCAGGCCGGGTCCAGCGCCCAGATAGTGGACATTGAAACCCTCTTCCTCGAACCAAAAATCATCGAGAGGCCTCAAGAACTTAGAGCTCTGCATGTACTTCCCATTCAGGACCCTCCATAGGGACACACTTCTCAAGTGGGGAAACATGCAGATTGGTTCAGTGATGTCGTAGGACCATTGGGAGAAGGCACCTACTTTTGGGAGGCAGAAATTGAGTTTAATGGCAAATGGGGACGATACCATTTCTTCACCCGTGAATTCGAAAAGTACCAGAATGTAGAAGTCATGCGATCTGTATGGACCAAAGCAGGATTGGATAGCTATTTCCGGGCACATCTACCTAAGCCGGATTTCCTACGTTGCTCATACCTTATCAGTACCATAACCCCTAGCAGAGCCAAGGGAGGTGATAGTACCTTCGTGCTACCCTCACTAATCCCAGACCACGAGCTAAAAAGATTCAAATTGACCCTCTCAACCACGTTACAATGATCAAGAGTAGGTCTCTTACCCCACCATGCTTCATAAGGAGTTCTTCCATCCAATGCTTTACAAGGTAACCTATTCACAAGGTATGTTGCAGTGTTGATAGCTTCTGCCCATAAGTAATTTGGGCAATTCTTTTCCTTCATCATTGCTCTTGCAAATTCTACAAGAGTTCTATTTCTTCTTTCTGCAATTGCATTTTGTTGAGGAGAGTACCTGCAAGTTACTTCTCTCTTTATACCTGCATTCCACAAATAATCATCAAACTCTTTAGAGAAATACTCTCCCCCTCCATCTGATCTCAACCTCTTGAGCTTTTGTCTTGTAATCCTTTCTGCATAAGCATGATAATGCTTGAATGTCTTGAACACTTCTGATTTGTCCTTGATTACATATAAAGTAATCCATCTGGTTGCATCATCAGCAAACAACACATAATATCTGGATCCATTATACTATAGTCCCTTGAAGGACCCCACACATCTGTATGAACCAATTCAAGCATATTTGAATACTTATATCCTGATTTATTGTATGAATTCTTGTGTGCTTTACCTAATTGACAAGCTTCACACTTGTACACCATATGTTGCCCTTCAACTTTTGGCAAACCAAGCACCACATCATTCCTTGACATTTCCTTTATGGCTCTCTCATTGAAATGACCTAGCCTTTTATGCCATAGGTCTAACTCAGACATCTTTTGACTTCCATAAGTAAATAAAGCATGTCCCACATTACCTTGGACTTTGAGAGTAAACAACCTTCCTTCCTTTTTACCTGCAATAATGTTTCTATATCCCTGATTTGGATCTTGCACATAAACACCATCATTTGTGAATCTGACTTCATATCCCTTCTCCATGATTTGCCCTACACTTATCAGATTTTTAGGAATAGTAGGAACATAAAGTACCTTGCTCAAAAGTGTACTTTGATTCTTTGTCTTCACTGATCCAATGCTTTCCACCTTATGCTTAGTATTGTCACATGTTTGAATTGTATGTCCATTCACCTTTGCTTCCATATCAGTCATCAAGGATATATTGCCACTCAGATGATTGCTACATCCTGAGTCAATATAAAACACCCTTTGGTCTGCTCCTACTACTTCATGAGTTGCATTCAAGGTAAGATTCATATCATCTTTCTAATCTAATGCATAATTATAATAATTGTTGTTGTAGGACTGAGATTGGAAACTTCTTCCACCTCCTCTAGCATATGATGTCCTACCACCTCTTCCTCTGAAATTGCCTCTTTGGTTTCTGCCTCCTCTACCTCTTTGATTGAAACTCTGGTTATTACTTCCACCATTTTGATTGTTATAGCAACAATCATTTGCCAAATGATTGGTTCTGCGACAAATCCAACAAGCTTTAGTATTATCTTTGTTCTTACCTCCTCTTCCTTTACCTCTGAAGTTCATCTTTCCTTTTGTAAAGTTAGCTTGACTTGAGGTCCCTTCATCATCAGGTGACTGCTTCCCTTTGCCATTCTTTTTCTTGTCCTTGGAGTACATAGCTTGGCTTGCAATCCTATCATTGTCTCCCATAATGTCCTGCTCAAAAGTTAGCATGTGTCCTAGCAATTGATTAAGATCAGGAGTAAAGTGATCAAGTGACAATTCTATGGACAATATGAAAGGCTTCCACTTCTCATATCCTCTCAAACCTGTAAGTATTTGCCTTACCAACTTATCCTCTTCAATGTCTTCATCTACTGCTCCCAAGCTATCAGCAATATCCTTCATCCTTACCACATAATCAGAAATCGATTGTGAGCTCTTCTTCTTGAAAGTTGTAAACTCTACCCATAATGAGGACTTCCTTGACTTGGTTGTGTTTTGGAAATGCTCTTCCAAAGCATTCCAAACATCTGTTGCACTTTCCAATCCTCCGATGTGAGGTAAAAGATAATCATTTATAGCCATGTAAATGATGCTCCTAGCTTGAGCATCCTTTCTCATCCAAGTCTTCAAATCTGCAAGCTCTTCCCTAGTTGGAATACTAGGATCTGCAAACTCATGCTTTTCTTCTTCTCCTGTAATAAATGCCATTAAATCTTTGCTCATGAGGTGTGCCTCCATCCTCATGGACCAAGCTGGATAGTTCTCCCTATCTAGCTTATCAATCTGCAAGCTTTCTCCCATCTTTGATCTTCTGTGTCTGCAATTATTATGATTTATAATAATAAAGTGTACCTTTGATATGAAGCTTCAATCCTTTTTTATCCTTTGAACTCGTACTTTGTACTTCTACAAATTATCTGCAAGAATTTGTCCTTTTCCACCTTCAATTAGAAGGAACTTCAATATCTGCAACAGTCGGGACTTCCAATGCCTTTACTTCACTTGTATTATAACTTCAGCTCTGATACCACTGTTGGAGACCTCTTAATCTCCAAAGACAATCTATACTGATCTAAGAGCAGCTCTACATCAGTTATAGACTAAACTTTACACAAATTTTACTTTGATTTATCAAATCATTCATGAACAATTCTCTGAGTGAGAATTTTCCTTCTTCAAGAAGTCTGCTTCAGAAATTGACTTCAATACGCACATATCTTCAGATTTCTTCAAACCAATGATGCAAAAATCTCCACACTACCTTTGCGCAATCATATCAACCATTAGTCCTTCAAAAGAATCCTTAAAACTTTAATTTCATCCTTAAGATCAAAAGTATGTCAAAACTATCTTCTAGAAATGGAGACTTTGACATGGTCAAATTCTTAAGTTGATTTCTCACAGCATAGATCCCGTTTTGCGAAGTGCTTTTAGCCATAGCTTCCTTACCTTCTAACTTAGGTTTTGAATGTTCATTCATTAAAAACTTTCACTATGCACTGAGATTGGTGAGGCCATCTGGACTTGGACTTTTTCCATTGGGAAGAGCATCAATAACCTCGATAATTTCATTCTCGAAAATGTTAGCATCCAGCAGAGAATTCATGTTCTGTGGGATTCTAGGTTGAGCAATCCTTGAGATGGTTGCCATGCAGTCATGCCTATGCAGGGAAAGAGGATTCAAGACCCCGAGAAGATGGTAAAGTGCTCGACGATGATAGATCTATTCTCAACTTCTGTGCTACATTCGATCCCATTGTTGTTGACCAAGAAGGGGATGGCTTCCCTAGCTTGTTTCCTTTTGAGGATTTTACACATCTCTTTCGATGGTTTGTCAGCCTTCCCCGCCCACCAATCTTTGAAGAATATTTGTAGATTTTTCCTTTGAACCTCTTCCTCGAGTCTTAGTCTTCCCCTGATTTTCAGAAGCCCTTGTTGGCATTGTGAGTTACCTTTGTTCACTTCTTCTTCAAGCTGTGAGAGCCTCCGGTACACCATTTCTCTTCTTTTTTTCCGAATATCTCTTATAGCCTTATGAGTCCTAATCAAAATTTGTCAAGTCCTTTCCACCGTGCTTCTCCAGCACTTAACCGGTTCATTACAGAAGGCAAAGACCTCTGCCCACACTATGGAAATTTCTTAGTGGACGCAGGGGAGGGAAAACGACGTGTGACAAACATGAAACCAAGGAGCTTTCCGGAGCATGGGAATCTGCTTGAAAGAAAGAGTAATCGGGTAGTGGTGCGAGATAGTTAGGTCCATGTGTTGGGAAATCGAAGGAATACCACACTCAAGAATGGTGTTTTGGTCGATGTAACATCTATCAAGTCTTGCTTTCCGTAGAGAGTCCCCCAATTGGAGATTAGACTAGGAGAACCCCTTGATGTCTTTCACCTTGACCAGCTCGAGATGGAGCTTGAGTTTATCCCATATCTCTTTCTCCCGAGCGTCAATAATTTTCCCCTTGTTATTCCATCGGTCCTCAGGAAACTCAACCATGTTGAAGTCTCCACAAATCAAAACATTGTGTGAGAGGGAGTCGAGGGAAGTCCACGTATCAATTCTATCCGCATCTCCATTAGGGCATAAATTGAGACCACAGTGAATTGATTAGGGAATCCGATAGAGGAAACAATCCAATGATGATTCTGATCTTCACAAGTCGAGGTCAATCTGCTAGACCAGGAGTGACTAATACCAATTGCAGTGCCCCTCGCCCCCCTAGAGTGCGAAGTGGAGAAACAGAAGTGGTTCGGAGAAATGCATTTAAGCCGTTTCTGGAGATCCTCTGCATCGATTTTGATCTCTTGTAAGCAGATAAAGTCGAGGTTGAGGCACTTTTCTTTGAACCATTGACCAAGAATCATCGCTCTTAAGGGTTCAGACAAACCCTTAACGTTTACCGATGTGATTTTCATTATAGAAGGTTGCCCTCTTTGAGGGGAGGGACCCGATCTTTCTTTTTCTTGTGATCTTCTTTTTTCCTCCTAGCATCTTGACTTAGGATCCTACTCTTGAGGGGGCTCTTCCAAGGCATGTCCGAAGGTTGTTTCCCTTTAAGCTTTGACTTTTGTTGCCATAATCTTTGCATGCAAACCGAAAGAGTAGGACCAAGGAAGGAGCTTTCACTGTATGGGTTGTCTTCATTGCTAGTAGCTTTTAGCCATCTCTTCATTACCTTCTAACTTAGATTTTGAATGCTCATTCATTAAAAACTTTACACTGAGAACTGAGATCTAAGCAAAACACTGACACGAAAAAGTGTGCGACTCTGAGAGGTCTACCTGCAGACTTTACATACACATGTTCCTATTGACCATACTCACAGCATGAAAAGAATTAGACCATGAAACTTTGAACATAGCTTCATTAGCTTCTAGATTAGATGTGTACAAAAGGATTTCTCATCCACATGATCAGACTGAGAGAAATCACAGAAAGACCCGATGCTAACTTGTGAAGATGACTCTCTACACATCTACCTTAATGACACTTAGCTTCTAATAACTCTCTCATGTATTTCTTACATCATTGACTTATATACATATGATTCTAGACTTATCCCGTGTCTATTACATTACTCCTTACCATCCTAAGGATCATCTATACTCATAGTACAAGAATTTCCATCTGTAATGTACATATGTATACAACCTTCACTTCTGAGATCTCTTCACTTTCTCAAATGACTTCTTGAACTTCAACCTGATTATTAACTTGCTTCAAGCTCTTTGTAATCATCAATTTGTGATTGTTTTGTTCCAACAGCTCCCCCTCCATCACTAATTGTGATTATTCCATTCTTCTTTACTCCTGCCATCTGTTTGAACCTCTGTAGCTTAGGTCCATCCAAGCTTTTTGTCAACATATCTTCAACTTGCTCTTTTGTTGGAGTATACAACACTTCAATCTCTTTATCAAGTACCTTTTCCCTCAAGAAATGATACTGAATCTCTATATGCTTAGTTCTGGCATGAAAAACAGGGTTAGCTGCCAAATACAATGAACTCATATTGTCTCCAAAAATAATTGGAGTACTCTGATCAGTTCCAAAACTCTTCAACAAGGTCTTTAACCATATTACTTCTTTTGCAGCCTCTACCATTCCTTTATACTCAGCTTTTGTAGATGATAAAGCAACTGTATGTTGCTTCTTTGAGCACCAAGAAACTAATTCATCTCCAATATAACAGAGATACCCATGAGTAGACCCTCTATCATCTGAATCACTTGCCCAATCTGCATCACTAAACACTTTGATTCTTGTATCAGAAGTAAATCCATAGTACAAACCTTCACTTAGGGTTCCTTGGATACATCTGAGTACCCTTTGAGCTGCAATCCACTGAGTCTTCTTTGGACAATGCATAAATTGTGATAACACACCTACTACATATGATAGATCTGGCCTTGTCAAGGTAGCATAGATTAGACTACCTACCAAACTCTGATATTTCTTCATATCATTGAATTCTTCACCTCCATATCTGCTCAACTTATGATTTACCTCCAATGGTGTGATTGAAGGCTTGCAATCTTCCATGTTGAACTTGAATAGAAGATTCTTCAAGTATCTCTCTTGTGTAACATATACTCCATGTTGAGTATACACAATCTGCATTCCTAAAAAAGAAGATAAGTTTCCCAAATCACTTATCTTAAACTCCTTCTCTATTTGTTTCTTAAGCTCCTTGATTCCTTGAGCATCTGTTCCTGTAACAATAATATCATCAACATAAATACGCATGTATATGTGTCCATTTTCACTTGCCTTCACTAGCAAGCTACTATCTACCTTTGATGCTTGAAATCCACATTCATTCAAGAACTTAACAAGCCTGTAATTCCATGCTCTTGGGGCCTGCTTCAAACCATACAAAGCTCTCTTGAGCTTACACATATAATCTGATTCATTTGAATCCATGAAGCCTTCTGGTTGCTCCATGTACACTTCATCTGTAATATATCCATTCAAGAATGCATTCTTTACATCTAATTGTGATAACTTCCATCCTTTACAAGCAGCAATAGCAATCAATGATCTAATTATAGACATCTTAGCAACAAGACTAAAGGTTTCATCATAATCTACCCCATAAGTTTGGGCATAACCTTAAACCACAAGTCTAGCCTTGTATCTAGACACTTTTCCATCTGCAAATCTTTTTGTTTTATATACCCCTTACATCCAATGACCTTCTGATTCTTTGGTCTTGGCACCAACTCCCATGTTTCATTTTCAAGTAGAGCATCATACTCTTCTTGCATTGCCTTCTCCCAATGTTTTTTACCTTTAGCTTCTTCATATGTGATTGGATCCTCTTTTGTCTTCACAGTGTAAGCATAATCTCTTGTTGTTAAGAAAGATGTATCATAGCTATACCTGATATGTTCTTTTCTTTCTCTCAACTATCTTCTGACATCTGCACTTCTTGAAGTCTCAGCCACATTTGATTCTGGATCAAATCTTGGCCCATCTTCAACATTGTCCTGCAATTTACTTTTATAATCAACATCATCAATATCTTCTTCATACACACTTACTTTTGTCTTCCCTTTCCTTTGTATTTCTTTAACATCTTCATAATCATTTGTTGACCCTGTATACCATGTACTTTGCTCATCAAATGTAAAATCCTTGGTAACAAGAAATTGCTTTGTGGATGGACTCCACAATCTGTAACCCATCTGTCTATCATCATACCCAATAAACACATACTTCTCTGCTTTGGGTTCTAGCTTATGTCTCAATTGTGAAGGAACATAAGCATATGCTAAACATCCAAATACCTTACAATGATCAAGAGTAGGTCTCTTACCCCACCATGCTCATAAGGTGTTCTTCCATCCAAAGCTTTACAAGGTAACCTATTCACAAGGTATGTTGCAGTGTTGATAGCTTCTACCCATAAATAATTTGGACAATTCTTTTCTTTCATCATTGCTCTTGCAAACTCTACAAGAGTTCTATTTCTTCTTTCTGAAACTCCATTTTGTTGAGGAGAGTACCTGCAAGTTACTTCTCTTTCTATACCTGCATTCCACAAATAATCATCAAACTCTTTAGAGAAATACTCTCCCCCTCCATCTGATCTCAACCTCTTGAGCTTTTGTCATGTAATCCTTTCTGCATAAGCATGATAATGCTTGAATGTATTGAACACTTCTGATTTATCCTTGATTACATATAAAGTAATCCATCTCGTTGCATCATCAACAAACAACACATAGTATCTGGATCCATTTATGCTATAGTCCCTTGAAGGACCCCACACATCTGTATGAACCAATTCAAGCATATTTGAATACTTGTACCCTGATTTATTGTATGAACTTTTGTGTGCTTTACCTAATTGACAAGCTTCACACTTGTACACCATGTGTTGCCCTTCAATATTTGGCAAACCAAGCACCACATCATTGTTTGACATTTCCTTTATGGCTCTCTCATTAAAATGACCTAGCCTTTTATGCCATAGGTCTAATTCAGACATCTTTTGACTTCCATAAGTAAATAAAGCATGTCCCACATTACCTTGGACTTTGAGATTAAACAGCCTTCCTTCCTTTTTACCTGCAATGATATTTCTATATCCCTGATTTGAATCTTGCACATAAACATCATCATTTGTGAATCTGACTTCATATCCCTTCTCCACAATTTGTCCTACACTTATCAAGTCTTTAGGAATAATAGGAACATAAAGTACCTTGCTCAAGAGTGTACTTCCATTCTTTGACTTCACTGATCCAATGCTCTCCACTTTATGCTTGGTGTTGTCTCCTGTTTGAACTGTATGTCCATTCACCTTTGATTCCATATCACTCATCAATGATATATTGCCACTCAGATGATTGCTACATCCTGAGTCAATATAGAACACCCTTTGGTCTTCTCCTACTACTTCATGAGTTGCATTCAAGATGAAAGTCATGTCATCCTTCTGATCTGATGCATAATTATAATAATTGTTGTTGTAGGACTGAGATTGAAAACTTCTTCCACCTCCTCTAGCATATGATGTCCTACCACCTCTTCCTCTGAAGCTGCCTCTTTGGTTTCTGCCTCCTCTACCTCTTTGATTGAAGCTCTGATTATTACTTCCACCATTTTGATTGTTATACCAACAATCATTTGCCAAATGATTGGTTCTGCCACAAATCCAACAAGCTTTAGTATTATCTTTGTTCTTACCTCTTCTTCCTTTACCTCTGAAGTTCATTTTTCCTTTTGTAAAGTTAGCTTGACTTGAAGTTCCTTCATCATTAGTTGATTGCTTCCCTTTGCCATTCTTTTTCTTGTCCTTGGAGTACATAGCTTGACTTGCACTCCTATCATTGTCTCCTTTAATGTCTTGCTCAAAAGTTAGCATGTGTCCTAACAACTGATTAAGATCAGGAGTAAAGTGATCTAGTGACAATTCTATGGACAATATGAAAGGCTTCCACTACTCATCTCCTCTCAGACCTGTAAGTAACTGCCTTACCAACTTATCCTCTTCAATGTCTTCATCTACTACTCCCAAGCTATCTGCAATATCCTTCATCCTTACCACATAATCAAAAATTGATTGTGAACTCTTCTTCTTGAAAGTTGTGAATTCTGCCCATAGTGAGGACTTCCTTGACTTGGTTGTGTTTTGGAAATGCTCTTCCAAAGCATTCCACACATCTGTTGCACTTTCTAATCCTCTAATGTGAGGTAGAAGATAATCATTTACAGCCATGTAAATGATGCTCATAGCTTGAGCATCCTTTCTCATCCAATTCTTCAAACCTGCAAGTTCCTCCCTAGTTGGAACACTAGGATCTTCAAACTCTGGCTTTTCTTCTTCTCCTGTAATGAATGCCATCAAATCTTTGCTCGTGAGGTGTGCCTCCATCCTCATGGACCAAGATGGATAGTTCTCCCTATCTAGCTTATCAATCTGCAAGCTTTCTCCCATCTTTGATCTTCTGTGTCTTCAATTACTATGGTTTATGATAATAGAGTGTACCTTTGATATGAAGCTTCAATCCTTCTTGATCCTTTGAACTTGTACTTTGTACTTCTGCAGGTTATCTCCAAGAATTTGGCTTTGTCCACCTCCAATTAGAAGGAACTTCAATATCTGCAACAGTCGGGACTTCCAATGCCTTTACTTCACTTGTATTGTACCTTCAAGCTCTGATACCACTGTTGGAGACCTCTTAATCTCGAAAGGTTTGATCTATACTGATCTAAGAACACCTCTATATCAGTTATGGATCAAACTTTACACAAATGTTATCTTCATTTATCAAAACTTTCACTATCACTTCTCTGAGTGAAGAAATTCCTTCTTCAAAAAGTCTACTTCAGAAATTGACTTCATTGCATGCACATATCTTTAGATTTCTTCAAACTAATGATGCACATATCTTCACACTTCCTTTTCGCAATCATATCAACCATTACTCCTTCAAAAGAATCATTAAAAGTTTAATTTGATCCTTAAGATCAAGAGTATGTTAGAAACTATCTTCTTGAACAAGCGACTTTGACATAGGTAACTTCTAAGGTTGATTTCTCATAGCACAGATCCCGTTTTTCTAAATACTTTTAGCCATAGCTTCATTACCTTCTAACTTAGATTTTGAATGCTCAGTCATTAAAAACTTTACACTGAGCACTGAGATCTAAGCAAAACATTGACACGAAAAAGTGTGCGACTCTGAGAGGTTGGCAAAACTTTGAACATAGCTTCATTAGCTTTTAGATTAGATGTGTACAAAAGGATTTCTGAACCACATGATCAAACTGAGAGAAATCCGAGAAAGACCCGACGCTAACTCGTGAAGATGACTCTCTACACATCTACCTTAATGACACTTAGCTTCTAATAACTCTCTCATGTATTTCTTACATCATTGACTTATATACAGATGATTCTAGACTTATCCCACATCTATTACATTACTCCTTACCATCCTAAGGATCATCTATACTCATAGTACAAGAATTTCCATCTGTAATGTACATATGTATACAACCTTCACTTCTGAGATCTCTTAACTTTCTCAAATGACATCTTGAACTTCAACCTGATTATTGTTGGAGCAGAACAATCAACAATTAGTGATTACATAAAATCCAGAAGTGGAAAAATGATTGGAAGATTGAAGATCAGTTTCAAGAAAGAGGAGATTCAGAAACAAAGTTCCTTTGTACATTACTCTTGTAAATATTTCAATGTATTTGGAAAATTGACGAGTAAGACTCGTATATATATATATAGATACATGTTCATAGTCGTAGTGAGAGATATAGAAGAGATAGAGAAGACAATAGAAGTGAAGAATAGAAGAATAGGAGAGTATGAGATGAACATTATGCATGTCATCCATCAGATGTATGAAAAGTTATGAGAAGAAAAAATCTTCAGAGAATTGCACGTCGATCTTTTCTCTGATTCTCCTTCTGTGGTTAATCTTTTGAGAAATCCTTTTGGAAATGTCTAAGTCTATAGTTAATCCATCTATGGTTAAAATTTGAGTGTCCAATTGCGAACAGGCTGAGAGAATTTTGAATAGGAACATTCATATGTAGAAAGTTCTTAATGTCTTCTGAAACAGGCGCAGATTCGATGGTCAAAGAAATGGACAGTGCTCAGTGCATAGTGTAAAGTTTTACACAAATGAAAGATTCAAAATTTAAGTTGAGAGGTAAGCCATCTGTGGCTAAAAGCATTTGATTAAACGGGTTGTAGTTTGGGAGAACCATAGCTTAGAAGTTACATAAGGACTAAAGATTTGAGACTACAGGTGAAGCAAGGATGGGAGATATGTAGAGAGTACGCATGCGGAAGCAAAATGAAAAGTAAAGTACTCTCACAAAACAAAGAATGTGTGAAACACAAAATGAGTAGACCATGAAATGGGTAAACTCATGTTGATTAGAAATGAGCTTGCCAAGAGCATGGAGTAGGCTCCTCAAGCTTCTAACCAAGTACAAATGAGGGGAGACGCCCTCCTTATATAGATTTGGGAGGGGCTCTCAAAAGTACATCATATGTGGGATAAGTCTCCTGAAAGGAGAATGAATACAACTGGTAGAAGCACATGGCAAGGTACCCAAATACAAAGGAAATACAATATGAAATGGAAATCGACTAGAAACGGAGTGCCTCCTGGATACAAAATGGAGATGCACTCATGCGGATACAAATGTAGATGAAGTAGGAGCGATCATGTCGTCAACACCCCCTCTACAGCTCCGTTTTGGAGCGGCTGAATGCTGTAGAGGTCCACCAAGCGCTGAAGCGGAACCGGAGGTAGAGCCTTCGTGAACATGTCCGCCAGGTTCTCCTGAGAGGTACACTGCTCCAAAGTAATCTCCTGAGATATAAGCTTCTCGCGGATGAAGTGGTACTGGATTTCGATGTGCTTCGTCCGAGCGTGGAACACTGGATTCTTGGCGATGGCCAAGGCTGACTGGTTGTCCATGCGAAGACATGTCGGAGTATCCTGCAAAACACCAATGTGAGATAATAAACGTCGAAGCCAGATGGCCTCACATGCGGCAAAGCTAGATGCTCGGTACTTGGCCTCGGTAGATGAGAGTGCAACTGTAGGCTGCTTCTTACTTGCCCAAGAGATAGGTCCTGAGCCAAGCAAGAATATATACCCAGAAGTAGACCGTCAAGAATCAGGATCACCAGCCCAATCTTAATCGGAATATCCGACGAGTTCAATGCCCCCTCTGTACCAAAGACCATGATGTCGGGTGAGGGCAAGGTAACGAAGTAGTCTCTGAGTAGCATCCCAATGAGTCTGATGAGGCTGATGTGCAAACTGACTAAGGATACCAACTGCATAAGCAATATCTGGTCTAGTGTTGGCAAGATAAAGTAATGAGCCAACAAGCTGTCGATAGGTATGCACATCCACAAGTGATGATGAATCCTCCAGTGTAAGCTTGATGTTTGGATCAAGTGGTGTAGAAACTGAGTGACACTGGTCCATGTTATATCTGGAAAGTAAGTCAGAGCAGTACTTCTTCTGAGATAGGAATATACCTTCTTTTGTTTGCCAAACTTCCATGCCTAAGAAGTAGTGAAGTAATCCAAGATCTGTCATAGAGTACTCAAGGTGAAGTTGTGTGATGATGAACTGGATGCGTTCTTCGTCTGAGCCTGTCAAGATCAAGTCATCTACATAGAGAATGATGATGGCTACTAAAGATTCCTTTTGATAGATATAGAGATTAGCATCAGCATTGCTTCTGTGAAAGCCCTTGTCTTCAAAGAACTTGTGAATCTTTTCATACCAAGCCCTGGGAGCTTGCTTGAGTCCGTAAAGTGCCTTGTGAAGCTTGTAGACTTGATCTTCTTTGCCTTTGATCTTGAAGCCTTCAGGTTGTTCAACATATACTTCTTCTTGAAGATCACCATTGAGGAATGCACTTTTGACGTCCAACTGGTAAATGGGCCACTTAAAGTGAGCACTTAGTGCTAAGAAGATTCTTATGGTTTCATAGTCAATGCCATGTTGTTGCTTGTATCCCTTAGCTACTAACCTTGCCTTATATTTATCTAGAGTGCCATCAAACTTGTATTTGACTTTGTATATCCACTTGACTCCTATGACTTGATGGTTGGTTGGTTTGGGAACTAATGTCCAAGTCTTGTTCTTTGCTATTGCATCGAGTTCTTCTTGCATAGCTGTTTCCCATTCTGGTTGGCCTTGAGCTTCTTTGTAGTTAGATGGCTCTGGAATTTGCTGAATTTGGTGCATTAGAGCATAATTAACATAATGACTTTGTTCGCGTTGTTGCCTATCAAGAAGCCTTTGAGATCGGCGTGGTTGTTGTGAAGTACTTGCTTCTGAGTTGGAAGTTGGAAATATTGAGTCCCCCTCTGAAGTGTAGATAGGTGGACTAAGACTTGTACTTGAATCTTTTCTTGAGTATGATGAAGCTTCATTGAAGATTACATCCTTCGAAATGGTGATGTAGTAATTTCCATATCATATAGACGGTATGCCTTTGATTGATCACTGTAGCCTATGAATATGTGTTTCTTGGACTTTGATTGTAACTTGTTTCTATCTTCTTTTGGTACATGGACAAAAGCTTCACTACCAAAGACTCGAAAGTAGTTCACATTTGGTTTTCTTCCATAGTATGCTTCGAAGGGTGTTTTGTTGTGTAATGCACTTGTAAATCCTTGATTAAGAATGTGAACAGCAGTATGCACAGCTTCTACCCAAAACTTATAGGGTAGATCCTTGTGATGAAGCATTGTTCGTGCCATTTCCATCACACTGCGTATCTTCCTTTCAGCTACTCCATTTTGGGATGGAGTATGAGGCTGAGTGACTTGTCTTTTGATTCCTTTCTGGGTGAGAAAGTTATCAAAGTCATGATTGATAAACTCACCACCTCCATCGGATCTGATGGTTTTAACTTTAGTTGAAGCTTCATTCTCAACTTCGTTGATCCAAGCTTGAAACTTAGAGAATGTGTCTGCCTTTGACTTCAAAAAGTACACCCAAATAAAGCAAGAGTGGTCATCTACTAGAAGGTAAAAGTAGAGGGATCCACTCAAGGATGGGGTATTCATAGGTCCACATAAGTCCATGTGGATAAGGGCAAGTGGGTTCCTCGCGCGTGTTGAAGCTTCCTTGGGAAGTGGGGCCCTGTGTTGCTTGCCTTGGGTGCAAGCTTGGCAGACATCAGTAAGTTGGCCTATCTTTGGCAATCCCTTCACAAGTTGGGATGAAGAGATTTTTGATAAGTATGAAGTGTGGCCAAATCTTTGGTGCCACAAACTTGAGTTTGATTCTTTGGATATAAAGCATGATAACTTGTAGAGGCCCTTTTCCTCAATACCTTGAGCAATGACATTCTTTGTATGGGGATCAACTACCTTAACTGAGGTGTTATCAAACCATACTTGTTTATCTTGGTCTGTAATGGCCTTGACGGAAAGTAGATTCATGCATAAATTTGGAACAAAAAGAACATTGGATAAAGACTTGCATTCCCCGTGATGGTTGGAAATTTGAACTTTTCCTTTGCCTTCGATGGGTAATCTTTTGTTGTTGCCAAGATAGACTTCTCCCTTGTCCTCTTCGAGTTCCTGAAAGGAGTCCTTGTCTTTGCACATATGGGAGGTAGCTCCGCTATCAAAGATCCACTCATGTGGGGAGCTTGAAGTCACTAGTGCTTTGGCTTCTGTGGAGATGAAAAGTTCCTCACTCGAGCAGTGGGATCTATGTTGGGAACCTTTGGATGCTTGCCTAGACGTAGAAGCCTTCGATGATTGTTTCTTTTTGTAGCAAAACTTTTCTAAGTGGCCTGTTTTGCCACAGAAATTACAGGTGAACTTCTTTGATGAATTGTGCGACCCTTGCTTAGAACTATTGCTAGCCTGATGACTTGTGGTTTTGCCCTTATTGAATGGGCCTTTGGCCTTCATGGCAGACTCTTGTGAGGAAGTCGATTTGGCTCGTGAGTCATGGAGGAGCAAAAGTTGACGAGCCTCTTCCCAAGATAAGACTTGGCCACGATTATACAACGTTGTGACAAATGTTTCGTACGACTTAGGTAACTTGTTGAGAAGTCTTCACTAGAGATCTGCCTACCACATAGTGCCAATTTACGTTGGTAATCCTCAAATTGGGCTATGACCTTCGTAATTGTGTCGTGTGGCCTAATGGTCAAATTATGAAACTCAGCCTCTAATGCATATATCTTCGAAGGGGTCTTGTCTTCATACAAAGCGGCTAATGCATCCCAAGCATCCTTGGATGTCTTGCAGGCTGTAATATGACCTTTCCTCAATTCGTCGCAGGCAAGTAATAGCTGACCTAAAGCTCTTTTGTCCTTGACATTCCACACATGCCAATTGTCTAAGTTGGCATCCCTATTGGGTTCGGGGTCTGACCCATCTACTACCTCATGAAGAAGATTCGTGTAGAGATAGGCGCGCATGACATCTTTCCATAAATTGTAATTTTGCCCATTGAGGCGTTCATCCTTAGACATAAAAATAGGGGTGAAAGAGGGTAAGAAATTAGCCATAGATGATGAGCTACCTTCGCTTTTGGTCATTACAAAGCTTCGAGTGAAAAGTATTTAGAAACACTATTAAAATCTTTGCCAAACGCGCAAGGTTGGAGAAAGTGTTTAGAAACACTACCAAAATCTTCGCCAAACGCTCAAGCTTTGAAGGTAAAGTGTTTAGAAACACTACCAAAATGTTTTGCCAAAAATGCTGCAGCAAAATAATTGCAAAGCTTGAAATGAACGACTCAATACCAGATTGAATAAATCCTTGGGGAGGGATGGGGGGGCTTAGAGTAGCCCTTCACTTGCACCAAGAGTTAGAAGAGACACTTGGGGGGGCGGGGGGGCTTAGACTAGCCCTTCACTTGTGCACAAAGAGAAGTCCACACAAATTGATGTAAGAGATCCAAACAGATCGATGGCTGACTGTAACACGATGATCAAGTTTCAAACAAACCAATGGAAATGATTTTGAAGACATTACACTCAAGTACAAAGAGCCGCAAATAGTGGTTATAACCACTCTAAATGGAGATACATTTCAAATGCATTCAAAGCACTTACGAGCACTATAAAATACATCAAAGTATGTCGTAACCAAGGGTGGGAGGGTGGGAAAATGGGGATAAAGGGGTCAAAATGATGAGTAAAAAGGGTGGGAGGGTGGGGAAATGGGCAAGTTGAGGCCCCAAAGAGCACAAAAGAGACGGCAAAAGCTTCTCGCAATAAGGAGAAAGCAAGACCACCAATGCTCAAGCACCACCACCACCAAAATGACTCCAAAAGCACCACCAAGACCTCCACCTAGCGCTCTGATACCATGTAGAGAGTACGCATGCGGAAGCAAAATGAAAAGTAAAGTACTCTCACAAAACAAAGAATGTGTGAAACACAAAATGAGTAGACCATGAAATGGGTAAACTCATGTGGATTAGAAATGAGCTTGCCAAGAGCATGGAGTAGGCTTCTCAAGCTTCTAACCAAGTACAAATGAGGGGAGAGGCCCTCCTTATATAGATTTGGGAGGGGCTCTCAAAAGTACATCATATGTGGGATAAGTCTCCTGAAAGGAGAATGAATACAACTGGTAGAAGCACATGGCAAGGTACCCAAATACAAAGGAAATACAATATGAAATGGAAATCGACTAGAAACGGAGTGCCTCCTGGATACAAAATGGAGATGCACTCATGCGGATACAAATGTAGATGAAGTAGGAGCGATCATGTCATCAACAAGATAGTCTCCAAATTGAAAAGTTGGATAGAGAAAATTATCCAGCTTGGTCTATGAGAATGGAAGCTCATCTTATGAGCAAAGATCTGATGGGATATATCACAGGAGAGGAAGAAAAGCTAGAGTTCAGAGATCCTAGTGTTCCAACTAGGGAGGAGCTAGCAGATGTAAAGATTTTGATGAAGAAGGATGCTCAAGCAAGGAGCATAATCTACATGGCAGTGAATGATTATTTGCTTCCTCATATTAGAGGACTTGAAAGTGCAAGTGACATTTGGAATGCTTTGGAAGAGCATTTTCAGAACACAAACAAATCAAGGAAAGCTTCATTATGGGCAGAATTCACTACCTTCAAGAAGAAGGCTTCACAATCAATATCTGATTATGTGACAAAGATGAAGGACATTGCAGATTCTTTAGGTCCAGTGGATGAAGATATTGAAGAAGATAAATTGGTAAGACTAATTCTCACATGGCTAAGAGGAGATGAGAAGTGGAAGCCTTTTATTTTGTCTACAGAACTTTCATTAGATCATTTCACTCCTTATCTAAATCAATTGTTAGGACATATGCTAACTTTTGAGAATGATATCAAAGGAGATATTGATAAGCGTGCAGGACATGCAATGTATTCTAAAGATAAGAAGAAAGCTAGCAAAGGAAAGCAACAATCAGTTGAAGATGAAGGTACTCCAAGCCAAGCAAACTTCCTAAGAGGAAGAGGAAGTGGCAGAAATAGAGGAAGAGGCAGAAATAACAAAGATAATGTCAGAGCTTGTTGGATATGTGGTAAGACCAATCATCTATCTCATGATTGTTGGCACAATAATCAAAGCAATGGTAATTTTAATCAGAATTTTAATCAAAGAGGAAGAGGTGGCAGATATCAGAGAGGAAACTTCAGAGGTAGAGGTGGTAGGTATTCTTTTGGAAGAGGTGGAGGAAGAAACTTCCAAAATCAATCATATAATAACACCTACTACAATTATGCATCAAATCAGAAAGAAGATTCGACTCTTATTATGAATGCAACATGTGAAGTCTCACATGAAGACATGAGGGTATTTTATATTGACTCAGGATGTAGCAACCATCTGAGTGGAAACATTGCCTTGATGACTGATCTAGATTATAATGCAATTAATCATACAGTCCAAACAGGTGATAATACAAAGCACAAGGTAAAGTCAATTGGTTCAGTCAAAGCCAAAGATGGAAGCACTCTCTTGAGTAAGGTTTTGTATGTTCCTATAATTCCTAAAAATCTGATAAGTGTAGGACAAATTGTGGAAAAAGGATATGAGGTAAGGTTCACTAATGATGGAGTTTATGTTTAAGACCCTAGTCAAGGGTATAAATAGATTGTTACAGGGAAGAAGGAAGGAGGGCTCTTCACATTAAAGGTACAAGGAAACATTGGACATGCTATGTTTGCATATGGAGAGCAAAAGGTGTCAGAATTGGATCTTTGGCACAAAAGACTTGGACATTTTAATGAGAGAGGTATCCAAGAAATGATAAACAATGGTTCAGTACTTGGATTGCCTAACATTGCAGGTCAACACATGACATACAGATGTGAAGCATGTCAGTTAGGTAAGGCTCATAAGCAATCATACAATAAGCATGGTTTTATGTATTCAGAAAGACTTGAATTGGTACATACAGATGTGTGGGGTCCTTCAAAGGACTTTAGTATAAATGGTTCAAGATATTATGTTATATATGTTGATGATGCTACCAGGTGGATCACAATCTATGTGATCAAAGACAAATCAGAAGTGTTTAATACATTTAAACACTATCATGCATATGCAGAGAGAATTACAGGTCAAAAATTGAAGAGGTTAAGGTCAGATGGAGGGGGAGAGTATTTCTCTAATGAGTTCAGTGATTACTTGTGGAATGCAGGTATAAAGAGGGAAATTACTTGCAGGTACTCTCCTCAACAAAATGGGGTAGCAGAAAGAAGAAATAGGACACTTGTTGAATTTGCAAGATCCATGTTGAAAGAGAAAAATTGTCCAAATTATTTATGGGCTGAGGCTGTAAACACAGCCACATATTTGGTTAATAGATTGCCTTGTAAAGCTTTGCAGGGTATGACACCATATGAAGCTTGGTGGGGTAAGAGACCTACCTTGGATCATTGTAAAATATTTGGATGCCTGGCATATGCATATGTGCCATCTCAATTGAGGCATAAGTTGGAGCCTAAAGCAGAGAAGTATGTATTCATTGGTTATGATGACAAGCAAATGGGTTATAGATTGTGGAGTCCATCCACAAAACAATTCCTTGTGTCCAAGGATGTTACATTTGATCAACAAGGTACTTGGTATGCAGGTACATCTAATGTGTATGCAGAAGTTGAAGAAATTATGAATCAGAAGAAAGGTAAAACAAACCAAGGTTCAAATATTTGATGAAGAAGAGAAAAATGAAATACAAGTTGGAGGTGAAGAAGTACCAAGGTTTGATCCAGAATGTGATGAACCAGAAACTTCAAGAAGTGGAGAACTCAGGAGGTCTACAAGGCACAAATGGCAACCTACAAGGTATAGCTATGATACTTCATTCTTGACTACTAAGGATTATGCTTACATGATAAAAGCAGATGAAGATCCATCTACATATGATGAAGCCAAAGGGAAGAAGAATTGGGAAGAAGCTATGCAAGAGAAGTATGATGCATTGATGGAAAATCACATGGGATCTGGTTCCTAAACCTAATAGTCGGAAAATCATTGGATGTAAGTGGGTTTACAAAACAAAAAGATTTGCAGATGGAAGTGTGTCTAGGTACAAAGCCAGACTTGTTGTGAAGGGATATGCACAGACATATGGAGTGGACTATGATGAGACTTATAGTCCTGTGGCAAAGATGACAACCATCAGAACACTCATAGCAACTGCTGCTTGCAAAGGTTGGAAATTATCTCAATTAGATGTTAAAAATGTTTTTTTGAATGGTTACATTTCATATGAAGTTTACATGGAGCAACCAGAAGGGTTCAAAGATCAAGTGTATCCAAATTATGTGTGCAAGCTTAAGAGAGCTTTGTATGGATTGAAGCAGGCCCCAAGGGCATGGAATTATAAGCTTGTAAAGTTCTTGAAGGAACTTGGATTTCAAGCATCAAAGGCAGATAGTAGCTTGCTAGTCAAAGCAAGTGAAGATGGATTTATTTATGTTTGTATTTATATTGATGACATAATACTTACAGGAACAGATGACAAAGGCAAACACATGATTAAGAAACAAATGGAGAAAGAGTTCAAAATCAGTGATTTGGGAAATTTGTCATTCTTCTTGGGAATGGAGATTTCATATACTCAACATGGAGTATATGTAACTCAAGAAAGGTATCTGAGAAATTTGCTAACCAAATTTAAAATGGAAGATTGCAGGTTAGCACCAACTCCAATGCAAGTGAATCATAGATTGACTATATATGGAGGAGAAGAATTCAAAGATATGAAGCTCTATCAGAGTTTGGTGGGTAGGTTAATTTATGCTACATTAACAATGCCTGATTTGTCATATGCAGTTGGAGTCTATCTCAATTCATGCATTGTCCTAGAAAGGAACATTGGATTGCAGGACAAAGAGTACTTAGGTACATCAAGGGTACACTCAAAGAAGGGTTGTACTATGGGTTTACTTCAGATACAAGAGTCAAAATATACAGTGATGCAGATTGGGCAGGTAATTTGGATGATAGAAGATCAACACATGGATATTTGTGTTATGTGGGAGATAAGCTAATCTCATGGTGTTCTAAGAAGCAACATACAGTTGCTCTATCATCCATAGAAGCAGAATACAAAGGCATGGTGGAAGCTGCAAAGGAAGTAATATGGCTAAAGACACTTATGAAGAGTTTTGATGTTATTCAGAGTACTCCTATCATTTGTGGAGACAATATGAGTTCTTTATATTTGGCAGCAAATCCTGTGTTTCATGCTAGAACTAAACATATTGAAATTCAGTATCATTTTTTGAGAGAGAAGGTTATTGATAAAGAAATTGAAATCATGCATACTCCTACAAAAGATCAACTTGCAGATATGATGACACAAAGTTTGGATGGACCAAAGTTGCAGAGGTTTAAAGATATGGCAGGAATAAAGAAGATGCAGGTAATCACAATTGATGATTGAGGGGGAGCTGTTGGAGTAGAACAATCAACAATTAGTGATTACATAAAATCCAGAAGTGAAAAAATGATTGGAAGATTGAAGATCAGTTTCAAGAAAGAGGAGATTCAGAAACAAAGTTCTTTTGTACATTACTCTTGTAAATGTTTCAGTGTATTTGGAAAATTGACGAGTAAGACTTGTATATATATATAGATACATGTTCATAGTCGTAGTGAGAGATATAGAAGAGATAGAGAAGACAATAGAAGTGAAGAATAGAATAATAGGAGAGTATGAGATGAACATTATGCATGTCATCCATCAGATGTATGAAAAGTTATGAGAAGAAAAAATCTTCAGAGAATTGCGCGTCGATCTTTTCTCTGATTCTCCTTCTGTGGTTAATCTTTTGAGAAATCCTTTTGAACATGTCTAAGTCTATAGTTAATCCATCTATGGTTAAAATTTGAGAGTCCAATTGCGAACAGGCTGAGAGAATTTTGCATAGGAACATTCATATGTAGAAAGTTCTTAATGTCTTCTGAAACAGTCGCAGATTCGATGGTCAAAGAAATGGACAGTGCTCAGTGCATAGTGTAAAGTTTTACACAAATGAGGATTCAAAATTTAAGTAAGCCATCTATGGCTAAAAGAATTTGATTAAACAGGCTATAGTTTGGGAGAACCATAGCTTAGAAGTTACAAGTGTCAAAGTCGTCATTACAGAGAGACAGTTTTAGACATAGGTACATTGTCTGAGTCATTTCTCACAATCTACTCAAGCATTTGAGGATTTTAACTTGGAGAAGATGCCCTCTAGGCGACACATTCTACAAAGTTTTATGAAAAACTTTACACGAATGATCAATCAATGAATGATTAATGTGCAGCAGACTTTTTCTGAGAAGTGATTTTTCACAGTTGATCAATTTCTTGATAGTTTGGTGATTGTTCTTTAAAATTAAGTGGAGTCTGAAGTTATTCTTGATATAGAGGTGGTCTAACATCAAGGATAGCTTGTTCTTTTGGAGATTAACACTCTCCATCAATTATTAACTTGCTTCAAGCTCTTTGTAATCATCAATTTGTGATTGTTTTGTTCCAACACCAATGCCCTCGGAAGCAGCGCTTAAGGTCGATGAGTTGTTAACTTGTTATGTCAATGATGAGCCATCGCCAAAGGATGCAAAAAAGCTTGTACACAGAGGAAAACAGATGTATCATGTAGCTCTACGTCTCTCTCAAGCCATTCCTAAAGGTAGTATTGTTGTTATGCACCTTGCCATCATCATGGGATACGTTTTGCACAGTTATTAGCAATAGTGCACCTTGTGTTAAACTCGTGTATGATGACATATGTGGAGCACTCTTGAGTGAGGAGATTTGTAGAAAATCTATGGTTGGCACTCATAGTGGAGATGCATATAATATTCGTGATTCTTACCAAGGAAAGAATCAGCAACATGGCAGGAGAAAGAACAAGGAAAAGAATGGTCAACAGAATAAGAGTAGAAGTAAATCAAGGAAGAGGGATATCAAATGCCATTATTGTCATAAGAAAGGACATATGAAGAAAGATCGTTATGCATTAAAGAATGTTAAAGGTAAAGGACAGAATGTTGATGGGCATGTTAAACGGTTACCTGCACCATCTACTTTGACTATGAAGATTGAAGAAATTAATGCTATTTTTTATGATGCTGATGTGTTGACACTTGATAATATTGTGTCAACTGAGGCTCTTATGGCTAATTCTCTTTCCCACACGTGGTTGCTAGATTCTGGTGCTCCTTTCCATGTGACACCACATAGAGAATGGTTCTCTAATTATGCAACAAAGTCTCTTAGTACCATGAGACTTGGTGACCCTTACCTGTGTGATGTTATGGGGATTGGAGATGTAGTTGTGCACCTCATTGATGGTTCAATATTTACTATGCATAATGTATGCCATGTACCTCAGTTATCATGCAGTTTGATGTCAGTTGGTCAACTTGATGACCTTGGTTACAAGGTGGTCTTCTATGCTCAGTCCTTTTGTATATCAAAGGGCAATATGGTTATTGCAAAAGGAACCAAAGTTGGCTCACTTTATCCTTTATTTGTATCACAAAAAGAACACTTGTTAGTTGTTATTGAATAGCCTATGACTTCTATTTGGCATGGTCGTTTGGGCCATATATCTCGTAGTGGAATGGAAAATCTTTCTTGTTCTGGCTACTTACCTATGTTATCTTTCTGTGATTTTTCATTTTGTGAGCATTGTCAATATGGAAAGCAAACCCGAAATGTGCATATAACGCACATTGAATCTTCAATTCAGCCTTTGGATCTTGTTCATATAGATATGTGTGGTCCTATGCCCACTAGGTCCTTAGGTGGTTCTCTTTACTTTGTCACTTTCATAGATGATGCTACTAGAAAAGTTTGGGTATATCCTATCAAATCAAAGGATGAGGTATTCCCTACTTTCAAAAAATGGCTTGCTTCAATTGAGACTGAAAAAGGAACTGAGCTTAAGGCTTTACATTCAGATAATGGGGGTGAGTATACTTGACATGAATTCAGCCTTTTCTGTCAATCTATGTTGGAGATAGATATCTGCGGAAGCACGCGAACAGCACAAGGAAGAAGAAGAAGCTTGGAGCACAAACACACAATAGTGAGTGTATTACTAGAGAATGTACAAAGATAAGTAGCCCATTAGGGCAATAGGCGTATATACAAGCTGGGGAAAAAAACCTCCTAAAGAGGGAAAAAAGTGCCCCGACAGTCCTAGTGTGTTCACACACATCACTACCTAAATATATCAACAAATCCCCCCTGGGAGTGATGCGGTGAACAAGGAGCTTGCACTCATGTATAAGGAAGTGCCAAGCTATGTGGAAATCACTCCACAAAAGGAAGTAAGCCCAAAGCTTTGCGGAAAGCTTCAAACTTCTCCCTAGGCAGAGCCTTTGTGAAAAGGTCTGCAATGTTCTCCTGCGTGGGTACATATGCCAAGCTGATCTCCCCAGCAGAGAACCTCTCCCTGACATAGTGATAATGCACCTCAATGTGCTTAATGCGAGCATGGAACATAGGGTTCCTCACAACTTCCAATGCGCTCTAACTGTCAGTGAAGATGGTGGTGGCAAAAGACTAGCCAACACCCAAATCAGCCATAAGGCGTCTGAGCCACACACACTCAACAGTCGTTGTGAAAGCTGCCCTATACTCAGCCATAGCAACCAGCCCAATCTGAGTCAGAAAAAGCATACAAATCTGGCGGTAGTGATCCCCCCTTGGGATAAAACAACCCAAGTAGCCGAGTACCACTCAAGTAGCGAAAGATGCGCTTAACCGCCTTCCAATGCACGACTCCTGGGCAATGCATAAACCTGCTCATCTGTGAGACAGCAAACTGAATATCTGGCCGAGTAATGCATAAGTAAATTGATGGAGAGTGTTAATCTCCAAAAGAACAAATTAACCTTGAAGTTAGATCACCTCTATATCAAGGTTAACCTTAGACTCCACCAAACTTAGAGATCATTCACCAAATTATCAGAAATATTGAAAGTTCTGAAAAATTCAACTTCTCTGAAAAGTCTGCTGTAGATTAGTCACTCATTGACTAATCAATCCTGTAAAGTTTTTGATAAAACTTTGCACAACACTTCGCCTTAAGGTTGCGCAACTTTGCCAAGTTAAATCTCTCAAAAAGATTAAGTACACTCTGAGAAATGTGTGAAACACTTTACCTATGTCTGAAAGTGCTTCTCTGCAATGGCGACTTTGACACCTGCAACTTCTTAGCATTGGTTCTCCCAACTCTGAACCCGTTTGATCAAGATCTTCTAGCCATAGATGGCTTACCTTCCAACTTAAATTTTAAGCTCTCATTTGTCTAAAACTTTACACTGTGGACTGAGCACTGACCATTTCTTTGAAGATGAAATGTGCGCCAGATTTCTCGACTCTTATAACATTTTCACATATGAATGTTCCTAAGCAAAATTCTCACAACCTGATTGAAATTAAACTCTCAAATTCTAGCCATAGATAGATTAACTATGGACTTAGATACGTGCAGAAAGATTCTTCAAAAGATTAAGCACAGAAGGAGAATGGGAGAGAAGATCGACGCGCAGAATTCTACTCAATTTTCTTCTTCATTACTTTTCACACATATGGTTGATGATACATACAATGTTCATCACTTCTTCACCTATTCTTCTCTATCTGATCTATATCACTCTCTCTATTTATGAATACGTATCTGTAGATATATATACGAGTCTAACTCGTCATCCTTTTTCAAAATACATTGAACTATTTACAAGAGTAATATACAAAAGAAACATTTCTGATTCCATTTTCTTCCTCTGAAAGTAATCTTCATTCTTCCATATGTCTTCTCACTTTGATCTTCATAGAATCACTATTGATGATTGTTCTGCTCCAACAGCTCCCCCTCAATCTTCAATTGTGATTACCTGTATCTTCTTTATTCCTGCCATATCTTTAAACCTCTGCAATTTAGGTCCATCCAAACTTTTAGTCATCATATCTGCAAGTTGATCTTTTGTAGGAGTGTGTATGACTTCAATTTCCTTCTCAATGACCTTCTCTCTCAGAAAATGATACTGTATTTCAATATGCTTAGTTCTAGCATGAAATACAGGATTAGCTGCCAAGTATAATGAACTCATATTGTCTCCACAAATAATAGGAGTACTCTGAATCACATCAAAAACTTTCAAAAGTGTCTTTAGCCATATTACCTCTTTTGCAGCTTCCACCATACCTTTATATTCTGCCTCTGTGGATGACAAAGCAACTGTATGTTGCTTCTTAGAACACCATGAAATCAATTTGTCTCCTACATAGCACAAGTATCCATGTGTTGATCTTCTATCATCAACATTACCTGCCCAATCTGCATCACTATATATCTTAATTCTTGTATCTGAAGTAAACCCATAGTACAACCCTTCTTTGAGTGTACCCTTGATGTACCTAAGTACTCTTTGTCCTGCAATCCAATGTTTCTTTCTAGGACAATGCATGAATTGTGAAAGCACACCAACTGCATATGATAAGTCAGGCCTTGTCAATGTAGCATAAATCAAGCTACCAACCAAACTTTGATAGAGTTTCATATCTCTGAACTCTTCTCCTCCAAACCTAGACAATTTATGGTTCACTTCCAAAGGTGTAGGTGCAACCCTGCAATCTTCCATTTTAAACTTGGTTAGCAAATTTTTAAGATACCTTTCTTGGGTCACATATACTCCATGTTGAGTATAAGAGATCTCCATTCCCAAGAAGAATGATAGGTTCCCCAAATCACTGATTTTGAACTCTTTCTCCATCTGCTTTTTGATCATTTGTATCCCCTTATCATCTGTTCCTGTAAGTATTATGTCATCAACATAAATACACACATAAATGAACCCATCTTCACTTGCTTTGACTAGCAAGCTACTATCTGCCTTTGATGCTTGAAAACCAAGATCATTCAAGAATTTTACAAGCCTATAATTCCAAGCCCTTGGGGCTTGCTTCAACCCATACAAAGCTCTCTTGAGCTTACATACATAATTTGGACTCACTTGATCTTTGAACCCATCTGGTTGCTCCATGTAGACTTCATCTGAAATGTAACCATTCAAGAAAGCATTTTTAACATCTAATTGAGACAACTTCCAACCTTTACAAGCAGCAATTGCAATGAGTGTCCTGATGGTTGTCATCTTTGCCACAGGACTATAGGTCTCATCATAGTCCACTCCATATGTCTGTGCATACCCTTTCACAACAAGTCTAGCTTTGTACCTAGACACACTTCCATCTGCAAATCTCTTTGTTTTGTAAACCCACTTACATCCAATAATCTTTTGACTATTAGGTTTAGGAACCAAATCCCATGTTTGATTCTCTATCAATGCATCATACTCCTCTTGCATAGCATCTTCCCAATTCTTCTTCCCTTTGGCTTCTTTATATGTAGAAGGGTCTTCATCTGCTTTTACCAAATAAGCATAATCTTTAGTAGTCAAGAATGAAGTGTCATAGCTATACCTTGTAGGTTGCCATTTGTGCCTAGATGATCTCCTAACTTCTGCACTTCTTGAGGTCTCTGGTTCATCACATTCTGGATCAAACCTTGGCCTCTCTTCAACTTCAATCTGCACTTCATTACTCTCACTTTCATCAAGTAATTGAATCTTTGCTTTACCTTTCCTTTGTTCCACTACTTCTTCATCATCTGCATGTACATTATATTTACCTGCATACCAAGTACCTTGCTCATCAAATGTAACATCCTTGGATACAATAAATTGCTTTGTGGATGGACTCCACAACCTGTATCCCATTTGCTTATCATCATAACCAATGAATACATACTTCTCTGCCTTAGGCTCCAACTTATGCCTCAATTGAGATGGCACATATGCATATGCCAAGCATCCAAATATTTTGCAATGATCCAAGGTAGGTTTCTTACCCCACCAAGCTTCATATGGTGTCATGCCCTGCAAAGCTTTACAAGGCAATCTATTGACCAAATATGTAGCTGTATTAACAGCCTCAGCCCACAAATAATTTGGGCAATTCTTCTCTTTCATCATGGACCTTGCAAATTCAACAAGAGTCCTATTTCTTCTTTCTGCTACCCCATTTTGTTGAGGAGAGTACCTACAAGTAACTTCTCTCTTTATACCTGCATTCCACAAATAATCATTGAACTCATTTGAAAAATACTCTCCCCCTCCATCTGACCTTAGTCTCTTCAATTTTTGTCCTGTAATCCTTTCTGCATATGCATGATAGTGTTTAAATGTATTAAACACTTCTGATTTTTCCTTAATCACATAAATTGTGATCCACCTGGTAGCATCATCAACATATATGACATAATATCTTGAACCATTTATACTAAAGTCCTTTGAAGGACCCCACACATCTGTATGCACCAATTCAAGTCTTTCTGAATACATAAATCCATGCTTAGAATAGGACTGCTTATGAGCCTTACCTAATTGACATGCCTCACATCTGTATGTCATGTGTTGACCTGCAATGTTAGGCATTCCAAGCACTGAATCATTGTTAATCATTTCTTTGATACCTCTTTCATTAAAGTGTCCAAGTCTTTTGTGCCAAAGATCCAATTCTGACACCTTCTGCTCTCCATATGTGAACATAGCATGTCCAACATTTCCTTGTACCTTCAATGTGAAAAGCCTTCCTTCTTTCTTTCCTGCAATAACTTGTTTATACCCTTGACTAGGGTCTTCCACATAAACTCCATCATTGGTAAACCTTACCTCATAACCTTTTTCCACAATTTGACCTACACTAATCAAATTCTTTGGAATTGTGGGAACATAAAGTACCTTACTCAGAAGAGTGCTCCCATCCTTAGCTTTGACTGAACCAATTGACTTTACCTTATGCTTTGTATTATCACCTGTCTGCACTGTATGATTAATTGCATTGTGATCTAGGTCAGTCATCAAAGCAATATTTCCACTCAAATGATTACTACATCCTGAATCAATATAAAACACTCTCATGTCCTCATGTGAGGTTTCACATGTATTCATAATGAGAGTTGAATCCTCCTTCTGATCTGATGCATAGTTGTAGTAGGTGTTATTATAGGATTGACTTTGGAAGCTTCTTCCACCACCTCTTCCAAAAGAATTCCTACCACCTCTACCTCTGAAATTTCCTCTCTGAAATCTACCACCTCTTGCTCTTTGATTAAAGTTCTGATAATTACCATTGTTTTGATTATTGTGCCAACAATCATGAGATAGATGATTGGTCTTACCACATATCCAACAAGCTCTTGCATTATCTTTGTTGTTTCTGCCTCTTCCTCTACTTCTGCCATTTCCTCTTCCTCTTATGAAGTTTGCTTGGTTTGATGTACCTTCTTCTTCACCTGATTGTTGCTTTCCTTTGTTGGCTTTCTTCTTGTCTTTAGAATACATTGCATGACCTGCACTCTTATCAACATCTCCTTTGATATCATTCTCAAAAGTTAGCATATGACCTAACAATTGATTCAAATCAGGAGTAAAGTGATCTAATGAAAGTTCTGTAGATAAAATGAAAGGCTTCCATTTCTCATCTCCTCTTAGTCCTGTGAGTATTTGTCTTACCAATTTGTCTTCTTCAATATCTTCATCAACTGCACCTAAAGAATCTGCAATGTCCTTCATCTTTGTCACATAATCAGAAATTGATTGTGAGGCCTTCTTCTTGAAGGTAGTAAACTCTGCCCATAGTGAAGCCTTCCTTGATTTGGTTGTATTTTGGAAATGCTCTTCCAAAGCATTCCAAATGTCACAAGCACTTTCAAGTCCTCTAATGTGAGGAAGCAAATAGTCATTGACTGCCATGTAGATGATGCTTCTTGCTTGAGCATCCTTCTTCATCCAATTCTTCAAATCTGCAAGCTCCTCCCTAGTTGGAACACTAGGATCTCTGAATTCTGGCTTTTCTTCATCTCCTGTGATATATCCTATCAAATCTTTGCTCATAAGGTGAGCTTCCATCCTCATAGACCAAGCAGGATAGTTCTCTCTATCCAGCTTCTCAATTTGGAGACTATCTCCCATCTTTACTTCACCTGTAGCTTCAAATCTTTAACCTTTACAGATAATGAATGTACCTTTACTTCGAATGTTGCTCCTTCTGATCCTTTTGATACTCTTTGTATGTCTTCCTTTAATCTTTCTTCACACTTTGATCTTTTGCACCTTCGAAATGTAAAGTTTTGTATTTCTGCAATAGTCGGAGTCTCCTTCACTTTAATTTTGACACAACCTGCTCTGATACCACTGATGGAGAGTGTTAATCTCCAAAAGAACAAATTAACCTTGAAGTTAGATCACCTCTATATCAAGGTTAACCTTAGACTCCACCAAACTTAGAGATCATTCACCAAATTATCAGAAATATTGAAAGTTCTGAAAAATTCAACTTCTCTGAAAAGTCTGTTGTAGATTAGTCACTCATTGACTAATCAATCCTGTAAAGTTTTTGATAAAACTTTGCACAACACTTCGCCTTAAGGTTGCGCAACTTTGCCAAGTTAAATCTCTCAAAAAGATTAAGTACACTCTGAGAAATGTGTGAAACACTTTACCTATGTCTGAAAGTGCTTCTCTGCAATGGCGACTTTGACACCTGCAACTTCTTAGCATTGGTTCTCCCAACTCTGAACCCGTTTGATCAAGATCTTCTAGCCATAGATGGCTTACCTTCCAACTTAAATTTTAAGCTCTCATTTGTGTAAAACTTTACACTGTGGACTGAGCACTGACCATTTCTTTGAAGATGAAATGTGCGCCAGATTTCTCGACTCTTATAACATTTTCACATATGAATGTTCCTAAGCAAAATTCTCACAACCTGATTGAAATTAAACTCTCAAATTCTAGCCATAGATAGATTAACTATGGACTTAGATACGTGCAGAAAGATTCTTCAAAAGATTAAGCACAGAAGGAGAATGGGAGAGAAGATCGACGCGCAGAATTCTACTCAATTTTCTTCTTCATTACTTTTCACACATATGGTTGATGATACATACAATGTTCATCACTTCTTCACCTATTCTTCTCTATCTGATCTATATCACTCTCTCTATTTATGAATACGTATCTGTAGATATATATACGAGTCTAACTCGTCATCCTTTTTCAAAATACATTGAACTATTTACAAGAGTAATATACAAAAGAAACATTTCTGATTCCATTTTCTTCCTCTGAAAGTAATCTTCATTCTTCCATATGTCTTCTCACTTTGATCTTCATAGAATCACTATTGATGATTGTTCTGCTCCAACATAAATTCAGCATCCAACAGCCTGCTGATAGAGAATAGCATCAAATGCATCTCCAGCATCATGAAGACTCAAGCGTAAACCTGTCTCCATAGGAGTGGCAATAGGCTTACAGTCATCAAGGCCAAAACGCTGCAATAATGTGTCAATATATTTCGTTTGACACAAAGCCATTCCAGCATCAACTTGCATAAACTGAATGCCCAAATAGTGATGCAAATGCCCCAAATCAGACATCTCAAATGAGGCATGCAAATCAGCCTTGAAATGAGCAATATGCTTCTCAATAGGACCAATGAAGAGCATGTCATCAACATAGACAACAATGATCAGAAGCACATCATTAGCACGCTTAACATATAAGGTGCTTTCAGTTGGACTGTTCACAAAACCATGTGCAATTAGATAGGCATGTATCTTCTCATACCAAGCACGTGGTGCTTGCTTTAAACCATATAATGCCTTCTTTAACCTGCACACCTGGTTTTCATGCCCTTTCTGCACAAAGCCACGGGGCTGAAAAACATACACTTCTTCATGCAAGTCACCATTCAGAAATGTTGTTTTAATGTCCAACTGATGTACATTCCAACCATGATGGGCTGCAAGTGCACAAATGCTCCGAACAGTAGTCATACGGCATGTAGGTGCAAAGGTCTCATCAAAATCAATGCCCCTTTCCTGCGCATAACCCTTTGCAACAAGCCTAGCCTTATACCTGTCAACTGTACCATCAAGTTTACGCTTCAACTTGTATACCCACTTAGTGCCAATGGCCTTCTTGCCAGGAGGCAAGTCACATAAAGACCATGTACCATTCTTCATTATAGCATCATATTCAGATTGCATGGTAGCCATCCAATTTTCTGAATTCTGTGCTTCATCAAAAGAAACAGGCTCATTCTCATCACAGAGACTAGAGGCAGCCATAGCATAGCAATCTGATGCAAAGAAGGCACTATGAGAGCTTGAACGAGTACGATATGACAAAGGTGCATCTAATTTGCTGTCACGTAAAGTCTGCACCAGCCATTTTGGCATAGTTTTTGCCTGCTCAATATCAGCTCTCTCATCAACAATTGCATCAAGTATATCTGCATCAGAAATAGAATGATCTGCATCATCATATGAAACCTGCAAAGGTTGAGAAGTTTCCTCATTAGGACCAGCACTAGACTGTCCACCTGTAAAAAGAGGCATCAACATATCATACATGTCTTTGGAGCTAACAGATGTCTCCTTAGTACATGAAAGCAATGGCTGAATAGCATCTTCCACATCTGAGTCCACTGCAGACATGCACTGCTCATGAGAAGATGGGTCAAAACTACAAACAGTAGTAAATGCCCATTCTTCTTCCTACACAAGATTAGCAGACTCTGTTTTTGGTGTAGAGGCTTCTGCAACAACCATTCCAGCCTCCTTTTTCTTTGCCTCTTTTGCAGCCAGTTTTGGACAGTTCTTTATGATATGATCATTCCCTTTACAGTACTTGCAAAACAATTTCTGCTTTTCTGATTTCTTCTCACCTTTATCCTGGTTCTTCAAATGTGCAGCATTTGCATATTTCTGCTTACTAGTAGAAGAGCTCCATTTTCCTTTGCCCTTCTGACTAGCCAGGAAAGCTTGATCTGCAACACGCATAATGGACCTATTCTGCCTGGACTGATCTTTCTGCAACAGAACAGAGACTAACTCCTCAAATGATAAGGCATTCGGATTTCCTTTCATCATCAACCGAAGAGTAGAAGCAAAACTCTGATATGAATCAGGAAGACCATTCAGAACGGTCTGCACAAGTGAGCTATCTGGTATAACCTCATCAGCAAAAATCAACTGTTCCTTCAAATCTTTGATCTTCGTTAGGAAACTGTCCAAAGAATCACCTTCATTCATGTGCTCACTCTCCAACTATTTTCGGAGGTAAGCAACACGAGCCTCATTCCTAGCTTGGTAGGGCAATAGGCGTATATACAAGCTGGGGGAAAAAAAGCTCCTAAAGAGGGAAAAAAGTGCCCCGACAGTCCTAGTGTGTTCACACACATCACTACCTAAATATATCAACAATCTAGAGGGATTCATAGAGAGTCTACAGCTCCTTATACCCTAGTACAAAATGATGTAGCTGAAAGGATGAATAGAACTATTCGAGATAGAGTAATTTCTATGTTGCATCATACAAACCTCTCACAAGGTTTTTGGGCAGAAGATGTATTGATTACAGTTCATGTGATTAACCTTTCACCTAGTACTGCCAAAGGTCTGAAGCTGGCACAAGAGTTATGGACAGGGAAGCACCATATTATGATAATCTTTGAGTTTTTGGGTGTGAAGCATATGTTCATATACCCAAAAATCTTAGAAAAAAGTTGGACCATAAGTCAAAGAAACGCATTTTTCTTGGATATGGTCGAGAAGGACAATTTGGATATCGCTTATGGGCTCCTGAAACACGATCAGTGATCAGAAGTAGTGATGTCATTTTCAATGAGTCTAAGATGCATAAATAGCCCATTAAGGAGGTTGAAGTGAGAAGAGTGGTGTTTGAGGATACTAGTCCTCCAGTTAGCATGCATAAAAATGATGCACATAGGGACGTTCAAGAGAATGTTCGATTAGATCAGTCTGCAGATGTTCCTGTTCAGCAACCATTGAGATGCTCTGCATGTGTCTCACATCCACCTAATAGATATGTTCTAGGTTTAGATTTTGTTATGCTAACAGATGCCGGTGAGCCTTCTTGCTACAAAGAGGCTATGCAGACAAAGGATCATGTCAAGTGGGAGTGTGCCATGAAGAGTGAGCTGGATTCTATTCACAAGAATGGTACTTAGGATTTAGTACCTTTGCCAAAGGGCATGAAAGATTTACCATGTAAATGGGTATATAAGCTAAAATTCACAGCAGATAGTGCTTCTCCAAAGTATAAAGCATGACTTGTTGCAAAGGGTTTTAAGCAACAACATGGTGTTGATTTTGAGGAAATCTTCTCTCCAATGTTCAAGATGACTACCCTGCACATGTTGCTTGGATTCGTTGCAATGGAGGACTTAGAGCTAGTCCAAATGGATGTGAAAACTGCTTTCTTGCATGGAGATCTTACAGATGAGATCTATATGGAAAAACTAGAGGGTTATGTAGTTCCTGGCAAGGAAAGTCTAGTTTGTAACCTCAATAAGAGCTTGTATGGACTTAAACAGTCCCCTAGACAATGGTACCCGAAGTTTGATGTTTTTATGAAGTCTCAAGGCTATTCTCAAAGCAATGAGGATCATTGTCTCTACACAAAGAGATGCTCAGATGGAAGCTTGATACTTTATGTCGATGATATGTTGATTGCTGGGAAATCCTCTAATGACTTGTCAATTCTCAAAAAGAAGTTGAGGCAGATATTTGATATGAAGGATTTGGGGGATGCCAAACATATTCTTGGCATGCACATTACTCGTGATAGGAGAAAAAGATGCATATACTTGTCTCAAAGTGAGTACATATCCAAAGTACTTCATAGGTTCAATATGCAGGGTGGAAAGGCATTGAGTACACCTTTACCCACATATGTGAAATTGAGCAAAAATGATTGCCCCAAATCAGATGAGGAAAAGGAATTCATGACCGAAATTCCCTATCGGTCTATTGCTGGTAGTCTCATGTATGCTATGGTAGCTACGAGACCAGACATTGCATTTGTAGTGCGAGTTGTGAGCAGATATATGTCTAATCCTGGCAAGAAACATTGGGAAGTGGTCAAGATGATTTTGAGATATCTGAGTGGCACTAAGGACAAGCGTCTATGCTTAGGTAGAGGGAAAGGATCCATTATTGGTTACACAGATTCTAACTATGCTGGTTGTGTAGACAATCGTAAGTCTACATCAGGGTACACTTTTTATTTTGATAGAGGTGCTATCTCTTTGAGATCTCATCTTCAAGAATGTACAGCTATTTCCACCACAGAAGCAGAGTATGTTGCAGCAAGTGAGGCATGTAAGGAAGCATTGTGGCTTTCTCGTCTTGATTGTGATATGGGTTTACTGCAGCATGTACCTCATTTGCTTAGTGACAATCAGAGTGCCATTGCTTTGGCTAAGAATCTGATCTATCATGCAAAGATCAAGCACATTGAGGTGAGGTATCACTTCATTAGAGATTGCTTAGCCACTGAGTGCATTATTCTTGAGAAGGTTCACACTCGAGATAATGTTGTAGATGCTTTGACTAAAGTTATACCACAAGATAGCTTTCGACATTGTTGTCACTTGATGGGGGTTACTTGATTCATGATCTTACATCATCACTTGTATACTGTGTAACATGCCCATTAGGTGGGAGGCATAATTTGTATACTTACACTCAGGTATTCTTTATCATTCTTTATTTTTCTCCCATAGTTACTTTGGCCATATTGACCTTTCGTGGGAGATTGTTATTGTTAGTGTCCATGTGAAAGGCCAAATGGCCACCGGACACTTCTTTGTATATGTTCTTTAATAAAACATGTAGTGGCCTAGTCAACCACAGACTGTAAGTTCGATCGCATTTGTAAGACCTAAGAAGTCTGTCTTTGTGCTCCTTGTATACTGTGTTTTTCCTCTGTATTCTGCAGCCTCTATGCGGAGTACCATGTGCAGTTTTGTACTTTGAGGATATCATTGTGTAGCTCTCGAGAAGAAGAGTGCATGGTGGTGCATCACCATTGAATTACTTCACACAATACATTATGCATAGACTATACATGATACTTAGAGAAGTTATGATACACAATACACATGACATGCAATATGATACTCTAGATCTCCACGATACATGATACATGATTCCTCATGATACACGATACTTTATTCACATGATACATGATACTTGGAAGAGCAATGATACTTGATACTCAAGGGTATCAAGGATACACGATATGGCTCTCCACGATACACGATACTAGCCCTAGGTCATGATACATGATACTTTATAGTATCGGTGATACATGATCTTGGGTGATCATGATACTCGACCAATGATACACAATACCTAGGTATCACGATACACTAGGAGTATAAGGTATCGACGATACACAATACCGGCCAAGTATCATGACACATGGGAATTTGGCATCACAATACCAAACTCAACCAGCCACAATACTTGGACTTTTTGATGCTCAAAGTTTATTTCTTTTTGTTCCTAAGTGCTCCTTGCACTCTTCTTGTCACCCCTATGTGCTTGTAGTTGCAAAATCTCTACTCTATCGCATGATGTGACATTTACGATACATGGCAAGTGTCATCTCACCCTATTTGAGTGATCAAACAAATTTTAGAGTTTCACACAATGGCGTGCTCACCTCAATGGTTATTTTTCTCAATTTTTAGCACTCAACTCCGACTATGCACCGTTTCCAAGCGATACCACCTCTACGATACTGATCATCTCCTACTCTTCACAATACTTACAAAAACAAGTGAGATTATTGTGGTGATTTTTGTGTTTTATTCATTGGCTCAGACGAGAAACTCAAGGAAAAAAAAGGAATTTTTTTTTGTTTTGTGAATTTTGTTAGAAATGAAAGGTCTACTCTACTTTCACACACTCTATCCTACTTCCTAACCCTTACTTCTTCACTCTCAAACCTAAACCTAAAAACTTGTTACACACACACAACAAGTGTATGGAGTAACAAGTGCAAGAAATTTTGGAATTTTCCACAAATCTCATATCACTTCTTCACACTCACTACCTTCACACCAATGTTATAACCATCATTGAAGGCACCTTGATTAAGATTGATCCATGGCACCAGCACCGAAAAGGTGTGTACCTAATGCCTTAGGGACATGACGAAGGAGACTATACCTCAAGCATCAATAAGTGCATATAGTGGTGGACTAATACACTAGTTAAATTATCAATCCATGGACTTAGACCGAACCAAGTGTATGAGGACATGTGCTCTATTGATGGCTAATGAACTGAATGAACAAACAATGCACACAAATTAGGGATAACTACCTCTCAAGTCACCTCTCTCACTGAAAATGTGTATATCAATACTTGTTACAGCAATCAGCACAAATCAAGCCATATCTCTCAACTTCATTACCTGAATCTAGTCAATATCGGGTTCCTTTAGAAGCTTTCAATGAGACACGTCCAATCGTTGTATTCTCAACTTGATCTAACAAGTGTGCTTCAAGTTATAAGAAAAATAGAGAGTGGCAAGAAACACCAACTCTTGCTCCACAACTTCCCAAGTTTCACAAACACACACACTACAATGGCGAAATGGTTGCCCCACTATCAAAGCACCAAACATCTGAGTCTATTACAAACATCCACTACTCGTGGGAAGATGGGTCATAGTTGCATACAATAGTAAATGGCCATTCTTCATTATGAACAAGATTAGCATACTCGATCTTAGGTGTAGAGGCCTGTGCAACAACCATTCCAATCTATTTCTTCTTTGCCTATATTGCAACCAATTTTGTGTCAGGAGGAAGGAGATAAGGAAGAGAGCTCACACACAAATTGAGGCAAGGGAGAATGATCTCCTTCTTCTTCTTCTATTACATAAAAGGAATATACAAGAATGACCAGTACATAAGGAAAATCCCAATCTTAGCAAATGAGTGAGCTGGCAAGAAACAATTGTGCCATCACTCTCTGTAGGTAAATCTAGTAAACCTCAATGAAGTATCCCTCACATATATCAATGTGATCACTTTACACATCAGAAAATGAAAAAGTGATACGTGTCATCCTAGATCATCATATGTTGAGCTTGATATCTCAACACTCCCCCTGAAGATCAAAGTCATGTCCTGTAATCCAAGCATCTTTGGAAACTTCTTCAACTTCTCAACTCCAAGTGCTTTAGTGAAAATATTAGCAATCTGCTCATTTGTCCTACTTATACCTTTTCCCTCATGAAATGATAATGCACTTTGATATGCTTTGTTCTAGCATGAAAAATATGGTTCCGTGCTAACTGTATGCTACTAAGATTATCACAATAGATGGTGATAGGCTTTTGCACTTCCATATCTAAATCTACAAGTAGTATCTCTAACTAGGATGCTTCACATGCTTCCATTAAAGCACCTCCATAGTTGTTAGCTCACAAAATGGTTGGTTTTTATGCACTAATGTGGGTCTATTTGGCAGGAAAATACGTTTGATTTCAGGTACTTAAAGAGTGGATTTGATGATTGATGAGAAGTAATTGGAGTGTGTAGAGCCCCTCCTACGGACATGAGGCCGGGGAACCCTTTGGTGACACAAGAGGAGCTTTTGGTGACAACCAGTTCTGATTCACATTACCATGCCATGCTGCATGTGAAGCACCTCTAGTATTACCCCTTGGAGGCTACACTTATGGAGAGATGCAACTGTCTGAGTATGCAGACATTAGAGACATCATCTGGATTGGCCTTGTTCCTGGAAAGTGAGAGATGTTGCTGGTGGATGATGAAAAGAGATTGTGCATGTATGAATTCACACCTCATCAGAGGATGATAAGGCATTGGCACACTATATTACGAGCCCAACTTATGAAAGCTCTTATCACACCTGATGCCCTGTGTATTGTGGTGATCTATGCTTTGATAGATATAGAAAATGAGTGTGAAACCATAGAGAAGAACAGAAAAGATAGCTTGGAAGAAAGGTTTGTTGTTGTCTATTTGCTGGATGACTCATTCACAGAACTGAAACGGTTACCTCTGGGTTTTCCGAGTAGAAAAAATATATAGGACTTGCATCTGGTGTGCAAACTCTTTGGACCTCAACTGCACCTTGTCATCCTTTCTTCTGAGATACACAGTTATGCATTGATGTCATATCTCATTGACGTATCCTCTCCTCAACAGAAATATCAGCTACGTGCTATTGACTCTCACAAAGAAACACGTGCAACATTTCTTGATGGTGATAAGATACATGATCTACCTTGCAATGAAAGCCTCACTGCATTGAATTATATCTATCATGGTTTTGATAAGTATGCAGTTAGTCCTCTTTAATGTCAGGAACGTCGGACCCTCGGTCTTATTTTTCTGCTTGGCCCCCTTGCCATGGTTGGGAAGACAACATAGCAAAGAGAAACTGTGAAAACCATGTGAAGTCCTATATTCAAAGTCTTGAAGGAAAAGGAAAAGTATTCTGGGGGCTTGATTTGAAGTTGATGTTCAAGGCTCTCATGAGGAATGGACCTCTTAAAGAGATTCTTCCAGCTCAGAAGCAAAATATTGGAGACTCGATATAGAAGCTTCTATGTCTTGTTCCTATTCAGGTCGCAAGGGTAGAGAACCACATGTTAAGATTGATGATTGATGGTTTTGAAATTCCTTCCAATGTTCAATTTTCAGATGCTGTTTCATTGGCAGCTTTTCCATTGTCAAAAAGTGGGCTCTCTCGCGGGTCTTTTCTGGTGGGGGGGTTTGTTTTTTCTTCCCAGTTGTTCTGACGGGAGAAACAGAAAAGGGAGAAGGTGGTTTTTATTGTTTTTTTCTCGAATTGTAGAGAGCAGGCAGGTTCTTTTTTGGACTCTCCCGCTCGGCTGGGGGAAAATCACTTCTTGTCGGCAACACTTTCGTTTTTTTTGTGTGATTGGTAGTGGCGGTTTTCTCCTTCTTCGCTGTCTGGGAGAGAGATCTGGTCTATAGAGGAGGTGTGCACGGGAAGAAGGCGGGAGAGGAAGACAATACTGAGGAGGGGAGGGAAAGTTTTCGGTACTCGGTGGCTGGGAGGAAGGAATTCAAGAAGAGGAGAGAGCTGAAAATCGTTCCGCTGCTGAAGAGCTTGTCTCGATCTCCTTGGCGGTCATACAGGCGTTTGTCCATCTTCAACAACCTACACGGAAAAGGGTGCTGGAGGCTGAGGGAACTAAAAGCAATACACTCGAGAACGCTCTTCTGCCCATTATCACAGAGAGGAGGTGATATCAATAGGACATTTCTCAGATGGAATATCTCGCTATGACACTGGCGGGTTGCATGTCTCAATGGTAAGAAGTGATAGTCTGGCGAATGGTGAGATCACTATCGTCATAAGGCACTAACACTACATATCATGGTTGCATTGCACCACTATGATCTTTTACTGGCTTGTGGCTATCATTGACTGCCTGTGATTTGGCGAATATGCTGCAAATATCTGGTGAGAGATAGAGAGTTTGGATCTATGCTTGCAGATACTGGTATATATGTGAATTTTGTTGCTAAATGCAATCAGCTACTCAGCATTTCAATTGTGGTTTTCTTTCTTAGTTAGCTGGGGATTTTAAGAGACTATAATGTTTCTGTCAAAATTTACTACCATGTTATCTTTGCATGCTATGGATGATATTCATTAATTTACCAGAAAGTGAGTAATTAATAGTTTGTTTGCATCATAAAATCACTTTGAGCAGCCATGCTTCTTGCCGTCTCTATTCTGGCAATGATCTTGTGTCCAATCCCACTCTAAGTAAGGATCAGTACTCTATGAACAATAAGTATTGTGATCTGTGAGTTGATTTTAAAAAATGTGTGCTTGGAGTCTACTTGTAGGCCGATTTAAGACATCTGGAATTCTAGATTTTTTTCAGATCTTCAATGGGTGATTTAAAGTTCAACGAAAATCCAATTAAGTTCAGTCGTTAACTGGTCATATTCTATAGCAAGTATTCTAAGGATCCTGTATATTTACATATGAACTGCCTCCATATCCCAATCATATGTATATGCATCACATAAAGAATAGTGCCAATCGGAAGGCGAGATATAACTTTGTCCAACAACAAGAGATTACTTTTGCAAGCAGCGGACAGTTATCTCATGGAGAATCCATGCAAGCTGCAAGGAAATTTTGTCCAAAGAAGGCTCAGTGGGACCTTTAAAGATTGTGTGCTCTTTGAAGAAAAGTAATGGAGGCGCTTGTTGCATTTATTTGAGGTGTACAGCACGACTTTGCAGAGAGAAATGTGTATCTACCATACAAATTATTTAACGTGCCATTTCTTGAGATGATGCTTCGGCAGGGGAACCAGCTATTGTCATAGTGAAGATGTAATAGACTCCAAATATCAAAACATGATTAGTAAGTGATGGATCTCGGATAAAGAAGTTGGCCTCTGGTTTATAGTGCCAGTGATTTCCAATATGTCAACAATGCATGCTCATAGGGTTTTTTTTTTTCAATCGAAAAAAAAGGTAGAGACTTGTAATTATAGTCATTATATCTAAGGAACTGCCTTGATCTATGTTTACAATAAGAGACCAAACATTTTGGTGCGTTTGCCGGGAAATAGCTTGGCACGTCTCTATAAGAGAGTGCCATAGGTTCGCCTAGCGCCACACGTTGGCCGAGCTGGCGGACTCCAGATCTAGTACATGAGCGAGGGGAGCTCATCCTCAGGAGCAACACAAACGCAAAGAGAGGAACACGCTCAGAGAAGAGCCCTTGAAAGAGAAAGAAATAGGTGGGAGTTGCAAGGTGAGTCTACCTCGACTGGCTCGAAGAAATCTGCCAAAAACGTGTACTCCCATAGGAGAGTCGTGAATCAAGTGCGGAAGTTTGAAGGAGGGATCCTGAAGCCGCGCGCATTAAGTTTTTGGGATCGAAGTGATATTGACATCACACCTCTGTTCGAAATGGCTCATCGGATTTTGGTTCACTTGGGGGACTTCACCAAGTTCTCAGGTGCTTGGGACGAGGACCCTGATAGTTTTATCCAATTGTTTGAGGTTACGTGTGCGGCCAATGAGGTAGTAGACCAGGCTCAAAGGTTGAGGATCTTTCCGGCTACTCTTCGTGATGAGGCAGCCAACTGGTATGGGAATTTGACACCCCAAGAGTGTGGAACTTATCAGATGCTCAAGGAAGCCTTCTTGGCAAAGTTTCGACGACAAGGCTTCCAAGATAGATTGGCCCAACAGATGGATTACTTGCGACAAGGAGTCAATGAGAGCATCGATAACTACATTCAGAGAATGGAAACATTGGTAAGAAAGATGGGCGCGAATGCCCCGAACGATGAGACATTGAAACGAAGATTCATTTCGGGATTGAGAGATCCTACAGCACAGCAACATATCAGCCTGACAAGACCTGCAACTTTAATGGATGCTAATGAACAAGCAAGGCTTTGGGAGGAAGTACAATTATGCCAACAAAGGAAGATGGAGCTCTTATACGAGCCAATGGCAGGCCCAGGAAACATACCAATGAAAGATCCGGGCCAAGGAAGTCCCGCATTGACGACCCCAACGCTAACTGAAGAACGAATATTGGAGTTGGTCACACAAGCTATAAAAGCTGCCACAATGACCGAGGAAACATACACAGTAAAACCAGAGGTAACTACAAACCCCAATCAAGTGTTTCGATCAAATACATGGTGTGGAAAGTGCCATGGTTACGGCCATTTGGCTTCAGAATGCCCTACAGTCTCGAGAGTATTCACAGATAGATCACCACCTAGGATGCGTTGTACTTTTTGTGGAAGAACAAATCACACGGAGGACCGATGTTACAACAAGAGAGCCTATGAAGAGAGGACCATGAAATCAGGAGATACAAGAGAAAGACCTTACACGGGATTGCCCGCTCAAAGTGTCCCACCTACATCTCGTTGGGAAAACAGACCGACTTATGGATATGGTGATCAGGGTCAAGGAGGAGACTATCCAAGAGGAGCCGCACGTGATCAAAGAAGAGATGGTCCAATCCAGTGCTGGAGATGCCATGGCTTTGGCCATACTCAATCTAGATGTCCAAACGAAAAGAAACCAATTGATTATACCCCACTATGTAGGTACTGTAGTGGAGAGGGCCACTTTGATGAAGATTGTCCAAAACGAAGAGCCACCGCCGGCAAGGAAAAAGGACCAGTAGGGTCCTCGAATTATGTTGATACTCAGATGCATTCCACATCGAGAGCTCAAGAGCACGTTCCTACAATCGGAGTAGTGTTCAAGACACCGAACCCTCAAGAAGGCTCTAGCTCGTCAATGCACTTTGTGGATGCTTACGAGGCCAAGAAACCACATAAAGAGCCAACTGTGGCAGTAGTCACAAGAACTCAAGAGTATTTGAAGAAAAATCCAGAAGGTGAAAACGGAAAAGCAAGTCAAGAGAAGATAGTTCAACATGGAGAGGTAGAAAACCAAGTTGGAGGATTTGCTGAGCAGCAAGAATTTGAGGATGGGGAAGAGATAGAGATTCTTCCACCAGTGACCAAGGAGTTTGTGCCGGGCATAGCACCATTCCCTGAAAGATTGAAGGCTCCTAAGATTAGGAAGGAAAGACAAAGTTTGGAGGAAATGGACATTGTAAAGTTGCTCACGGACACGGAAGTCACGCTAGACATTGGCACATTGCTGAAATGCTCACCTGCATATAGGAAACAATTCTACAACGAATATATTAAGAAGTCGAGGAAAGCTCGAGATAAAAAGAGACAAGATAAAGATGTCCAAGGGATCATTCAAAGTATTACGACGCAAATTGATTCGAATGCTCCAGCTGTGACAGTCGAGATTAAAGGGTATGCAGTCCCCGGTGCTCAGCTAGATAGTGGAGCCGCAGTCAACCTTATGACTGAGTTCATGATGAAAGCTTTGGGCCTCAACCACATGGAAGAAACGCCGATGTCCTTGAGAATGGCAGATCAAACACAAGTGAAGCCTGCGGGTCTTTTAAAGAATGTAAGCACAGTTGTGGGCGGTCTAGAATTTAAAGTTGATTATCTGATAGTAAGGCCAAGGACCTCAGAGGCCACCTTCTCGATCCTACTTGGACGGCCATGGCTGGTGCAAGCCGAATGTGTGCACGATTGGCGCACAGGATTTATCACAATTGGACCGAAGGCTGATCGAATACAACTTCAAGTGTCCCCAAACCTGACCGGCAAGAAATCGACAACAGCTGAGGAAAGAGAGCAAAAAGCAAAGGAAAAGGTTAGACAAGAAATGGCGCGCGTAAGATTTGCCCTGCGCACAGAGACTTCCAAGGACCTTTTACATGATGGATTTAATCTGCAATTGGCCAACCTCCAACATGCGAAAGTGGGCGAGTACATAGATCCTCTATGTTACAAGGATGATTCAGACCAGGAGTTGCTGGGATGGTTGACACATACAAGTGAATTTGAGTGCTACATGTTGAGTATAGACGCAAAGGAAAATAAAGCTACTCAATCCCTGGAGAAGGGAACTTCAAAAGAAGAGTTGAAATTGGAGTTAGCTCCAACAATGGAAGTACAACAGTTGAGAGAAAGGGTTAGAATGCTAGAAGAAGAGCTTCTAAGGAGAAGTCGACAATCAGACAGAGGAGCGGAAAGTAAAACTAAAGTGTCGGAAGCCATTGCAAAAGCTGAACTAAAGAAATTGGGTACGGTTGAAAAAGGACAAAACAATGATTTACTGGCAAACCATGCACGCGTGATTGGAGAGCACGTTCCAATCACAGTGTCATCAAGGAATAAGGAATATTCGCGAGAAGCTCAGGTGGAAAAATGGGAAGTTTTTCCAGAAAAGTTCTTGAGTGTGGGGTCAGAGCTACCGGATGGAGTACGAGATTGCATTAAATTGGCACTCAAAAATTTCAGCAAGGCCTTTGCATGGTCATACAGTGATCTGAGAGGAATTGATCCCCGAATCTGCCAACATTATATAGACTTGGAAGAAGGTACCCGACCAATATGTCAACGACTCCGGCGGACGAATCCAGTCTACTCGGAATTGATCAAGCTGGAATTGACTAAATTATTGGAAGCAGGATTCATATATCCCATCGCATCAAGCAAATGGGTATCACCAATTGTAGTTGTTCCGAAGAAAAATAAGAAAATCCGTATTTGCATAGATTATCGGAAGTTGAACGAGCGCACAAAAAAGGATCACTTCCCTTTGCCATTCACTGATCAAATCTTGGATAGAGTGGCTGGCCATAAATTGTACTCATTTTTGGATGGTTTCAGTGGGTACAACCAGATCCAAATCCATGAAGAGGATCAATCAAAAACTACTTTCACCACAGAATGGGGTACGTATGCATATCGTGTGATGCCATTTGGATTATGCAATGCACCGGCCACATTCCAAAGAGCAATGATAGCTACATATCAAGACTATTTGCAGGATTGGATGGAGATATTCCTCGATGATTTTGCAATCAGAGGCAATGATGAAAACATGATGGAGAGGATCGAAGCTATTTTAAGAAGAAGCATCGAAAAAGGTATCGCATTAAATCTGGAAAAGTGTACATTTGGAGTGCGAAGAGGATTGCTTTTGGGACATGTTATTCCCGAAAAAGGGATCGCAGTCGACGAGGATAAAGTGGAAAAAATTGGACAACTTCCACCTCCGCAAAACTTGCGGCAACTCAGAGGATTCTTGGGGCATGCTAATTATTTTCGACGATTTATATCAAATTTTGCATCAATAGCAGCACCACTAACGAATCTTTTGAGGAAAGACCAACACTACCAATGGACTGGAGAGTGTCAAGTTGCATTCGAATTGATCAAAAATAAATTGATAAATGCGCCCATTTTAGTAGCACCCGACTGGACGAAAGAATTTCATGTGCATACAGATGCTTCTCATACTGCGGTTGGAGCAGTGCTATGCCAAGCCGATGAAAAGAAGTTGGACCACCCTATTTATTACGCAAGTCGCAACTTGAATAGCACGGAAAGAAACTACACGACTACAGAGAAGGAATGCCTCTCGATGATCTTTGCGGTAAACAAGTATCGGCATTACTTGATGGGAAAGCATTTCACGTTTTATGTGGATCATGAAGCCCTTAAGTATATCATTAATAAACCCGAGCTATCAGGGCGATTGATGAGGTGGATGCTACTCCTCCAAGAATTTCAGTTCACAGTGGTAACCAAACCAGGCAAAGCGCATATATTGGCTGACCATTTATCTCGAATTGTTAATGAGGAGCCAATCTCTGGTGTGCCCGATGATGCTCCTGATGGACATCTATTCCAGGTTGATGCTAAAGTACCTTGGTATGCCGACTTGGTGAACTTCTTATGCACCACTAAATATCCGCCAAGAGCAAGCAAGAGAGAGAAGCAAAAACTGTTAGCATTGGCGAAGCACCATAGCATCATTGGTGGGTAGCTCTATCGATATTTTGTACATGAAAGCATTTATCGGAGGTGTCTTGAGGAAGAAGAAGCAACCCTAGTATTGAGAGCTTTGCATGATGAACCCTGCGGTGGGCATTTTGCTGGTGAGCTGATGGCAAGGAAGATTTTATTGGCTGGGTATTGGTGGCCAACGCTGTTCAAAGACTCCCACACATACTGCAAGAAATGCGACAGATGCCAAAGAATGGGCAAACCAACATTAGCACATGCTGCTCCTCTTACGCCGGTGCTGGCTCTTAAGCCTTTTGAAAAGTGGGGAATTGATTTTGTGGGGCCTATCGATCCTCCCTCAAGACGTAGATCCAATAGGTATATTCTGGTCTGCACTGACTATGTTACCAAGTGGGTAGAAGCCAAAGCTTTGAAGACTGACCGAGCTGTTGATGTGGCCAAATTTTTGTATGAACAAATTATCACTCGATTCGGATGCCCGTTGGAGATAGTGAGTGATAGAGGAACACATTTTGTCAACGAATTGATCAAGGAGTTAATGGAATTGTATAAGATCAAACACCGGAAGAGCACTCCATATTACCCGAGAGCGAATGGACAAGTGGAGGTCACCAACAAAGTTCTTGAACAGATTCTAACAAAGACAGTAGCTGTGCATAGGAGAGACTGGGATGAGAGACTTTTGGAAGCTTTGTGGGCGTATAGAACATCCTACCGAGTGACGACTAAGAGCACTCCGTTCTCCCTAGTATATGGCGAGGAAGCCATCTTTCCCATTGAAAAAGAAGTTCCGACATTAAGAGTAGCCATCGAGGCCAGGATGGGAGAGGAAGAATCATTAAAGGAGAGGTACATACAGTTGGTCAAGCTAGAAGAAAAGAGACTCATTGCACAACAAAGTCTAGAAGCTATTCAGAGAAGACGTAAGGAGAGGCACAACAAGAATCTCAAGAACTATGTGATTCAAGAAGGGGATTTGGTGCTAGTCTATGATAGTAAATATTATAAATTCCCGGGGAAGTTACAGACAAGATGGGCAGGACCGTTTAAAGTGATGGAACTCAACTCCAATGGTTCCATGCAAATTCAAGATTTAGGAGAAGAATGTGCTCCCGTGAAGGTTAACGCGCTTCGAGTTAAACCATATTTCAAGTAGCATTAGGACGGGAGAAGCCAGACGAGATCCAAGCAGAAGGACGTAGTAGACTCCTTGTACATAGATGTATAGTTATATATATATATATATATATATATATATATATATATATATATATATATATATATATATATATATATATGCGCATATGTAAGCTATGATTTGTGTGTCATAAATATTCTTCCTTGCTAGCTCAAGAATTTTGGACTTCTAATTATTTTTCTTGTGTTGCGCAGAGACTGTTAGGAATTGGTAATAAAATGGCAGATCAAATAACTCAACTCTATTTGTACGAGCTAAGGATATATTTCTCGGACCAAACATTCACCCGCATGGACATAGATATCGACGACTTTGAGACGGAATATGATGTGGAGGAAGCGCATTGGCTGGTATGCTTCATAAACCAGGGTTTGGATGTTATGTTTTATATTGAGTGTTTTGAGGAATACCTGACCCGACATGTAGGATGGGCGGGGGATCGATATTACTATTTCGACCCTTTGAGGGAAATGTTTGACGAAGAGAACGATATCACTTGGGCTTGGGCAGATGTGTTGACAATAGGAAGTGATGACGGAGCTCCTGAAGTTGAGCCTGACTCGCCCTAGGGAAGTCGTCGGGATGCGAGTACGAGGTGAGGCTATATGAGACATCCAGGGGACCCACATTCTAGATCATCTAAGGATAGGTACATGAGGGACTAAGGCACAGCCGGCTGTAGTTACTTAGTGAAAAGTTAAATCGATGAATACATATGTAGTATCTGTAATTGAGAGAATGGAGTGAAGGGGTAGTTGATCTGTCAAAGGCTAGAGTGTATATGTTTGCATGCATGTGTGGGAAAAGTGGGAAAAATCCCTTTCTTCCTCTCCCTAATTCTCAAGACTTGGGTAAATTAATTAACTATGAAAAAAAAAAGAAAAAGAAAAGAAAATAAAAATTGTGTTGCTACGATCGTACCAATGCGCTATGGTGGGCTAGTAGGTGGGTGGATTTATCCTAGCCGGGTGGTTAGGACCACGAGCCGCAGCTAGTTTCGCCATAGGCTTGGGAGGTATATGTTTATGTCTTAGCTACGCGCCACAACGGGTTGGTAGGTAGGTGGAGCCATCGTGGCTGGGTAGTCACGACCACGAGCCGCATCCAGTTTTGTTATGGGCTAGCTGATATATGTTATGTGTTATCATTGTGTGTTTGTGTGTTGTGCGCTACATTGCATTGGTAGATGGGTGGAATCAACCTGGTCGGGTGGTCACGTCCACGAATCGCATCGAGTGACAACGTAGGCCAACGTGTGAAAATAAATAAAATCTACTTATGAAATTATTCCCCACTCCTGAGGGGGAGAGAGAGAGAGGAGAGGGCGACGATCGCCTGAAAGGGAACGTTATTTGCTTGTGTGATTGGTATGTGACGGCTTTTGACATATCAGCTCACTTTGAATCGACATTCTTGAAGGCACGGAGACTGTATATGTACTTATGGATGAGACCTTAGTGAGGTAATGCAACGGTCTTGCTTTATAACTTGTGTTCTCTATCCGAGGTTTTTCCAGTGTGTGGGACACTCTAGGGTTTTTATGTAGGTCTTGACTTGTACTCGGATCTCGATGGCTTTTGTAGGACGACGATGGGGATTCTTCGGGAACGTCTAGTCATGGAATGATTGTACATAGCTAATGGTAGGTGCAATAATGGGGTATGCATTTTGGGTATGTTGCATCTCCTGCTGGATTCATTTCAGTTGTTGTTGTTCATTTCGGTATTTCCATTTCTGTTTGTTCATAATGATAGTTGCATGTGTAAAACATAAAAAGGTATGAATGTGATATTTTGGTTGAGACTAATTTCATAATGGAATGAATGAGCAAATTGATGCATGGTTGAAAGGGAATTGCATATATGTGCATGCTCTGGGATCATTTTGGAAGTGACTGATTTGTATGTATTCATGAGTGATTTTTTTTTTTTAGCACTAATAGCTTCAATGAGTGCAGGTCCAATTGGGATGATGGCTCGATGCAAAGGTATGCGAACCAATTGTAAATTGACATGTTCATGGTTGTTTGGATTTTATTGCGGCATGTAGTGGCTCGTCGAGGACGACTTCACAAATAAGAAGAGGGGAGTATGTTAGCTCACAAAATGGTTGGTTTTTATACACTAATGTGGGTCTATTTGGCAGGAAAATATGTTTAATTTCAGGTACTTGAAGAGTGGATTTGATGATTGATGAGAAGTAATTGGAGTGTGTAGAGCCCCTCCTACGGACATGAGGCCGGGGAACCCTTTGGTGACACAAGAGGAGCTTTTGGTGACAACCAGTTCCGATTCACATTACCATGCCATGCTGCATGTGAAGCACCTCTAGTATTACCCCTTGGAGGCTACACTTATGGAGAGATGCAACTGTCTGAGTATGCAGACATTAGAGACATCATCTGGATTGGCCTTGTTCCTGGAAAGTGAGAGATGTTGCTGGTGGATGATGAAAAGAGATTGTGCATGTATGAATTCACACCTCATCGGAGGATGATAAGGCATTGGCACACTATATTACCAGCTCAACTTATGAAAGCTTTTATCACACCTGATGCCCTATGTTTTGTGGTGATCTATGCTTTGATAGATATAGAAAATGAGTGTGAAACCATAGAGAAGAACAGAAAAGATAGCTTGGAAGAAAGGTTTGCTGTTGTCTATTTGCTGGATGACTCATTCACAGAACTGAAACGGTTACCTCTGGATTTTCCGAGTAGAAAAAATATACAGGACTTGCATCTGGTGTGCAAACTCTTTGGACCTCAACTGCACCTTGTCATCCTTTCTTCTGAGATACACAGTTATGCATTGATGTCATATCTCATTGACGTATCCTCTCCTCAACAGAAATATCAGCTACATGCTATTGACTCTCACAAAGAAACACGTGCAACATTTCTTGATGGTGATAAGATACATGATCTACCTTGCAATGAAAGCCTCGCTGCATTGAATTATATCTATCATGGTTTTGATAAGTATGCAGTTAGTCCTCTTTAATGTCAGGAACGTCGGACCCTCAGTCTTATTTTTCTGCTTGGCCCCCTTGCCATGGTTGGGAAGACAACATAGCAAAGAGAAACTGTGAAAACCATGTGAAGTCCTATATTCAAAGTCTTGAAGGAAAAGGAAAAGTATTCTGGGGGCTTGATTTGAAGTTGATGTTCAAGGCTCTCATGAGGAATGGACCTCTTAAAGAGATTCTTCCAGCTCAGAAGCAAAATATTGGAGACTCGATACAGAAGCTTCTATGTCTTGTTCCTATTCAGGTCGCAAGGGTAGAGAACCACATGTTAAGATTGATGATTGATGGTTTTGAAATTCCTTCCAATGTTCAATTTTCAGATGCTGTTTCATTGGCAGCTTTTCCATTGTCAAAAAGTGGGCTCTCTCGCGGGTCTTTTCTGGTGGGGGGGTTTGTTTTTTCTTCCCCGTTGTTCTGACGGGAGAAACAGAAAAGGGAGAAGGTGGTTTTTATTGTTTTTTTCTGGAATTGCAGAGAGCAGGCGGGTTCTTTTTTGGACTCTCCCGCTCGGCTGGGGGCAAAATCACTTCTCGTTGGCAACACTTTCGTTTTTTTTGTGTGATTGGTAGTGGCGGTTTTCTCCTTCTTCGCTGTTTGGGAGAGAGATCTGGTCTATAGAGGAGGTGTGCACGGGAAGAAGGCGGGAGAGGAAGACAATACTGAGGAGGGGAGGGAAAGTTTTCGGTACTCGGTGGCTGGGAGGAAGGAATTCAAGAAGAGGAGAGAGCTGAAAATCATTCCGCTGCTGAAGAGCTTGTCTCGATCTCCTTGGCGGTCATACAGGCGTTTGTCCATCTTCAACAACCTACACGGAAAAGGGCGCTGGTGGCTGAGGGAACTAAAAGCAATACACTCGAGAACGCTCTTCTGCCCATTATCACAGAGAGGAGGTGATATCAATAGGACATTTCTCAGATGGAATATCTCGCTATGACACTGGCGGGTTGCATGTCTCAATGGTAAGAAGTGATAGTCTGGCGAATGGTGAGATCACTATCTTCATAAGGCACTAACACTACATATCATGGTTGCATTGCACCACTATGATCTTTTACTGGCTTGTGGCTATCATTGACTGCCTGTGATTTGGCGAATATGCTGCAAATATCTGGTGAGAGATAGAGAGTTTGGATCTATGCTTGCAGATACTGGTATATATGTGAATTTTGTTGCTAAATGCAATCAGCTACTCAGCATTTCAATTGTGGTTTTCTTTCTTAGTTAGCTGGGGATTTTAAGAGACTATAATGTTTCTGTCAAAATTTATTGCCATGTTATCTTTGCATGCTATGGATGATATTGATTAATTTACCAAAAAGTGAGTAGTTAATAGTTTGTTTGCATCATAAAATCACTTTGAGCAGCCATGCTTCTTGCCGTCTCTATTCTGGCGATGATCTTGTGTCCAATCCCACTCTAAGTAAGGATCAGTACTCTATGAACAATAAGTATTGTGATCTGTGAGTTGATTTTAAAAAATGTGTGCTTGGAGTCTACTTGTAGGCCGATTTAAGACATCTGGAATTCTAGATTTTTTTCAGATCTTCAATGGGTGATTTAAAGTTCAACGAAAATCCAATTAAGTTCAGTCGTTAACTGGTCATATTCTGTAGCAAGTATTCTAAGGATCCTGTATATTTACATATGAACTGCCTCCATATCCCAATCATATGTATATGCATCACATAAAGAATAGTGCCAATCGGAAGGCGAGATATAACTTTGTCCAGCAACAAGAGATTACTTTTGCAAGCAGCGGACAGTTATCTCATGGAGAATCCATGCAAGCTGCAAGGAAATTTTGTCCAAAGAAGGCTCAGTGGGACCTTTAAAGATTGTGTGCTCTTTGAAGAAAAGTAATGGAGGCGCTTGTTGCATTTATTTGAGGTGTACATCACGACTTTGCAGAGAGAAACGTGTATCTACCATACAAATCATTTAACGTGCCATTTCTTGAGATGATGCTTTGGCAGGGGAACCAGCTATTGTCATAGTGAAGACGTAATAGACTCCAAATATCAAAACATGATTAGTAAGTGATGGATCTCGGATAAAGAAGTTGGCCTCTGGTTTATAGTGCGAGTGATTTCCAATATGACAGCAATGCATGCTCATAGGGTTTTTTTTTTTCAATCGAAAAAAAAGGTAGAGACTTGTAATTATAGTCATTATATCTAAGGAACTGCCTTGATCTATGTTTACAATAAGAGACCAAACAATAGTCAGCCTCTATACTCTAGAAAGCAATAGTTTGTTGCTTCTTGTTGCTCCATGTAATAGTTGTACTTCCAAGTGAGAATAGAAAGCCACTAGTAGATCTTCTATCTGGAATGCTACTAGCCCAATCGGCATCAATGTATCCATGAACCTGCATGCGATTCTGCACCAACTTCATAAAACAATGCATAATCCAAAGTAGCACTCACATATCATAAAGTGCATCTCAAGGCATCCAGGTGTGATTCCCTACGAACCTGCATAAATTGACTTTCAATTCCAACATTGTAGCTTAGATCAGGCCTTGTAATTGTGAGATATATCAAATTTACCACAATTTTCTTGTACACAATAGCATTTTCCAATGCTTCATCTCATGTAGTATCCAATATACTTGTTTTTGTATGTATAAACTCAATGCCAAAAAAATAAGGCAGCACACCAAGACCTTTCATGTCAAATTCTTGCATAAGGAGTTGCTTTACCTCTTTAATTCTTGCTTCATTGTCACCTCCTACAAGAAAATCATCATCATAAATAGCCATAATCGTGATGCAATCATCATCCTTTCTTGCATATAATGAATGATCTACATCACACATAGAAAATCCAATGGTGGTTAAGTAGTCAAAAATCCTTACATGCCAAGCACAAAGGGGATTGTTTAAGCCCATACAAACCCTTTTGCAACTTGCAAACATATTCTGGGTGCTTTGAATCTAATATCCTTGTGGTTGGTCCACATAACTTCTTCTTGTAATGTCTCACCATGTAGGAAAGCATTCTTCACATTCATCTGATGCAAAGTCCATCCTTTTGTTGTATCTAATGCAACAAGTGCTCTAACAATAGACATTTTAGCTAAGAGCTAAATGTTTCCTCAAAATCAAGGCCATATGTCTACGCATATCCTTTTGCTACCAGTCATGCTTTATACCTGCTTATGCTACCATCAACATTGTGCTTTACCTTGTAAACCCACTTGCAGCCTATGGGTTTCTTTCCTTGTGGCAATGGAACCAACTGTATCATTTCCATAAAGTGCAGCCATCTCCTCATCCATCGCTTTTTCCGCATTTCTAATTGCATCTTCAAAACAAGAAGGTTCAACATCTTGTATTACCTTGGTCATGTAGGCACAATGATGAGCCACGTAATTATCATATGTTAATTGTTGCACTGAATTCCGCATCCTCTCATATATTCTTGGTCTTGGGACACTTCTCCTTGTATCATCTGCATGTGCCTTTCTTACTCCTGGAGTCTTCATAGAGGGCAATCCAAGTTCCTCATCAAGCCCTTTTCTGAACTGCTTGAATCTCCATCAATGTCTTCAAAACCTATAGATGTTTTATTACCAATAGAAGCTTTTCTTTACCTTTCTTAGATGTATTTGATGAATTTGTTGGACCAAAATTTCCACGCAATCTTCCATTCCATGGATTTGAGTTGGAGCTATTGCTTGGTGATGCATTTGGTCCACTCAAAACTTGAGATTTTGCACTTGATTTTTCAGCATTTTCTTTGTCATTTGGTTCAAGATTAAGTCCATCTTTGATATCTGCATAGAAGCTTGACATTTCATCAAACACTGCATCTCTGCTTACCTTCACCTATCGTGTGAGTGGGTTATAACATTTATATCCCTTTTGCTCAAGGGAGTACCCATTGAAGATACACTTTCTGCTTTTGGATCAAGCTTCATCCTCAACTCATCTAGAATATGTACATATGCAACAAAAACTTTCATATGTGATAAGTTTGGCTTTTTACCTCTAAACTTCTCTTCAAGTGTAACTTGATGTACAACAGTAGTTGGAGTTTTGTTCATGGTGTATACAGTAGTGTGCACAACTTCTACCTAATAACTTATTCTTAGCCATCAATCTCTTGCTATTTCTACAATATGTCTTTTTGCGTTCAGCAATGCCATTATGTTGTGGTGTGTACTTGCATGAAAATTGACATCGAATTCCATGACTTTTGGGAAAGTTGTTGAACTCATTTGACATGTATTCACCTCCTCCAATTAGATCTTAATGTCCGAATATGCTTCCCTTTTTGCTTTTCCACCATAGCTTTAAAATTCTAGAAGTGAGTGAACACCTCACTCTTCTCTTTCATGAAATATACCCATACTTTCTGTGTATGGTCATAAATTAAAGTAATATAAAACCTACAACCACCCATAGATGTGGTCTCTGTAGGATCCCAAACATTTGTATGTACTATTTCTAGCACATTCTCACTAACATGCTTGTCATATGAAAATGATGCTCTTGACTATTTATCGAATTGACATGGTGCACATACCTTTTGCATTTTTGCAACTTTGAAGTGGGATAGTTCATTGACAATCTGCTTTGACTGCATCAATTTCAGCCTCTACAATTTTGCATGTCCACTTTGTTTGTGCTAGATTTCTATATTAGCAATAAATCCTACAACTCTTGGAAACATGGCTGCATTCATTTCAAGAATTTTCACATTTAGGGTGAACATCCTACCCACTTTGTTTCCTTTGGCAATCAATCGTCCATCCTATTTGTACTCTTCTACATATAACCCATCAACATTGAACCTGACTTGTAATCCCCGATCAACCATTTGTCCAACAGAAACCAGATTCTTTGTTATATTTGGAACATGCAGCACATCAACAAGACATTTTGCCTTCTTGTCCTCCATAGATAGTGCTATGTTCCTATATGCTCGATAGGGTGTGATGTCTCTTCACATGTTTCAACATATCCAGGAATTGGCAATTTCTACAAACTACTAAACCATTCTACATGATTGATCATGTGATTTGAAGAACCTGAATCAACATGCCAGGCATTACCATTCAATTTTGAAACATCAGAAGACATCGTATTTATCATATGATGTTGAACCATGAACAACTTCTCAGAATCATATGCACTTATGGATGCATAGTTGTTTTGTTGCCTTCTATTATTTTGATTCTTCAACCTGCAATCACGTTCAAAGTGTCCAGGTTTACCAGAATTCCAACATGCTTTGTTTTCATTACCTGAATCATTTCTTTGGAAATTTCTATGGACTCTTTGGCACCCCCTGCCTCGAAAACTATCCTCTACCTCTAGTATGATTCTAATGTTGACCTTGGTCTTGGTTACTGTTTCTTCTTCCACTTTCAAAGCCTATATCTCTACCTCTTCCTCTACTAGAGTAGAATACCTACTTAGAACTAGGTTTTTCTCGGGAGTTCAAGTCCCCACAAAGATTCTTTTCTTCAATAATCAACATGGACACCAAATCACCAAAATTTGGAATATTTCCCCTAGTCTGAGTAGATGTTCTAAATTGCTTATATGCAGCTCCTAGACCACAAAGGCACACTTCCACGTCTTGAGTTGCAATTTTCGTGCCTTTGTATTGGTCTCATACAATTTGACCAAACCGTTCCAAGCCTCTTTTGGAGTCTTGGCATGCTATGCCATCTTGTATGCTAACAAATAGCCAATAGATTACCTTTCCTGCTCCTTGATTCCATTCCTCATATGCTCTTAACTGGTCTGCAGTCCGACTCCTCTCTGGTAACTGCGGAGCATTTTCGTTCTCTCCTTCGATGTACTTCTAGTAGCCCTTTCCCATCAGGAAATTCTTCATTCCGAATCTCTAAGCATGGAAGTTGTTCTTTTCTAGATTATCGCTCATAAGCAAAATCATTCCATTTGCATTTGCCATTCTTGCAACAATTCACAACACGGAAAAAACACTACAAGTAGTACTTTCACTTGAATGTTTTTCAAAGCATTATGATGTGACAATTCGATCTCAAAAAAACACAGTTTTTGTGAATCAACGATACATAGAATTGCTTGAAGTTTTGGATCTTGGATATTTGACTGTTGCCAAACAAGAAGCAAGTTAGAGTTTCGCAAATTGACCTGTTTTTTGTGGGCCCCACCTTGTAGGCTCGAAACAAAGGTCGAGATGACTTCGAAATAGAAATCTAACAATTTTCATAGCAATCTGAGGTCATTTGTGAATCGTGCTTTCTCCACACCTTCTCGCATACTCTTCACTGTTGGCCATCTCCATGAGCTCTCTTCAACCACAGTGGCTCTTATACCATGAAGGAGATAAGGAAGAGAGCTCACACACAGATTGAGGTAAGAGAGAATGATCTTCTTCTTCTTCTATTACATAAAAGGAATATACAAGAATGACCTAAAACAACAATACAAATAGTGCAATATGTAAAGAACAGTATATAAAGAAAATTCGGATGTCTGCGAATGAGTGAGCTGGCAAGAAACAATTGTGCCATCACTCTTGGTAGATAAATCTAGTAAAGCTCAATGAAGTATCCCTAACATATACCGGCGTGACCACTATACATGTCAGAGAAATGAAAAAGTGATACTTGTCATCTTGGATCATCACATGTTAAGCTTGATATCTCAACATTTTGGACAAATCTTTATGATATGATCATTTCCCTTACAGTGTTTGCAAAACTATTTTTGCTTTTTCGTTTTCTTCCCATCTTTGTCTTCCTTCTTCAACTATGCAGCATTAGTAGATTTTTGCTTACTAGTAGATGAGCTCCATTTACCTTTACCCTTCTGACTAGCTAGGAAAGCTTGATCAGCAACACACGGAATGGACCTATTCTGCTTGGACTGATCTTCCTGCAACAAAACTAAGACTAAATACTCAAATGTTAAGGCATTTGGATTGCCTTTCATCATCAATAGAAGAGTAGAAGCAAAACTCTAATATGAATCTAGAAGATCATTAAGAACAATCTAGACAACTGAACTATCTAGCAAGACTTCATCAACAAAAATCAACTGCTCCTTCAAATCTTTGATCTTTGCCAAAAAAGTATCCATAGAATCTCCTTCATTCATATGCTCACCCTCCGACTATTTTCGGAGGTAAGTAGCACAAGCCCCATTTCTTGCCTAGTATAAAGTGGTAAGTGCATCTCAACCATCCTTTGCTATTTGGCCAAAGCAAATATGAGGGATAATGGCATGTTTGACAGACAAAGCTATCAATACATGTGCTTGAGCATCTCTTCCATCCCAACCAAGTTGTTCTACAGTAGGGCAATAGGAACTACAACACAAACAAGAATTTGAAGATCATCATCTTCAACACCATATGCATCACCTTCAATAACTATATTTGCACGTGTATTAAGATGTTTTTCAACACCTTGCACACTATTCCACAATCCTTTTGCTATCAATACATGACACATCATATATGCCCACAATGGGTAATCAGTACCATCCAATGTATCTTCAACAAACAACATACAAAATACATCATTGCTTTCAGCCATGGCCACTGACTAAATACCTTGATGCAAAAAAATGACTGTATCTCGAAAAGTTGAACAGAACTACCCATGTTGAGCTCTGCTAAACCTATAGCAGACTTCGAAATGCTTGTATTGGCGAACCGAAACCTATGTATATGTTTGGAACAAAAGGACAAAATTGCATCCATAACTGCTATGATAGTGCGTTTGAAGGTTGAAACGAGCTCATACCAAATTTCGATGCCACATAGCAAAGCTATTTTCAGCTCCTAATCAGTCTGATTACTCATCAATTTTCATGCAATTTTGAGACTATAACCGAACATGTGTCGACAACGCCCTAGATGAAGTGGCAACTTGCTTTGATACGTTTGTTGGAGTTTGAGGTCTACAGAAGCATGCGAACAACACAAGGAAGAAGAAGAAGCTCGGAGCAGAACACAACATTGAATGAATTACCAAGTGAATGTACAAAGATAAGTAACCCATTAGGGTTATAGAAGTATATGCAAGCCAGGGAAAAAAATCTCCTAAAGATGGAAAAAAGTGCCCTAGCAGTCCTAAGTATGTTCAAATACTTCACTACCAAAATATTTCAACATTATACATATGCATATGCATATTCATATTCATATACATATACATATACATATACATATACATATACATATACATATACATATACATATACATATACATATACATATACATATACATATACATATACATATACATATACATATACATATACATATACATATACATATACATATACATATACATATACATATACATATACATATACATATACATATACATATACATATACATATACATATACATATACATATACTTATACATATACATATACATATACCTATACGTATACATATACATATACATATACATATACATATACATATACATATACATATACATATACATATACATATACATATACATATACATATACATATACATATACATATACATATACATATACATATACATATACATATACATATACATATACATATACATATACGTATACATATACATATACATATACATATCCATATACATATACATATACATATACATATACATATACATATACATATACATATACATATACATATACATATACATATACATATACATATACATATACATA
>CM035436.1:15119322-15136822 GCA_020310875.1 Ceratopteris richardii
ACATATACATATACATATACATATGCATATACATATACATATATACATATACATATACATATACATATACATATACATATACATATACATATACATATACATATACATATACATATGCATATACATATACATATACATATACATATACATATACATATGCATATACATATACATATACATATACATATACATATACATATGCATATACATATACATATACATATACATATACATATATATATACATATACATATACCTATACTTATACCTATACCTATAGCTATACATATAATTATACATATTGATATACGAATACATACACATGTACATATAAGTATACATATACATATACATATACACATAGATATACATATGCATATGCATATACATTTTCATATAAGTCTGCATATACATTTACATATACATATAAATATACATATACATTTACATATACATATACATTTACATATACATATAAGTACATGATTTTGTTTTAAAAGAATCAATTTTTTTATGCTTGTGTTATATACACATAAATATATATATACATATGCATATACGTTTTCATATAAGTATACGTAAGTATATGATTTTCTTTGTTCTTGTGTTATAGATAGCAAAGAGAAACAGATATTTGATTTCACGGGTGAAGTAAGATTTGAAATTTCACTATATGTGACGGATAACTTGGGAGTCCAATTTTCGTAGTGGTTTTGTGAACTTGAAGGATAAATGTATTTTTTGGACATGACCAGTGGTATTTTGTCGGATACTGTATGTAGATCCATTTTCCCTGCCGGCTTGAGAGAGAGAGAGAGAGAGAGAGAGAGAGAGAGAGAGAGAGAGAATGCAGCGGTCGGATCAACAATACAGCATGACAGATGAGGCAACAGGCATACAGTCGCCGAAATTAGTTGAGATGTGCCTGAACGCGGCTTGTGAGAGCAAGGAAAGCGTTCAAACATGGAGGAAACAGATTCGGACCCTTGAACGATTGCCTGCTCACCTCGCTCACCCTCTCTTCCATCGCCTTCTTCATTCTGGTCTTCTGAATCCCCCTTTGCTAGAGTGAGTTTGATGGACACTTTTTTTCTTTTCTTCTCTCATTTTTTCCCTCTCTCTCTCTCTGTCTCAGGCACATACTCGGTTTATTCCAGTTGTGCACTATGGCTCGAAATCGCAGCACAATCGGACTAAAGTTTATATTTGTACGCAACTCTTTGCACTCAGCAAAACAATACAAATTCGTCAGGCCCTTTGTCTTCAATGAGGACGCAAGAATATTCCGCACTCGTAGCACACTTTTACCTCCCAATCGACATGCACTTTGCCAATATTTACAGAGTCTTACTTAGACTACATGTAGCGATGTACACTTTGTGCGTGCTTATGGTGGATTAATGTTGGATTACCATGATGAGAGCCAACGCTTAGGCCACATGTTATATGGAGGAAGATTCTCGGGCTGAAATCGGGAGCATTTTTACTTGCTATATAATACATACACGTCATATCGTGAAGTGGATGGGATTACCACTCTTGGCTTTGTGTACTACATTTACATTACAATTAGATATTAAAATATAAAGTAATTGAAAAATAGATGTGGAATAATCCTCAAACTAGAAGCAAAAAACAGTGAATAATAATAAGAAGAAGCGGGTTGAACATGAGCTAAAGATATGAGCCTCCAAAGTTGCAGAAACTCCAAAATAACCTCTAAAATATGAGAGGAGGTTGATAAACAAACCTCCATAAAGCTGCCCAAACTTCACTCCATTTCACTTGATGGTGAGCTGAAGATGAACCAAATATCTGATATGACCAAATAAGCAACCCAATCCATGCATGTATAGTTTTAGGAATAAACTCAAAAGCTGGCAATTCATTACGTTTGATGTAAAAATCTGCATTTGTAAATGAAAATCTGCTGCACAAATCTTTATTTGGGGCTGAAAAGCTGATCTCCTAGCTTTAGTTTAAAAATGAGTGCCCAGATTTTGTTTATCATGATGCCAATTTTTCGTGCTTTTCAATGCTTTTTGATTGAGTTTTGACCCAATTTGACTATTGATATGATTTTTAACCAAGCTGACATATGAGTTGTAGTTGAAGAAAACCCTATGTTGTATATGTATGGATAGCTCTACCGAAGGTTTTTAAAATTACGTGAATGATTGAAATCCAATTTTTGAGGCGGTAAAGAATTAAACATCTTTAGATGTTTAAAAACATGCTGATTGTTAAAATCCTTCTAGTAAAGGTTATAAAGATTATTTCTCCAACGAATTCCCCTTAATTTGAAAACTAATAAAACTGAAATCCAAAACGATTTTTCTCTTTTGATGTGGAGACAAACTCTATTGTATGGATACATACATATTAAGATATTGGATTGTTAACACTCCACTAGAAAACCTCCCTGTCGACAAGATATGTCGACAAGATATGTCGACAAGATAAGATACAACTTAATGCTCACTCCTTGTCACATCTACATGATGAATGAAACCCAACGAAATGTACAGGATCAAGAAGATTATGCTTATGAGAGACATGAGTAATAAAAATCCTTCACTTGTTTTTCATATGAAAGTCATTACAAAATTCAAATTTAGTGCCTTTGCCATCAACTTTATGCATAGGGGATAGCATTTCAAAATCTTTTTGGCTTATGTGGCCATGTCTTTCATGTCAAAAATCCAAGTGAGGATTCACTTCTACAACAATAATAATTTTTTCCAAAAAGGCTTCACCATGCAAGCAATACAAAGTACCTTTCTTTATGATTTGTACAATCAACATAGAGCCTTTTGTTGACTTCCTTGGCTTCCACGCATGAGGAGCTTGGAAGTTCCTATGAGGGTTTCAAATAGTACTATAAACTACATCATTGAGGAGGTTGAGGAGATAAGTGGATGCTAACAAAGTAGGTGTGCATATTAAAGGTGAGTTTATATGGAGCACATTAAACGTGCTATTTTAGATGTTAGACTTGAAAAATGTGATGATGACTATGTTTATCAAGTCTCTCCTATACTTCCTTAGGACATTGGATGGGCATTTGCAACAATGTGTCTCGCCAAATGCAAAGGACAGGCTAGTGTGAATCAGCCCATCTCCTTAAGTGAGTCCTATAAATAGGAATCACCCTCTCATTGTGCATATCCTACTCCACGCTCTCTTGGATGCTCCCCTATGGTCCAATCACCCATACAACCATTCATAGCTACAAGCTCTTAAGCTCGACACAGAGCCTGCTTGGCTCTATGGAAGGGAGGTGAGTTTGATGTCTTCCCATTTATGTGTTGTGAGTATTGAGTTGTATCTTATCTTGTCGACAGGGAGGTTTCCTTGTGTGGTTTTGACAATCCAATATCTTAATAAGCCTATATCCATACAAGAGGGTTTGTCTTCACATTAAGGTGGTACGGAACGTTTGGTACGGCACGTACGGTACGTGTACGGAACGTGGTGTCGTACCAAACATCATGCTATGGAACGGTATGGAACGTTATCTTATTAATTAATATATATATATATATATATATATATATATATATATATATATATATATATATATATATATATATATATATATATATATATATATATATATGTGTGTGTGTGTGTGTGTGTGTGTTTGGGGGGGGGGGGGGGAGGGGGGGCATTGCATGTAAAGTGTATACATTCAATGTGCATTGTGTCATGCATGCATGCACTATATATGTATATGTGTGTATATATGTGTGTACGTATGGATGTATGCATGCATGTATGCTCTAAGTTCTAACTTTTATGTGACATAATAGTACTTAGAAGGTGTGACATAGCACCATAAGTTTTATGTGACATCATATATGCATTCAAAAATGCAACCAGTCATGACTGTATATATGTAGGTATGAGTGTGTATGTACTAATGGTCTTTGGAGTAGGTTTCTGAGAGAGAACTCACATACTCCTAAGGCAAGCCGCTATCGAGAAAACCACCCGGTATTGTTTTTTTAAGTTTAGGTTCCTTATGTTGTTTGGAACGTTGGTGCGGAACCAAAAGCGCGGAACCATAAAAGTTGTTTGGAACGAGTTCCAAACCAACTATGCTTCACATCAAAAGAGAAACATAGTTTTAGATTTCAGTTTTTATCATTTTTCAGGTTCAAGGGGGGATCGTTGGAGGAATCATCTTGATAAGCTTTACTAGAAGGATTTTAACAATCAACATGCTTTTCACCATCAATTCTTTACCACATAAAATCAATTTAGTTTTATAATTCACGTAATTTTAGGAACCTTCAGTAGAACTATCCAAACATATATACATCACTTTGGGTTTTCTTCAACAACAAGTCATATTTCAGCTTGGTTAAAAATCAGGTCAATGGTCAAACTGGGTCAAAACTCGATAAAAAAGCATTGAAAAACATGAAAAACTGACATGAAGCATAAAAAATTATAGCACTCATTTTTATGGATACTAAGGCTAGGCGATCAGCTTTTCAGCTCCAAATAAAGATTTGTGCAGATTTTCATTTACAAAAGCACATTTTTACATCAATGTTCATGAATAGCAAGCTTTTGAGTTTATTCCTAAAACTACACATACATGGATTGGGTTGCCTATTTGGTCTCCTATGGTCCAGTCACACATACACCCATTCATAACTACAAGCTCCTAGTGCAAACCTATATACCCATTCATAGCTACAAGCTCCTAGGCTTGAGGGAGAGTCCCCTTGGCTCTATGGCGGGGAGGTGAGTTTGATGTCCTCCCTTTTATGTGTTGCGAGCATTGAGTTGTATCTTATCTTGTCGATAGTGAGGTTTCATGGTGGGTTGCTAACAATCCAATATCTTAATATGTAAGTATCCATACAAGAGGATTGGTCTCCACATCAAAAGAGAAAAATCATTTTGGATTTCAATTTTTATTAGTTTTCAAGTTAAGGGGAAATCCTTGGAGAAATCATCTTTATAACCTTTACCAAAAGGATTTTAACAATCAGCATGTTTTAACCATCAATTCTTTACCAAGTAAAAAAATGGATTTTAATAATTCATGTAATCTTAGGAAACCTTCAGTAGAGTTATCCAAACATATATGCAACACTTAGGGTTTTCTTCAAGTGCAAGACATATTTCAACTTCGTTATAAATCAGATCAATGGTCAAACTGGGTCAAAACTCGATCAAAAATCATTGAAAAGCATAAAAAACTGATATAAAGCAGAAAATAATCTAGGCACTCATTTTTATGGATACTAAGGCTAGGCGATCAACTTGTCAGTTCCAATAAAGATTTGTGCAGATTTTCGTTTACAAAAGAAGATTTTTTACATAGCCAGTTTTGAGTTTATTCCTAAAACTATACGTACATGGATTGGGTTGCCCATTTGGTCTCCTATGGTCCACTCACCCATACACCCACTCATAGCTACAAGCTCCTAGTGCACTCTCTTGGATGCTCCACTAGGGGTCAGTCATTCATACACCCATTCATGAAAAAAGGATTACAAAGCATAACATATAAAATAATAGCAGCATAGTTACTCCATGAATAGTTATTTAGGGAGGTTCATACACTATGATAAGATGGTACAATGCACGTATCTGTAGATGGAATAGTTGACCATTTGCTTAAGATTTGATCAGGTTTACTTCAGCATGCTTGATGGTTTATTAGCTAGTGAAGAGTTACCGGATGAATGCAGAGATAGCAAGCAGGATATCCTCTGCAATGACTGTGAACAAAAGGGTGTTTGCCCTTTTTCTCTGGCTTTACCACAAATGTGCTAAATGTGGCTCTTACAATACAAGCGTGATATAGGAGGGTTAGGAGGGTCAGTCTTGTTGTGCTGAATCAGATATATCATGTTGACAAGTTGACAACATGCAGCCCTTTTTTGGAGAAGATGCTAAGGCTTCTGCTCAGTTTGAGAGTTAATAATCTGCCAAGCAATGCTAAATGATGAGTAAGCCTAGCTTTGCTTTGTGAGGTAACTTCGCTTTAGGAGATATTGTGGCAATATAGAATTCAACTAAGGTGCAGGGCAAAGATAATGTTTGAGCGATTAGATGAGGAAAACAACATTACACTCGAAGGATAGAGGGAAGTTGAGATCCAGAAGTGGGATTAATGTTATAGTCTCCTTGCATCATCAATGGAATGAAATATGGATAATATTATTTCAGACTTCAGGTATACTGGTGTTGTGTTGCAGAATGATGGCTAATAGCAGGCAAATAGTGAAGTTCTTATGTTCAGCATACAATGAAGTGCTTATTCATGACCAAATGCCTTATGTATGTATCTGAAGACTGAAACTCATGGATTGGGAAAGGTGCTATGTATATTTTCTTTTACTCGACAGAGTAACCACAGAGACAATACCTCTATGACTGTTTGGTAATGCACTAGCTATGGATATAGTATGAACCCAAATATAGATATCAGACAGCCGGATGGTACATATGGGAGTTGTTGTCCAAGTTGGGGGGAAGGTACATCAGGGTGGTCACCCAAAGCTCATGTATGACAGAGTTGGTTGCCCTCATACATATGAAGGTGGTCGCCCAACCTGGTGCTTGCCCAAACAGGTCTTGCACAGAGAGATGTTCACCCATAAATTGGTTGAGCATGTTTGTGGTCACCCATGAACTGGTCAAGCAAGCGTGTGGTCGCCCATGAATTGGTCCAATAAGTGTGTGGTCATAAACTGGTCCAACATAGTGTGGTTGTAGAAAAGGGTGCGGTCGCCCTTATAGTCTTGGTTGGTCTCCCTATCCAAAGGACTCCTCAAGAGTCGTTTGCCCAAATATCATCCCACTACCAAAGTTGGTCGCCCCTACACTGAAATTGGTCACCTTGGTCATGAGGTTGCCCCTAATCCTAAGGTTGGTCGCCCATGACTCCAACCCTAATCCTAATGGTTGGTTGCCCATGACTCATGTGTAAGATGGTGGTCTATGCACCAACACAAGGGAGATCTTTGGCACAAAAAGATAGAGCAAGGCTTTAAGGCGTACAAAGCAAAGAGCTAAAAGGTAGGAGTATGGGGGTAGGTATGGGTTGGTGGGGAGTCGGCAAGTGACCCCACTTGGGCTATTGCTTGGAAGTGGATAGTTACCTCCCTTGGAGTCATTGCCCATGCCCCATCACCAAAAATGAGCTCATCATTACACACCTAAGATATCATTTTTTCTTCTACCCTTAATGATAGTTGCGGAATTTTCTCAAGGAAGCCCAGGTAATTTTTTTGAGTTAGCCCAAACACCTCCTCTCTCTGGAGAAGGCTAGGCAAGCATTGGAGTCTGCTTTTGACACTTCCTTGGAAGATACACACATTCATATGGAGGACCTAGCCAATTTGTTGACTAGAATCAATATTAAGTTCCCTAATTTCAAAGTCTTGGTGTAGAAAGATGGGGGTGATCACGTGAGAGACATGATTATAACATAGAGAAGATGCTATGTTAGAAAAAATAAGTGGTACAACAAGCTTCAAGTTGGTTCCTTTACCACTTAGGAAGCACTGAAGACTTCATTTTACCAAAGTGGATAAGATAAGTGGTACAACCAGTATGAGAATGGGCACTTTACCACTTGGGAAGCACTCTAGACCACGTTCTATCAAATTTACGGACCAAGCAACTCATCCAAACGAGCCTTGGACAAGCTAAAAAATTTCTAACTCATATCAGGCGAATCCTTCAATGAATCATACACAAAGAGAGTCAACTCTACATTGGAAGACTTTTTGGCTACCACGACATGCGTTGAAGAGGCCAAGCTCTATTTTGACGGAAGTACTAATTCTATATATGCGAGCTACATGGATCCTATTGAGAAACTAAGAAGGAAACTCAAGCCTTAAAGATGCATCAAATTAACAAGAGGAGAAAGTGCCCTCCAAGGCCAAGCGACATATTGATGATATGCTTGCACATCTTTATAAGGAAGCGGAAGAAAGGTGCAATGTGCAAAAGATTCGGAGGCAAATTCGGTGCACTATTTGGAGTAGTAGTGGTCGTTCTGTTGTTGACTGTCCCAATAGGCTGAATTAAAGAACGAATATACAAACTTTAGTTGTTTCTACTCCCATACTGCCTATGATAACTAGGGTAAGGCAAACGATGGTGACAAAGAAAGATGAACAAGAGAGGAAGAACAACAATTGTAAGAAACCCAACCAAAGTACAGAGGAGGTTATTGAAGAGGCCTATGGAGAAATGAGGGAGGTCTTGAAGAACCTCACATCCAACCATGTGCATCATAACCTGATTGTATAGAAGATATTTTGAGGGTCACTCAGTACAAGGTCAATTTATGCTAGTTAATAGAAATTAATATTAAAGTACGAAGTGATATATTGAAAATCATACATTTTGCATATGCATGCCAATCAAGATCAATCATTCATGGATATATGGTAGAATCCCCCCTTGCCCCATAGGTAGATTACAGTTTGAGATTGTCTTTTTTTTAATCAAGAGTGAAGTTTTGACAAGTGTCATGGTAGATGATGGGTTTGGTTGCTTGCATCAACTTGGTGCCATATTTGACTATGGAAGGCTGAAGTTAGACCTTACCAAGGCAGCCCTATTTACTGTAACATATGTAGTTCAACATCGGGTCCTACCCCTTGGCATAATCGTGAAGTTATCAATGATTGTCCAAGGCCGTCAATTTATGCCTGATTATGTCATCATCACATTGCCACACAAAACTTCTTTTCCGTTGCTTTTGGGGAAACCTTGGCTAAGGAAGACCAACACACTTAAGGTTTAGGGAAGGAATATGTTGTGGATATCAACCAAGACAAATGACTAGTTTGAGATACACTTGGAAGGAGTGTGTGACCACGCTAAGGCCACCGGTTACACTTGGACATCAAAGTAATGCCCTCTTTACCCCTCGAAGATGACACTTTATTAGATTGGATGATGGGTAGCTTGGAATGTTATGTGGTGGAAATACATGAAATTGTGAAGGAAGATGACCAGGGAGCATGTCAACTCTAAGAAGATAGTGCTCAAGCACCCTGTCAACTTTCAATAGAGTATGACTCTTCAGTAGACAATGTCCAACCACCTTACAATGTCCAATCAGTATAGCATACATGCTGAATTTGAAGTATGTTGAGGCTATCAAGGAGGAATTGACTAAATTAGAAGAGGAGGGTTTTATCATTCTAATTGAACGTTTTAAATGGCTATCTTCTAGCTATTGTGTAAAGATGGATTTCAAGAGTCCTTTAATGAGAAGGTATTAGAAGTAGCCACTCACAGATGAAACAAACTTTTTACAAATTCAATGGCTACAATCGAATTCTTATCCATCTTGAAACAAAACCGCTTTTGTCACTTCATTGGCCATTGCACATTTTTATGGATGATTTTTCCATATTCTTAGGAAAAGGAGAAAAAGCTTTGGCAGAAGATTTTCAGCAACACTTGGCAAATCTAAATCTTTGACCAGTGCCCTTGGATAGGTTTGAAATGGAACCCCATTAAATGATAATTTTTGAGTACAAAAGAAACTTTGCTGGGCCATATTGTATCTTCCCAAGGCAAAACTAGGGATCTTGTTAAGGTATTTGCCATAATATGAACGTCAATCCTTCGACCAATGCCTCAAGCTAGGTTTGAAATCAAACCCGTTACAAAAGAAGCTTAATTGTTCCATATTGTATCTTCCCAAGGCATAACTGTACATCTTGTTAAGATATCTCTTCTAATGTCCATACTAATCTTGTGTACCCCCAAGGGTGTACAAAGTTTTTTAGGCCATTTAGGATATCATAAGAACTTAATCAGACTCTATTCGAAATTTTATATACACACACATACATACATACATACATACATACATACATACATACATACATACATACATACATACACACACACACCATAGTTCAAAGTGAGTTTTAAAAACGAGTTTAAAAAACGGGTTTTAAAACGTTTAGTACGTAGGGTACTAAAAAAATGGAAATAAAAAACGAGTATTATATTTTGTCGCAACATTTTTTTTTTTTCAAAAAAACCATGAATAATGCATGTCTAGCATTCATTTACATATCTAGTGGTGAAAACACATAAAAAACTTAATCTAAAACCCTATAGAACTGAGAAGACAATACTAGAGTAGAATGTATATATCAATGATGAACCGTGAATGTCAGAACTCATGAGTCATGACTCAAGTCTCATACAAAAATGGTAAAATCCTATCATAAGTCTAAATCCAACAAGATACATCCATGATCCAATTGATCACTATCACACTATGTCCAAAATATATGAAGCATGCTATACAAACTAAAGTCTAAGATGGCTCTGCAATGTCCTCGGTAGAGACATCATCTATGCGCTCATCATCAAATGTGCTAGCCCATGAAGATGTACTATTTGAGTTTGTATGTCCAAATGTAGCTTCAATGTCAGCAATCTCTTCGTCCCAAGTCATCATCTCCACTAGAAGAGGAGGCTGAACCGTGCTCCCAATCCTCTCGAACAATTGGATGATCTCTCTGAGTGGTAGAGGATCCACCATCCCTTCCACGACGTGGTCCACCCCTTCTTGAAACATACTTCTGTGGATGCCGGCTAGCGGATGGTAATGATGGATCACCTACATAAACAATGCATATATATGAGAGAAAATCGTAGCAATGGGCATACTTGTGTTACGTTATACTAAATAGTATTACAAATTTACAATTTACCTACCCCTGCGAGTGCGGTTACGAGTTTGTCGTACAAATCTCTGAGACTCCTCTGCAAGCATGGCAAAGATATCCCTCTCTTCCTGAGGGATTTGAGGAATATCTTTGACTTTACTAATATCAACTAGATCAATATTTACCTGCAAAATTCAGTTTTTAATCAAAATTCAGTCTAGACTCTAGTAAATAGCTTTAAGCTTTCATAAAACTTCAAAGTTAGAACTTACCTGTAGTGGGGCTATGTTGATCCCTTTAGTCTCTAACAACTTGAGGTTACAATGGCAATAAACCAATCTCTCAAGTTATTGACGACTTAGTCTATTCCTTTTTTTCGTATGGAATAGAGCCCATGTACTCTAGTTCCTCTCTGCAGGACCTGTGCTACAATCTTGCGAAAGAATTCGAATGGCTAATCTTTGCTATGATTCGTGAAAAAAATAATAGATCATGACTCATAAAAAATAGATTCAAATGGATTTTGAAAGACTAAATGGTAAAAATACTTACCAATAGTGGAGTACTCACTCCATATTTCTCCCACCATGTGATCGGAGCAACCTGGTTCTCGCGTAGCCATGCAGTGGGCTGTCCAAAGTAGCGCTCCATGCTACGGAACTGCAGTCTCTCACTCTCTAACTCTGACAAAATACCAACATCACCACCACTCCATCCCATGATGTAGTCAATCCAGCTATCCTCTAGCTCAATGTTTGTAAATTGTTGCTCACTTCTCCATAATGGATGAAGAATATGAGCAACGGCATGGATTGTTTTATGAAACCAATCCCATCTTTTTCTCATAGCATCACATAAAGTGGTCTTCCTATATAATAAACAATGAAGTTATAAACATCATACATGTGAATCATGATAAATTACTATTACTACATCATATGATGATTGATCAATTGATAAAAGTTACTCAATGTCCGAGAGTCCGACAACTTTCTGGATGCTTTCTTGTATACGATCAATGAACTCATATAAAAGACCAAGTGTGCTGCCCTCCATATCTGTGATGTGAAGAACACTGTACACTGATTGAGTGGAAGCTACCAACGTATCTCCCTTCGTCCAAAACTCATAATCTCCCATAACGAGTGCGGAGAGCTGTATGAAGAGAGAGTCTCCTCCTGTGACCTCCTGAATGTTGTGTTGGAAGTGAGGTAGGCCCTTAGGCTCATGTCACAGGTCCATGGTTCCATAGTTCCAGTCATGTACAACATTAATTCCAGCAATCTTCCATATTGACAAAACATGAACATACCACAACTTAATCATACAGATGATGAGACAAAGATAGAGAAAGAATAGATGTCATGTGTTACGTAAGCCATCGCTTACTCATAGTATCATATATACCAATGTTCAATGTACAATGTGGGAGAAATATTCTCAACCATTCTATGTGATGAGAAATAGATGAATGAGTGAATGTACAATGTAACAAACATATTCAGATGTGTGGGCAGTAATCTGAATATACATGAGATGTGTGACCTAATAGGTTATAGAAGAGTGAATATGAGTGACTGAATGAGGAAGGATCAATGTGAAACTGATGGTCAACAAACCTACATCTAAACTTAGGCTATAGAAGACCCTAAGTCAGATACGTGTGTGGAAAGATCACATACTTATAAAGTAGCATAGAATGCTAACAAGATTGTTGCAGGAAATCCTCAAACTCATGTGAATACACCTTCTTAAACACCTCATCAAATATGCATAAAGCATATACGTACTGTTTCTCTTGTACCTATGCCGAATAGGACTCCTCCTGATATGAACGCCAAGGCCTCCATAAACTTCAAGTAGTACCTGTGTGCATAAAGAGAATATGTACCTGAATATTTAACATAAGATGTGAATCTTATGTTAACCACCATCCAATGTCTTTGAAGTAGCCCGACATCTTATTGTAGAAGACAATTTTCAACCTAATATCTTCCTGTAGAAGATAATCTTCAAAATCATGTAGATGGTCCCATCCAATGTCTTTGAAGTAGCCAGACATCTTCTTGTAGAAGATAATCTTCAACCTAACATCTTCTTGTAGAAGATGATCTTCAAATACATCATGTAGATGGGCGATCCTCACCATCAAGCTGCAAATAATCAAGTCTTCTTGCCATGAACAAGAGATGACCTCCTCTCCATGAGCTATAGTGTGAGCACACCCTTCATCTTCTCCAAGAAGAATCACCAAGAAGAACTCCATAGCTGCTCCTCAACATGCTTCAAGTTAGCACCATGGCTGCCCCATGTGCTAAAAGAAACACCACCTCTATTGAGGTCCAAGCTCTAGAAAGCTTGTGTTGATCCTAGGTGAAGGATGATTACAATGAGCCCAAGGTGCTTCTTATATAGTAGTTTGTGTACTTGAAAAGCACCCCTCCAAAAGCAATCGCTTCTAATAAAGCTACGAATAAAGCACCAATTTTGAAACGCCGTCCGTCGCCTTTATTCTTCGCGTTCGCATGAGCTTTTAATAGATTAAAAACACCAAAATACTTTGATAGAATCGTGCTGGCCATCGCGGGATTTGAACCCGGGTGGGTTCTATAGAAGGTAGACGAGCTATCCATGCTGCCAGCGCTTATTGTTTGTACAAGGGGTTAAGTGAAGAGCTAGACATGCTGTCATGTCGCCTGCGCTGCTGTCTTCTAGAGACTACTAAAAGGATAGCTACTAATGTTGTATCCTCTGAGCAAAATTTGTCCAATGGACATTGTTTCCAACAATCCCCCCTGCAATGTCATATTGGTACAACCTGGACTGGTCTGCAAACTTTATAATCTGCAAATTGCCACAAGCTTCAAGCTTGTACTCCCGTAGTTCAGAACTTGTTCTTCAAAAGTCTTCTTCAAAACTAAATTCGACTTTCCTTCAAAAAACGTGAATTTGCTGAATATGAACCATAATACTTGAGAAAATATGCAAACTAGATATCCAATAGTGTATACATCAAGCAATCACTGCTTGACAACAAATATAGCATGAACGGTCTCTGAACCTGTTATCTCCTGTCTTCAAAAACCTGAAAACATACACTAGGATCCATATATTTGCATTTACCTTCCAAAAAGTTTTCTCAACGTACTTCTGCTGCATCATGTAAATACACTAAACAAGAACTGAATCCTGGAACCTGTGACTGACAACTCACGACTTAGTGTATTATGAACACTGCTGGTTCATCTCTGACTGTACTCAAGTCATGTCAACTTATCTCAATTGAAATCAATTGAAATATGAGTAAAAATCTATGATGTCATCATGTCTTCATCCTTTAAATCCTTCATACCTCTTTCCTTCAGAACTTGGTATAAACATATATGTGCGCACTTCTGAAATATACCTTTATGAAATATCAAGCTTCTCTTCAATAGAACTCTGGAACCTTCTCCTGAACAGGAACATCCTAACAGGAACTTTTCTCCAAACATTCTTCTTCTTCCTTCTTCTTTCAAAGCTAGAACATAAAGAGAACCTGACAAAGGAAATATAGGAATACCTGAAATAGGAATACCTGTAGGTATGAATCTGCATTCTTTCACATATGGCTGAAAATAAGTCTTCATGTTTCATCACCTCCCTGGATGATTTAACACTAGTATCTAGTATTGTTCAAAGTATATCAGACTTTATGAAATGTGGAACGTCTTCCTTCTTCACTAAATCTGATCTTTAGTAATCCATACTTGTATCTGAAACAAAAGTTTAGGATCCATAATCTTCTGTAACATAACAAGTATCTTCTTTTTCTCTGCAACACAAATCTGATAGAATCTGAATCTTTGACTTACTTCTTCCAATGCTAAGAACCTTACCAAACAAAGGATAGACAACTGACTCATAAATGTTCAAGATCATACAAGATCATACAAGATCAATGATCTCTCCTGTGTAGAATCTGCTGTCATCAAACCTTCATGACTGAATGTTTGATTTACTTCCTGAATGTCTCCAAGTGTCCATGCTTCTTACAAAGTTATAAAACTTTTCTTCAAAAAAATCCTTCAAGGAATCTGCAATTCCTACTTGAAACATAAGTGGACAAACTTCTCACCTTGAGAACTCCAAAAGCTGCAAGTTGATACTTCATAACTTTCATATTTTACCCGGGTGAAATGTGATAGTACCTGCTTGGTTTTCTTTTGGCTAACTCCACTTCTTAATCAAGTGATAGGATATGATGGAACACATTTTTGAATACAAACATGTATCCAAAAAACTAGACAATCATAAAAAGTAGATTCTTCAAATGACCTGTACATCAGCAAATCTGAATTTTCTGAAGTTTCTGAAAATACTGAGTATGAGGTAACCTTTTCCAAACATAAAACCTCAACGCAAGTCTTCAACATCTGCTACAAAAAACTCTTTTACCTCAAGAGTTAGATAAAGAAGAAATATACTTCTCTGCAACTTGTCATATACCAAGTAGCTCTGTATTGACACTCCAAGAATTCTTTGAGGGAACATATAAGCTGCCTGCTTAAAAGCTTCAACTAAAACATAACTCATACATATATGAGTTAAAACATATATCTGCTGCTTTTCTTTCTCTCAATGCAATTCTTTGTCAAATCTACTAAATCATGACCAAGTGTAATGCAAAACAAGAAACTGCTTCTTCTTTAAACAGGATGTTCTCGTAGACTTGTCTTTGGATGTAGAGGATAATATAGGAAAAGTATATGGAAAATATATGAGAAAAGGAAGCCTTACTTTTCTTTTGGAAATGATGGACTTTCTTCTTCTGCATCTTTCTTCCACCTGATGATGTCAACATTTTCAAACTTTTCTTCCATACCTTTTGTTCTCTTCATTTTGCAGTAGCAAACACTCTTGACTTCTTCAAATGAACTTTTCTCTTCCTCTAATGCTTAGAGTAAGAGATAAAACAAACATGGTATATAAATGGAAGTGAATATAGAATCATGTTTTATCATCTCCTCATATCTCTGAATCAAAATGCTGTTTCAAATGTCTGAAATGACTAAAGTCACCAATCGTTTGTTTGAATGATGAATTACCCTTCTAGAGTTCCTTCTCTAGATACATTTGTACCTTGATATCCAACCAACTTACAATAGAAAATTGGCTGAAAAACAAAACTCATCTCATCTCTGCACTTGTCTTCTTAGATGAACTTTCTTGCCATGAAAGAGATCTTTCAAAAACTCTCTAGAAAAACCTCTAGATACCTGTTTTGATGTAGCTAATGCTTTAACTTTCAAATGATGAAAGTGTATAAAAGCATTCCTTGAATTTCTTCAAATCTCTTCATAACTGCTCTTCTAAGATATGACCTGCAAATGATAATCTGATAGTAGAAACTGATACCTGTGATTTGATGTTGATATGATTCCTTCATCTTCTCTAAACCATTGTTCTTCCTAGAATTTGAAGTAGTCTTCTCTTCATCAAGTCTGGGTCTTCAAACAATACTTTTGTAAAGTATTTGCATACTCTTCCAAAAATATTCGGCGGCTAACAGATCATCAACTTCATACTCCACACTGATGAATACACATGTAACTGAAATGTCTAATTCTCAAATCTCTACTCATCTAGATTAAGTGTGTATGTCAAATGTCAAATATTAGAAGATGCTTTCAAATCAAATGTTGTAAATCTGGAATTCTGGGAATCTGAGATATGAATGAGCCTTAATGCATTGATGCCAAAGATCTAAAGTTCTGTAACCAAAACCTTAGTGCTCTGATACCAAATGTTGGAAGTGAGGTAGGCCCTTAGGCTCATGTCACAGGTCCATGGTTCCATAGTTCCAGTCATGTACAACATTAATTCCAGCAATCTTCCATATTGACAAAACATGAACATACCACAACTTAATCATACAGATGATGAGACAAAGATAGAGAAAGAATAGATGTCATGTGTAAGGTGTTACGTAAGCCATCGCTTACTCATAGTATCATATATACCAATGTTCAATGTACAATGTGGGAGAAATATTCTCAACCATTCTATGTGATGAGAAATAGATGAATGAGTGAATGTACAATGTAACAAACATATTCAGATGTGTGGGCAGTAATCTGAATATACATGAGATGTGTGACCTAATAGGTTATAGAAGAGTGAATATGAGTGACTGAATGAGGAAGGATCAGTGTGAAACTGATGGTCAACAAACCTACATCTAAACTTAGGCTATGGAAGACCTTAAGTCAGATACGTGTGTGAAAAGATCACATACTTATAAAGTAGCATAGAATGCTAACAAGATTGTTGCAGGAAATCCTCAAACTCATGTGAAATCCTCAAACTCATGTGAATACACCTTCTTAAACACCTCATCAAATATGCATAAAGCATATACGTACTGTTTCTCTTGTACCTATGCCGAATAGGACTCCTCCTGATATGAACGCCAAGGCCTCCATAAACTTCAAGTAGTACCTGTGTGCATAAAGAGAATATGTACCTGAATATTTAACATAAGATGTGAATCTTATGTTAACCACCATCCAATGTCTTTGAAGTATCCCGACATCTTCTTGTAGAAGACAATCTTCAACCTAATATCTTCCTGTAGAAGATAATCTTCAAAATCATGTAGATGGTCCCATCCAATGTCTTTGAAGTAGCCAGACATCTTCTTGTAGAAGATAATCTTCAACAGGAAGATATTAGGTTGAAGATTGTCTTCTACAAGAAGATGTCGGGCTACTTCAAAGACATTGGATGGTATTCAACATAAGATGTGAATCTTATGTTAACCACCATCCAATGTCTTT
>CM035436.1:15144322-15154322 GCA_020310875.1 Ceratopteris richardii
TTGGGATTGGGATTGGGATTGGGATTGGGATTGGGATTGGGATTGAGATTGTGATTGAGATTGAGATGAGCTCGGGGGTGGTCGGGTGGATGAGGCTTCACATTGAAGCTATTTGATAGATTTTGTAATGCATATCAGAACTACTTGTAAATCTACACAGATAATAAAATTCTCTCTTTTTGTTTTGCGTATACTTTGTTTTTCTTCTTTTTATATCTTTCTGTGCCGAAGTCTATTATTCTGTGTGGGATTGTGATTGAAGATTAGGAGACTTGTTACAAGTGGCATCAGAGCGGAGTTGTATTCCGAGAAAAGATGCAGAGGCTTTGAAGAAGAAGATAGAAGAACAAGAGGAGCTTATCCGTAGACTGAATGTAGAATTACATAAAGAAAGATCCAACAAACAAAAAGAGGGTATTGCAAATGCTTTAATGGACCTCAATGATGAAGGTGGTAATGGTGCGGGCACATCGAATGCATGTAGAGCTAGACGACAATGTGAACTTGAAGACGATGATGTTGCAGGTGAATTTGCACTTAAGCAAGTGTTTAAAAGAGCAAAATTAAATGAATTTGATGGTGAGAAGAAAACTGGAGAGGATGTTGAAGCATAGATTGAGGAACTCGAAGATTTCTTTGACCTGTGCATGCTTAGTGAGGAATCAAAAGCAAAGGTGGAAATTTTGCATCTTCGAGGAGTCGCGAAACTCTGGTGGAAATCATACATGCAGACAAGAACACGTGAAGGTCCGATCCTCTGGAAAGAGTTTCGAGAGCGTGCAGAGAATCGTTATTGTTCTCCACATTATCAGATGGAAAAGAAAATGGAATTCTACTCCTTCAAACAACATGAGGATGATAGACATAACTTGTCTCTTGAAGAATATAAGAAGAAATTTTTGCGTTTATATAAGTATGCACTAGAAGTTTTTGGAGATGCCCTAAAGAGCAAATTTATTGAGGGTTTGCGAGAAGAGCTTCGCTATCAAGTAAAGGGGTCCGGATGTGTAGATTTTCTTGATGCGGTTGCAAAAGCAAAAAACTTTGAGAAGATGAAGTTTACTATGAAAAAGGCATCCAAATCAAGGTTTATCTCAACAGGACATCGACCCCCAAGACCTATTTCAATAAATCAGAATGGACAGAAATCAACTAAGTCTATTAATGGTCAAGGAGGAAAAACTAAGCGGAAGCATATGGATATGCCTAAGAAGCAAGAACTTGTGCACTGGCAACGTGATTCTGATTTCTTGGAGCGGGCTAAAAGATTAGGACTTTGCTTTCGATGTGGAGAACAAGGACATCGCACTTTTGAATGTCCAAACAAGGCTATCAACCGTTCTATGCAGGCAAAGGTAGCTCATCTTCAAGAAGAGAACATAACAATGGAGGAAGCGGATGATCAAGGTAAGTGTTCTAATCCTAGACTTCAATGCATGACAACTTCTTCTCATTCAAGGGCATCGGTGATTATGATATGGGGGACATATCCTCACGTAAGGTTAGTTTCTTGATTGATTCGGGTGGTACAAATTGTTTCCTTTCATTTAAGTTGGTAGAGGCTTTAGGATTGCATAGTGAGATGCAGACCAAAAGACATGTACAGATGGCTAATGGTAGGATACACTATACTCAAGGCTGTATTGAGAATCTTGATTTTATGTTAGGAGAACGTAAGTTTTTGGGTACCTTCCATGTAATTGAAATGAGAGAATGTGATGTAATCATAGGAATGGCTGCACTTGTTCCAAGGTGAGATGAACCCAAATTTCAAAATACTTTCTGACTAGAGATGCAGACATGTTAGTCAGCTTGGACTTTTGTGTAAGATATTTCCTAAAGTTATCGCATGCCATATGCATATTCACATGGGTTCTCTTATTCATCCAATGTAGTATGAGTTTATAGTATATACATGGCAGATCTATTTATGACAGTGTCCTAGAAGTTTCTTTAGCAATGGAATATTCTGCATACAACAACATAGACTCACCCATGTTACAAGTCAATTTGACTAAAGCATTTGATACGATACTGTGGACATACTTTTGAGGCAATCATGGGTAAAAGGGGATTTGGATGTAAGCCGAAGGGTATAATTCGACTTCCGCTGTAAGATTCTTATACGTCAATATTAGTTATGTACAACTCATATGTGGAGTTTGTTAGTGGTGCCCTCTTAGTCTTCTCTTGTTTGCTATCGCCTGACATCCACTTTACTGCATGCTGGATGATGCCGTTGCTAATAGAGCGTTGGGGAGAGAAATTTCATTGGTGCTGGATTCACATATGATGTTTTGTTATTCATTGATGAATCCAGAGAATCACTCACTGCAATATTTAACATTTTATAGGTATTTGGTGATGCTCGGGGCTTCACATGAATATAATGAAATCCAAGCTTATTGACATCTCTTCTCCAAACTTCAATTGGCTTCCCTGGGAGGGCCAAAGAGTTCAGTAGGGATGTAAAAGGTCCATCCAAAGATCAACAATGGCATTCAAAAGAATGGCCTCTCCACGTCAGACTCCACAGTGTCCAAAGTGTCCAAAGTATTATGCAACCTTATATCTGACATATTCCTTGCCGTTGCTCTCGTGGTCTAAGAAATCTCTGAACCCTTTCATACTCGCTATTAAACCTTTCCTTTGGTAGAAACAAATGTTTTGCTGAGCTGTAGCCTATAACTTGTCTTTGGGCACTCGTTGTTGGGAAAAGCACAAAGGAAGGCATGAGTTTCTAAATCTGATGACTCATAGTCATGCTAGGCATTGTACTCTTATTGATAAACTCATTCGCAACACCTTGCCCATGGACTTTAATTTTTAGAGCCATTCTTGATGGCATACGTATTTACTATAATAAAGGAAAATGGTCCACTGATTGGTGCGATAAACTCTTCTCCGGTGTCTCACTTAAATGCAAATACACAACAACTTCCATACCCATTGAATCTTGGAAAAAGCTGGTTCTGTTCATGTGTTGGAAGCAACGAGAAAATTCTTCTCCATCAAAAATTCAAGAATCCCCATACTGGCTAACCTTGCTGCAAATGCCTCTCACCTTTCCAATGGGGTCAAACACATGCTACCTATACTCTAAGGGAGTAAGTGCTCTTTTCGACTGTCTTGATTCACAAAGGAGGTGGGTTAAATTTGCAAAAGCCCGACAAAAGTTCGGATTGAGATAGGGCCAAAGTGCTTGACATCGCATTCAAAACATGTACTCGGATTGGCACAATTCAATGACATCTTCTTATTACGATGTTCTCGAACCTAATTCAGATATGCCATTGATTGCAACAAGAGATAGGATTTACATGAACTTTGAAGGTTGTAACTGGTGGACTAGGAGATGGGAACATATTTGGCAACTTAAAATTGCGCTTCATCTTAGACTATCCCCTTGAACAACAATGGTGGGAGCACTTAAAACAGGCACTTCCTTAGAAAGACACTCCATTGTTGCTTATTCTTGCTCAAGATGTGCTTGCTTGCAAGAAAATTTACAGCATTTAGAAGTGGAGAATCCTGAAACCATGGTGGGAGGACATTTGACAACGCCTACATCTCATCTTTCCTCGACTCACTTGTTTCAAGTTCACCTTCGGGTTATATAACTTCACAGACTTTGCAACAAGATGGATATATGACCTGCGTGATGAGTTAGCATAGTTACCTTGACCTCTTTAGTTGTTCTTCCTTGTTTCTGATAGCAATCCTTGGCATAATGCCCTTGCTTCTCACAATTGTAGCATCCATTGGAGTTGTAGTTGCTTCTCCTTCATATTTGCCTCTTGTACCTCTTCCTCTTCCTCGTCCTCTTCCTCTTGAGATTGACCTTCATCCCTTGATTGCTTTGGTTGCCTTGTTGGTAGTTGCGTCGACCTCTTCCTATTGATCCACCTCTATAGCCATTGCCTCTTCCTCCTTTGCTTGCATAGAAGAGTTGATCTTGGCTGCCTTTTGACTTGTTGCCTCCATGGTAGAGTTCTTTAGTCACCATAAAAGAGGTGAAATCTGGTAATGAATTCCTTACATAGAGCTTGTGAAGGACTTCCATTTGTCATCTTTTCTAAGCCCATTTTGTGTGTGGTCAACTAAATGATTGTCATCTACTACACACCCTATTGACCCAAGTGCATCCGATATCTCCTTTACTTTAAGAATGAAGTCATTGATGCTTTGGTTGGATGACTTTCTAAGGTTATTAAGCATATTTTTGACCCCTAGCCTTTGTAGAGGTAGAGTATAATCTCTCTAGACACTCCCATACCTTCTATGATGTGTTTAGGTCTTACATATGTCCTATTATATAGTTGCTTATGTATTGGGATAATATGAAAATAACTCTCGTATCCCTTTCTTCCCACTCTCTAACAATTCTCCTCTGATTCTTAGTAGGTGTGTGTGGATCTAGGTATGGCTTAACCTCTGCACCACTAACCAATCCCCATAGAACTTTTCCCGTAAGGAAGTGTAAAATTCTTAACTTCCATGGTTGGTAATTGCTCTTCTCGAGTTCTCAATTTGCATATTGAAGTCTCCCATAGTGTTGGATTACTTAATGGCTTCTAATGCCTCCTTGGATGTGATACAAGTGAAAAGGAATGATGATTTGCCTCTTCACAAAAGCCTTGTGTTGTCTTGACCCTTTGATGATGGGAGAAGCTCCCCCTTCCTATAAATCTTCTTACAAGCTTGTGTGATCTTTGTTTCAACCCTTCGATTTCCTACATATTCAAGGCCTCCTCCTTATGTCTTCAATGCTCCAAGATGAGCTTTGATACCATTGATGGAGAATATGCACTCCGAATTGTAGTAGAAATGTATTGGATCCTTCCTAGGACTTCAGAGATGGTTACCACAGTAAGGCAAAAAGTCAATTTCTCTCTGTTCGTGAAGAGTAAACCTTTGAGGTTTTGTTACACATAAACTAGACCCTTAGAGCTTTCGAACAAGCCCTGAATCACTCTTAATGGATTCTGGAAGGTATGTCAATCTTTTCCACACAAGATAGGCTATTTATTGTCTAGACTTATGTGCACATGTGTACTCATACTCACTTAAAAAACTCAAGAGTATGTAGAGAATGGACCAATGGAATAGTGATCAATACTCACAAGGTTAGGAGGTAGATAAGGATAAGATTAGAATAAAACTGGTTTACAACAATAGCAACATGGTCCTATATACTACGTAGATGATAGTTCATGTAACATGACACATGTAACATAGATGAATCATGATACATATTACAATTAAAAATTTACATCATGATATTAATAACTAGATACATGCATATTACATATTGCATACTACATAAATATTACATAATACATGCATGGCATATAACACATGTATTATAAATGACACATGTATCATACATACATACTACATATATGTATGGATATTAGATATTACATACACATACATATTACATAGAACATGTTTCATAGATGAATCATGATACATATTACAACGTAAATTTTACATCATGATATTAATAATTAGATAAATGCATATTACATACTACATACATATTACATAACAGATGCATATACCTTGCATGATACATGATACCATGCATGATGCATGATATGATACCATGTATGATGCATGATGCTGCATTAATGCCATGCATCATGCAATGCATCATGCATGATTCCATGCATCATGCATGATTCCATGCATCATGCATGATTCATGACACATGTTGCATGTAGTGTGTACATTGTAGATTGTAGATTCAAATGTTCAATGGGCCATAATGAAATACAAACATGTAACTACAAAAGAAGATTCTGATGCATGAAGGAATGTAATTCCTTTGGAACAATGCACTCGAATGTTATATACATTCATTTTTTTGATGTCTATCCATTCATCGCACATAATAGTGCATCCATATTTTTTTCCATGTGCCCTTCATGGGCTCTAACTTTTTCTCCACTATGTCCCTTATTTGGCATAGCTCTCTAGTCCTCAACTCCTCATACGAAGGACTATTCCATCGATATCCTAATGTGCTCACTAGCTCCCTGGCTTTCTTCCATGCCGATGTGCGTGCAACATTAAAAGAAAAGTCACACTGTATGAGAAGCTTCATTATACTTTGTTTGGCCTCAAGTTCGTATTTCCTTTGGAAGCGTGCACGTATGGATGCCAAAAAGAGTGATCCACAAGTAGTCTTCATCAGTAGTTGTGTCTCATCATCAAGATGGATTGTATCATGCTCATGCTTATCATTCCCTTCCCTAGAGGATCCCTTATGATGGTTTAGGCATGGTGTGTGTAGTGATATCAATCTCTCTCTCTCTCCCCCCCTCCCCCCAAAAAAAAAACCAAAAAAAAAAAACCAAAAAAAAAAAGGGAAAAAGAAAAAAAAAAACCCCATGAAACAAAACCCCACACACTATGTTAGGAGCAAGATAGTGGGCTAACTGAGTGACAAGTGACAAGTGAGAATCGAGATTCTCTCTCTCTCTCTCTATGGAAGGAGGCTTTGTCCTATGTGTGCGCTCACTTCGTGTGGGCAGTCTCTGGAAAGGGGATACACAAAAATGCCCCCCCACCCGGCTCCCGCCTGCCCCCAACCTAAGCTGGATTCGGGCTTGTGAGAGAGGGGCAAGAAAATTGCCTGCAATGGAACGTGTAGTGTACGTCACAACACAATGCGGTTGCATTGCAAACATTATGCATTGCAGTGTGTTGCAACCATGGTGTGATTTTCTTGGGCTTCTTGACTTGCCCAGCACTCGGCTATGAGCATGACTCAGAGGATCAGATTATGATTTCCTGAGGCTCTTCATGCCTCTCCAGTGGGACTTCATGAGCAGGTGATCATGGCAGATATTAGAGATGGAGGCTTGTCAGCAGTCTTACAGCATTGCATGTTTGGTTAGCACATTGAGGATTGGCCATTGCTAGTTATAACAGTCCTGCCAGTAAAGACTTTTAAGGTTTTTGGGGAAGGCTGATTCAGTCTTTGGAGTCAACTCTCTAGGATAAGAAGAGGCTCAAAGAGACTTGCAGGTATTGGTGGCACTTTTGGGACATCTGGGGATGTGTGCATCAGAGCAACATGGAGTAAGGAATCATCTGATGGAATTCGTTGCTTCTTGAGCACATCAACAGTCTCCTTCCCCTTCCCCTTTCCCTTTCCCTTTCCCTTTCCCAACAAAACCCTCCTCTCTTCCTCTTTTGTTCTTCCTAAACATATGCATGCACCCCACCGGCACTACGCATTTCAGAAGGGGTGCAAGTTCTGCTACAACTAATCATTTTTGGACACAGTTACTGATTAATGGACGGAAAAAACACATCAGGGTTCAGCATGCTAACTTTGACTAGTACTGTGTTCTGTTGGCAGAGTAAAACATCATGTTTTACTGGCACATATAAGATATTCCTGCAACTATCAAGCATAGAGTGGTGTGTTTATCTAAATTGGCGATGTGGATTGGATGTACAGCTTTCAGTTGGAAGTATGGTAGGCCCAATACAATAAATCACAGGATAAATTGAAGATCTTTCCAACACTTGATCTTAGAACAATAGACACCTTAACGTAATCAAGAGAGATAATGATGACAGAAAGAGATAAGAAGACAATTATGAATGTGCATAGCTTAATGCCACTACACACACTAATAAATGTTAAATGTCAAAATACAAGGTGTGTATGATACAAAAAACTGAATGTGAGCTGAATCTAGGGTTCTAGATACAAAAATTCGTGTGAAATGTGTCTAAATAGGGTTAAGTGAGTGAATATATGCAAATAGTGTTGTTATCAGACACATATGGTTCATTTGGCAGACGTTATATGGTTTCAGACGTCTGGCTAGGAAAATGAATCATACTTTGCCCTTTTTTTAAAATGTTGTTGAACGCACAGGTATTCTGAGCCTTGAGGTAATAATGACCAGGTTCCAGCACATGCAATTCAAAGTGGTGAATGTTCTTGGGCCTTGGCTGTATCCTATATGCATGAATGATGAAAGCATGTAATAATATATTGGCAAATTGCAATTGCACATCCAATCTTGTAGCTGCACAGTGATGTGCCTATAGAGTGTACATAGGTTGATGTAGCATATTTTTATGTACCTGTAGACTGTATACAAGTTGATGTGACATATATTTATGTACCTGTAGCTAATATGGTTATGTACAGAGTAAATGTAGACTGTATACATCTTGCATTTAATTATGTACATGTGGAAGCATTTGTTCTGCTGTAGAATGTACCTGTAGACTGTATGAAGTTTGGACCATGTATGCACTTATAGTCCGTAGACTATATATAGATGATATATGATACACCATATATTTATATGATATATCATACATGTTATATTATATAAGCATATATGCAGGTACATAAATGATAATCATGTATTTTGAAGCATATACAAACTGTGACATGTGCTGGTATGCAGGTGTATGATATAGCATATATGTGCTCATATGGAAGCATGTTGAATGCTGAAGCATATGTAGACTGCATACATAAGTTCTATGATTTTGGACAATGTCTTGAATTGTTATGCTCTATTTTTTTTTTTTCAGATTCTTTTGTTCTAAGTTTTGGTCACGTATGAAACGATTGAGGGTCGGGAACCATACTCGTTCCATACTTCCATACCTATATGGTACCATGTATGCAAATATAAGGATATGAACTGTTCCAAACAGTCAAAACAGCAAATCCTAATCGGAAATTAGGTCGTCTTTGATGTAGAGCAACAACAGTAGTCCTTCCTAGTGTTGAAGTAATAGGCAAAGGCCTGATACAGCAACAGCAGAAGCACAAGAAGAAACCCTAATGTAAGTATTACTCTCCAAAATCAGCATGCACACAATGATGTGTGAAGAAAAACAATGGTTAGCTGTCCTAAACGCCTTCAAATCTGCATGTACTCCTCCTTGAGTCCTCCTAGCTCATCATCCAAGAGCTTAGCTAAACTAGCTTGTAGATCTAGAGGGTCAATAACCCTCTCATATAGCATAGGCTGCCCTCCAAGAAGCTCACGATTTCTTAGGAAAAGCATGCGGAAATCTTGTTCCAAAAGCAACAATTACTTAGGAATTTCTCGCCTATTAGCTTTTAGAAAATTTTTCACTTCGGTTTGCTTTTTAATGGTAGAAAGCTAATCGCCTAATCTTAGCCGTTGATTTGTGGTGCTTTCTAGATCTTTAATCCTAGCCCTTGATCAAAATTAATGTGAAAAACATGTTGAAAAACAGAATTAGGCTTTGTAATTTTGAGGACTAACTGAGGTCAAATGGTCAAGTGTTATATATCATTAGAAAACTCTCCAATGATGCCATAAAAAATTTTGGCCATATCATTGAAGTGTCCCAAAATCAGGGCTGTTGGAATTTTTGACATTTTTGGCATTCTGATATTGTTTTCCAACACTCTCTCTCCTGTCTTTTTGAGGACTATCATTATGAAGAAAGTTAAGACTATGACGCTCGTGTTATCTAAATCCAGGGGTCATGATTTCACACTCATTGTTGCCAGTAGCAAGTTCTCCTTTGATCCAAGAGAGTATCTATTCTTGCATTTGGCTGTTCAAGCTGCTTATCTAGGAGCTGTTTCTCTGTCATATTTTCACATCTGATTCTTGTCATAGGGATAGCTAACCTCTAAATAAAGTTTTCTTTTGAATCTTGAATGAAACATAATTTCTGTTTAAGAAAAGGACTGTTTATTTCTCTTTCAGGGTCTTTCGATATTGTATTGAGGAAGTAGTCTTATCTGGTGATAGCTCTATCAGTGCTGAATGGACGGTTTACTTCAAGAGTTTCAAGTATTTACGCATTTTAAAAGCAGTGAGCTGCAAATCTCTAACAAACGTGGCCCTCTTTCACATTGCAGGCATGTGGCACCATCACATTACAATCACAGTTTTAAGAGTAGGGCTTTTTTTAATCTGCTCATGTGAATTAGAATGAAGCTAGGACAATTTCTTATACTCTATGTCATCAT
>CM035436.1:15169322-15186822 GCA_020310875.1 Ceratopteris richardii
TGAGAGTAGGACAATGTCATCAGCATATAATAGGATATGTACTGGCGTACCTCCGAGGTCTCCTCCTCACCCTCCTGCTCGCTGTATATACTCCGTGATCTCAACGATGTAGAGACCGAAGAGAGTGGGTGAGAGAGGGCAACCTTGTTTCACACCAATGGTGCTAACAAGGCTGTCTGATAGACCGCCGGGGCAGCGTACCCTGCCTGTGACTCTTGCATACAAAGCGTGGATGGCCCATAGCATGTCTGATGGAAGCTGTAACTCCTGGAGCCTCCGTAGTAGTCTCTCTCGAGGGACCATGTCGAAGGCTTTGCGGAAATCCACAAAGCAACAGTATAGTCTCTGCTTCCTCGCCTTCGCGCTCTCAATCAGGCAACGAAGCACGAAGATGTGGTCGATGGTGGAGAAAGTGCGGCGGAAGCCTGCCTGGCCGGGTGCTCTGATCCCCGCTGCCTCAGCGTGTGTACTGAGCTCTGCCTCTAGTACTGCCCCATAGATCTTGGCCAGGATATGGCCTATCATAATAGTCCTGTAGTTCCTTGGGTCCATCATATCGCCGCACTTATGGATAGGCGTAATGGTATGCATAGTCCATGAGTCGGGTAATCCCTCAACCAGAGCACGGTTGAAGAGATGGGCGATCAAGTGGGAAACTACATCTGCTGCGTATATAAAGTGCTCTCCCTGTAGCCCCGTGTGGTCTGCTGAACGGCCATGCTGTAGCCTATGGATGGCCTGTCGTACCATGCCTGATGTGAAGAGGGTGGATATCACCGGACGCGGTGTGGAAGGAATCGGTAATGGTGGCTGTCCTGGGACGTCATATAACCTCTGGGCGTAGGTGTGCCAAGTCGAAGGATCTGCTATGGGTGTAGGTGGACGTGGCTCACGTAGTGCCCTCCACGCGGTGGCACAATCCCTACTCATGAGAAGGTCGATCAACTCTGCCTCCTGTCTCTCCTCGAAAGCTCGCCGCTTCCGGCGTGTGAGGGCTCGCATCTGTCGTCGTGCCTCCCTCTCTGTGATGGATCCCAAGATACTCTGTGCTCTGAGATGTCGGTATAGTCGCCTACACTCCTCATCGTACCATCTATTCTGGGGTGTATGCCCCAGCCGTGTCGGATGTGCAGTGCTGTGGGTGGTGTATGGGAAGCTGAGCGTAGCGGATGTATGGAGGATCGAGGAGAAGTGGGCGGTGAGGGTGTCCAAGGAGGCAGAGGGATCAAGGGAGTAGATGCGCTCTCGAACATGGGAGCTATAGATATGTGCTAGCTCATGTCTAAAGTGAATGGTGGTACGGGCTCGTGGCTGTATGGTGACGGGGTGGGGTATGCATGGTGAGCCGCGAATGGATAGGGCAAGATATGCGTGATCAGCTCCAATCGGTAAGGGTGGGATAGTGAATGAGGTGATCAGATGTGTCGCCTCTGGGGGTCCGATAACATAGTCTACCACACTGCCCCCCTGTGGTGTCGTGGGTGGAATGCAGGTGAGACTGCGCGAGGTGGGCCAGCTCCCCATCCCATTATATATAACGAGACGGTGTGCTGCTCCCATCTGGAGTAAGTGTCGGCCATATAAGGTGGGTGTGGCGGTGTTGGCTGAGGCTCTGAGTGTAGGCATGTCCTCTATGGTACGAAGCATCTCAGGGTCGTCAAAGTCGTAGATATCACACTGGTGGCTCTGAGTGCGGGCATTGAAGTCTCCTACAAGGAAGACTTCACCCATCCTGGTATACTCCATAATCGTGTCACTGAGGCAGTCATATGGCGATGTGGTGTCTGGTCCCTCCCCTCCTGATAGCTGCTCAGGGGAATGTGTGAAGTGTGAACCAATGGATGCAATATAGCATATGGCGAAGTACGTTGCTCTCTCCTCTGATAGCTGCAAGCGTATCCACATGAAACGTGCCTCTGGGTCTCTGGCTACCACCTGTACCCTGTGCTGGAACGACTGTCTATAGAGCACGGCTACTCCTCCTGATCCTCGTGTGGTGTGCTGTCTCATCTGGCGGCGGTGAACTGACTCCCACATATAGCCCTCAATCCTCGGTAGGCTCCTCCCCGGGCTCTCGTGTGTCTCTGTCAAGAAGATAATGTCTCTGCCCTCCATCACCTCCTCGAGGCGCCCTGGATGTGTCCATAAAGATCCATTGCAGTTCCAGACTGCAATGTGCACCTCCTGCTGTGCTGTCTCATAGGCCGCGAATCCCTAGTCAATGGGCCGTCCATCAATGATGATCCGACCGTCTCTGTAGAGGGCACGATGTCCCTCTCGTCTGGCCTGGAGGACACGTGGCATGCATGCCCGTCTGTGCTCTACCTGCATCCGTGTGAGGTCGTCATCCAAATAGATGGGGGTGCCCGGTGTAGTGCGTAGTACCGCCCGTCGTCTGAGAAAGTCTCTCCTCCTGGCCTCATATGAGAACTGAAGGATAAGTGGTTGATGATTACTTTCTAATCCTCCTTAGGGCATGGTTCATCCATCTCCTACCTGTCACTTTATGACATGCATCTAGATCCATTGAAGCAAAAATCAAGAACTAAGTAAAAATTCAAACTTACAAGTTAACATCAAAACTTAAAACTTCAAACTTAACATATATGATTACTGATATGGTATGCCTGGTGTTCTTTCTTTTGTTCTTCTTCATGTTTGTCTCACAAATGGTTAAGACACTTTAGATAGCATGGAAAAGATATCCTTCTCTTGTGTGGGAATTTGAGATATCTTTTACTTTCAAAATCCACATTGACCTAAAAATCCAATTCAAACATGCGACATCTCTTGAATCATTTGTGAGTCATCACTCATGAGTTTAAGGCTTAAGCTAGCAAGTTGCAGCATATCTTTATTTATAAGGCGCAATGTGGGTTCCTTTGCTCTTCAACAACTTGAGATTGAAAGATATGATAGTGCAATGGAAGACCCTTCCTCCATACACCTTTTCATATTAATAACCAGTTGTCATTATGGTTCTTACAATAAGCCCATTGGAGATACAAAATTGAGCCAAATCTTGATGTGACAATAAAGCTCAATGATAAGCAGGTGTAAGCATGTTAAGTGATCTATCCAACAAAGGAAGCTTCCAATCTCTATATAGATGTGCATTTATCGCATTTGTTTGAAATGTATTATCCGTCTAATATGAATGGAGGAGTATTGAAGATAGCCTATGATGTAAACCAATCTAATTGTCACATGGAAGGGAAGGAAAGCCAATGTCCATTACCATTGTAGTATTCGAAATTTGATATACCTTTTATTGTGAAAATAACAAGCTATAGAACCTAGGGACTTGACAATACATGGTTGATATAGAAGTATCCAATGAGCTCACTCTATGGGGAAAGAGTTACAAACGGATCCATGTCCATTGTTCTAAGAAAGCTATGGTAGTAATTTCTTCCATAAAAGGACCACAAAAGTGGCAGAGCGCGAATTCAACTTAGTGTAGCATGTGTGAAGATCTCAGTCCAAATGTCCAAGTTCCACTTCCTCTTAAAGTGAACCACAACTTTGTCCACAATATCACACAAAATCAAGTACATCGATGCACATGCATGTGAGTAATAAGATCAAGTATGCCAAGACCTTCTAGTCTCTTGGGTTGAGTCTCCAATTTCCATGCATAAGGAGCAATGGTACATGAGGAGTGCTTTTGCCATAAGAATGCCATCTCAAAGTACATTTAAATTGGAGTAGGAAAAGCATGAAGAACATCAAGTATGGCTGTAAAATGTTTTTGAACAATCCTCAACCTGAAGTATAAAGGCCAATCCCATGCTCTCCATCGAGCTACTTAGGATACTGCTGGAATACCCCCGTTAGCCGGCTTTCGTAGCAAATTTTATTTGTTCTTCACCGCCCTGACCTGTGGGGCTTACTTATTAGCTTTCATAGGGATAGTTACTAGCATCATCAGTTGTAGTAAGCTGCGGGAATGTTACATGAATTCCCATAGGATGTCGAAGATGATGGAGATATTGCCTTATGGAGCATGCATTTCATCCCATGGCAGTACATCAAAATATAGAGCATTAACATCTATAAGTTTTGATTTAGGCACATTCAAGTTACAATCAGTACTAGAATGTGAGGTTGCATCAATGAAGAGAACCATGTCATCCGTGAAACCTGCTCCTGCACTAAATGGCCTCACAAGCTGAAGGTGTAAAGAACACCATCATGAATAGCATTGCCAAAAAACCAATACAAGTGGTGCATCACAATTGCAAATAAGAGTAGATTCAATTGGCGACCTTGGCAAATACCATGATGTATAACTATGGTTTGAGTAAGTAATCCTTGAACCGGAACTGAGGTGGAAACTTCTTGATCATTGCTACGAATCTATGACCGAATCCCATAGGACGCATATCAGAGCAAATGAAATTCCAAATTGTATCAAAAGCTTTAATGAAACCAATCTGCAAAAGAGCCCTACTCATTTTCCTTGAAGGTGTTCAGAAGCTAGAAAGATAATAAGGATATTACTGTAAATTGACCATCCCTGCAGAATACTGAACCAAATATATAATAGCAGCCAAGGGTTGGTGCAACCAAACTGCAAGAACTTTATCCGCAATCTTATACAAAATCCATAGCAAAGTAATAGGCTCCAGTCATTGAGAGTTGAAGGCTCATCTACAGTAGGAATCAACTCTGCAATAGCCTCTTTGATATAACTTGACATATAACCATTCATCCTCGTGTCATTTGTAGTAGATGTGATCAAATCCTTAATGTATTCCCAAAGTGCAAGATGATTTCCTTTGATAGACCATCTGGTCCAGGAAATTTACCATTTCATAATTGCTGCAGCAAAAATAAAAGGTCATTATCATCAAGCGGATCTTTGAGATTGTTTAGAGGCAATGATGAGGATGTAATGCAAGACATTAAATGTTGCATAGCTTGACACGTTTTTTTTCCTCGATGAGGGGGGGGGGAGGGGAGTGGAGGGAGGGGGATAGGGAGGGAGGGGGATAGGGGGGGGAGGGGGGGGGGGAGGGAGGGAGAGAGAGAGAGAGAGAGAGAGAGAGAGAGAGAGAGAGAGAGAGAGAGAGAGAGAGAGAGAGAGAGAGAGAGAGAGAGAGAGAGAGAGAGAGAGAGAGAGAGAGAGAGAGAGAGAGAGAGAGAGAGAGAGAGAGAGAGAGAGAGAGAGAGAGAGAGAGAGAGAGAGAGAGAGAGAGAGAGAGAGAGAGAGAGAGAGAGAGAGAGAGAGAGAGAGAGAGAGAGAGAGAGAGAGAGAGAGAGAGAGAGAGAGAGAGAGAGAGAGAGAGAGAGAGAGAGAGAGAGAGAGAGAGAGAGAGAGAGAGAGAGAGAGAGAGAGAGAGAGAGAGAGAGAGAGAGAGAGAGAGAGAGAGAGAGAGAGAGAGAGAGAGAGAGAGAGAGAGAGAGAGAGAGAGAGAGAGAGAGAGAGAGAGAGAGAGAGAGAGAGAGAGAGAGAGAGAGATTCATTCCACAGGATTGGCTGACACTCTTCAAGAGCTAGATATATCTTGTTGCCCAAAAATCACCGATGAAGGACTGTCACATGTGCTCGCCTTGAAAAATCTCGAAGGTCTGGGAATCTCTGAAACCAAAATCACTGCTAATGGCGTGCAACAACTCTGTATTCTTAAAAATCTTAGATATTTGGATATGGGTGGTCTTCCTGTCACGGATTCTAGCTTGTGTGTCCTGACGGTAAGTTTTATGTATGTTCGTTGAATTAAACTTTGGTCTTCTATTTGATAAGCCAAGACGTTCTCAAAGTCTTTTGCTTATTGGGAGTCCATGTGTCAACTATCGGTTTTCATGCATACAGTCATTGACGAGATTGGAGAGTTTGTATGTATGGGGCAGTAAAATCTCAGATCAAGGAGTGTTACAACTGAAAAAGTTTCCCAATTTGCAAATGGTGAATCTAGCATGGACTGAAGTTACGAGGATTCCATCTTTGCAATCTCTGAAGTACTTGAACATGGCAAAGTGCACCGTTGCTTCTATTTTTGAAGGTTGGAACGGGTTGGATGTGCAGCTTGAGGAATTGAACTTATCTGGTACAAACATTCAGGGTCCATTAGAAGTAATAGCTGGCATAGGGGCGCATAATCTCTTGACGGTTAACTTATCCTCTTCAAATTTTAAGGACGTCACGTTCTTAACTGGATTGTCAAAGATTGGTGTATTGGATCTAAGTGGAACCATGATAAACGATGCAGCCATGGATATTATCAGAAGTATAGGGGCCAACTTAAAACATCTTGATTTGAGTGGTTGTCGAATAACTTCAGGAGGTGTTGGAGCTTTCGCACGTCATGTGCCCAGTCTAGAACAGTTGCATCTGAGTGGCACTTTGGTGGATGATTGTGTGTTTGAATATTTGCAATTTGTGCATGTTCTGAAGGTGCTAGATCTCAGTTTCACAAACATCAAGGGTAACGGTATCTTTGGGCTCTAAAACTGTTTGAATTGTTTCTTTAAATTCGTATGCAATGTGACTGCATTGTCTATCAATCCAGGATTTGCGAAGGAACGAGGCAGGGCTGTGGACAGCAACAGCTTTGTAAATCTAAAGGATTTAACCTTTTTAAGGATTTTAGATCTTCGCAACACCCCAATCTCAGATGATTCGTCTCAGGGAATTTTGTGTCTTTCTGAGCTGACACAACTAGATCTGCGAAGCGAATTGCTTTCTGATTTCTCATTGCAGTCACTCTCACTACTCAAGAAACTTGTTGTTCTCAGCATCGAAGGAGCAATGCTGACTGATTTGGGCTTGCTACAGTTTATGCCACCTCCACAGCTTAAAACGCTCTCTCTTTTAGACTGTTGGCTGTTAACAAGAAAGGGAATTTCGCAGTTCAGCAAGACTCATAAAAATATATCTGTAAGGCATGGACTGATAACTATTGACTCAGCGCAAAAAAATAGGAATCTCAAGCAAATACAAAATAAGAGGAGTCCAACCTTGAAAGGGACAAGAATCAATGTGCAGTATATTTCAGGATCTCAAGCCTACAGCACAGGTAATCAAAAGAGTATAGTGGCTTCAACAATTTATTCTTGAATTGTGTTTCTAGTTTCTAAATGTCGTCATTAGCTTTACCGTTAAACGATTTTCTTGGAAATGTAGTGCAATTTTTGAAAGCGAGATCCGTCTAACTTTAGGAAATTTTTGTCGCTGCAGACGAACGAATCAGATATTCAAGATCTGCTTTACTCAAATTACGTGAGCAATCAGCATGCACCTCTAATACTCTGCCTCCTTTACTATCGAACTTGGAAGAGCTTGCTGGGCTGTTCAAGATGACAAGCGTATGATTACTTTATCAAAATTTGGGATATGAAGATCATCTTTCCTTGTTCATTATTCAAATTACAATTGACGTGATGTATGAGGCGAAGGGAAAATTCAGCGCCTAGCTGAGTTCGCTCAACTTCTTGTGCCTCTCATCTTCCTTGTCAATGGGATAACTCCTTTTTCTTATTGCAACTGTACTTATGTTTCTTCGTGAATATTTGTCAATGAAAAATCACCCTAGAGCATGAGTTCAACACATGGTGCTCCAGTGTGTTTTTTCATTACCTTTGTATTTCTCTTATATGTGTGGTGGTTATACATACATGCACTATTGGTGTTTATGCAAATATCCTAGAGATATTTTCATTAGACTTAATCGACATACCTTATCTACCGAGAGTGACAACATAGTTATCTTGATAGGTCACTCACTAGCACCTATAAGGTTTCTCTTATGTACTTTGTTTTATACATCGGAGCATCTTGTTAAATTGTAGCAGTAAGTCATTCTTGTTATAGTCTTTTGTAGAATAAAAACAAGTCTTTCGTGCTTGCCTCCATTCTTGTGTGCTTTATTCCTCTTGTTCTCGAGTTTGTGAATGTGTGAATGCTCTCTAGTCTCTTTTCTTCCTTTGGACATGGTGTCAAAGCTAGTGCAGCTAAAGAGACCTCTTGAAGAAACCCAATGTTAAGGAATTTGTGAGAAGGTGTGAATAGTGCAAGTTCGAGAATAATCTCATATTGCTATAAAAATTGGGGTGTAGGTTGAAGTAGTCGAGATCTACGAGACAATCTTTCTAAAAGGATTTGGGGGTACCTAGATGTGCATTTAATGGCCATTTTGAGCTCCATATAGGACTCATAAGTGTGGGGTTTGTAAGTAAAAATTATTAGTTCATAGAACCTCAAAGTGCATTTTGTTTGGATTCTTCAAGTTCATTCATATCTAGTATTCAATTCATTTTATGTTTTAGAAAAAAGGAAATTTTGAGTTCACACCTATATATATATATATATATATATATATATATATATATATATATATATATATATATATATATATATATATATATATATATATATATATATATATATATATATATATATATGTATATGTGTATGTATGTATGTATGTATGTATGTATGTATGTATGCATGCATGCATGTATGTATGTATGTATTTATTTATCTATTTATTTGTGGAAACGTAAATGCTACAACTAAAAGACAAGTTGAACATATTAGAGAAGAATAGCACTTTGGTAAGTGACGACACTCAGTAACTCAAAAACATATGTGACTTACTTGCATCCATTGATATTGATGTAGATGATGATGATAAGATCAAATTGTGGTTTCGTGGTTTGGGTCATGCATACAAGTACTGTAGCACTTCAATACGTTAATATGACATAGTTTTTGTGTTAATTAGCATAGTTAACAAATGCAGCTCATTAGCCTATTTTTCATGATTTGGAGAGTGCACTTTTTCATTCCATATGCATTGATTCATAATTGTCTATGGTCATATCCAATCGAACTCGTATCCCCCAAGAAGTTCAAGCCTTCAGCAAGGCTCCTTACTCTCTAAAGCATGACATTCCCCACCATGAAAAGGATGGAATCCACATCATCTAGTGGAACCGCAAACACTACTAGAGAGGTTTCACAACATTTTTACAAAGAAATGTATACCTTGATTATGCACTAGCTAAGTCAAGGGAGGAAGGAGATACATGCTCTTGAAACCCAAGCATGAAGTAAGCTCAAATATGACCAATTGTTCTACATGAAGTGGAAACTCTAGAGTTTCTCCTCCAACTTTGGCTTTTGGTTCAACTTCAACTTTAGGTACTCTCTCTCTTTGTCTCTCTCTCTCTCTCTATCGTTTTGGATGATTGTGGATAGGATGTTTTGTACAATTGTTCTAAGTTGCACTCATGGAGGTTGTTGGAGAGCAAAAAAGATATGCTGCCTAGTGCAAATGACATTTTGCATTGCAACAATCAAGATCAATGAAGTGTATGGCCTCGCTAATCAAGGATTTGATCTGACGCTACTAAAATGGGAGGATATTCTTGAGAATAAGAGGTCTTCAAATTTTATACGGGCCACAGAGAATAGTAGGATCAAATGAAATTCTATTCGTCCAAAAGTATGAGCAATTTATGCTCTTCCACCATATGGTCTACCAAAAGACACCCCGAATATAAGAATTACATCATCTTCCAAAGCATATATCAAGGAATTTAGCCTAGAAATTTGTGCAAATGGTACATTTATGCAATGAAATTGGGAAAATTTTGATACTAAGTATGTGAAGGATCTCAATTAGAAAGGATACTTCGATCCCCATATGCATAAATGGAGAATTCACAATCAACCACATGAGGTTATCTTTAAAGAGGAGGATGATTGCACAGAACAAGAGTTCGGGGATGAATATCACATGGTTTGCATATCACCTACATGGAAGGCCACCTCATTGTCACGTGAAAGCTCGAAAAGCGCTTTTGTTGATAGAGGCCTTGCAAGAGGAGAAAATTTGAATGAAACAGAGGATTTGTTGTTAGGTCTCCAACAATAAGAGACTTTAGGTCATAAGCTACACCTAGACATTGAAACAAAGATTTTAGTATACAAGAAACATTAGAAAGTCTCAGGTTCTCTGAGGACGATTACAATGATGACAATGACATGTTTGTTGCAATTTCCTACTTATTAGTAAGTATATCTTTAATGTCATGTTCAATTGCATAGCCTTCCATGTGAATATTAAAATTTTGCCTACTCTACTTTTCAAGTTCAAGTGGAGAATTTAGACATAGAGTGCAAACCCTTTAGCACTGGTTGCATCTAAAATTAAAGATGGAGAAGTTTCTCTATACAAATTAGTTCCCTCAATCAATTTGCTGCATGGCAATAGGAACATTTATGAGGGGCAGTAAAACGTTAGACATCTCATGAGAAAAGGAATGCATTGCATGTGGGTATGTCATTGGAATAGACAATATAACTACGGTGGTCAAGCTTCCCTGCAATCATGATTACCATATTCTATGCTTTGCAACCACAACCCCGATGAGAGAAACTAGAAGTGCAACAAACTATTGTAAAAGTTAGCATAATGATTGTGTTGATTAGTAGAATTGAAATTAGCATAATGCTACTTCTAATAAGCATAGTAGATATGGTACTAGTAGAACCTTTTTGCTACATTGCATAGTTAAGGTGTTAATGCACACTGGTTGTGATAATTGGTATAGTGTTCTAGCATAGTAGCATAGGAGCTATGCTAATTATCATAGATGTTGTATCAACTAGCATATTGATTGTGCAACTTAGCATACATGCTTTCCTAGTTAACATAATGAGTATGCTAGTTAACATAGTGGTTGTGCTAGTTAGCATAGTAGTTGTGCTAATTAGCATACTAGTTATGCTAATCACCATAGAGCCTGTGATAGCTAATGTATAGATTGTGCTATTTAGCATACTTATTGTGCTAATTACCATAGAGCATGTGTTAATTAGCATACTTATTGTGGTACATGGCATATTGATTGTCCTAGTTAGTATAATGACAATGGTAGCTAGCATGTTGATTGTGCTAGTTAGCATAGTGCCTTTGCTAGTTAACATTTAGATTATGCCAATTAGCGTGCTACTTATGCTAATTAGCATAAAGCTTATGTTAGCTAGCATATTGATTGTGCTAATTAGCATACTAGTTGCATTAATTAGCATAGAATTTGTGTTAGCTAAAATGTAGATTGTGCTAGTTAGCAGTTGTAATGCTAATTAACATAGAGCTTGTGCTAGTTAGCATACTAATTATGTTAGTTAGCACATTGAATTTCCTAATTAGCACAATTACTATGCTAGTTAGCATACTAATTGTACTAGTTAGCATAAAGTTTTTTCTACCTAATGCAAAATTGTGCTAATTAGCATCCTACTTATGCTAAATAGCATAGAGCTTCTGTTAGCTAGCATACTGATTGTGATAGTTAAAATAGTAGTTGTGTTAATTCGCATAGAGTATGTGCTAGATAATATACAGATTGTGCTAGTTAGAATACTTGTTGTGCTAACAATAAGCGAATATCCTTTGTTAGAAATCATACTGATTGTGCTAGTTACCATACTAGTTATGCTAATTAGCATAGACCTTGTGCTAGCTAGCATAGTAATTTTGTGAGTTAGAATATTGTTTGTGCTTATAAGCATAGAGCTTGTGTTAGCTAGAATAGGGATTGTGCTAGTTACGTGACTATGACAATTAGCATATTTTCTGTGGTGTACTGCATATTGATCTCAGTAAAATTTATTTGTAGTATCTTTTAGTCCATTGATTGAACATATTGGTATAGATTTTTATACTCTTACATAAGACCATCTTACTAAGAAAAGGATGGATGGAACTGAAAAGATTGGGCAACACTAATTCATAGTGATCTAGATGAGAAGGACCCGATGGAGGAGACGAAAAGGGCAAAAGAAACTAGCATAGATCTTCTAGATCTAGAGGCACTTGAAAGTCGTCTTATACATGAAGAGGATCTAGGTGATAATAGCCCCCTCTATAGCTTTCTAAAAGAACACAAATGAAAATCTTTGGATGGAAAGTCACAACATATAGTGATAGGTGTTGAATATGAGAACTTTCTTACTACCTATAAAGAAACCTTAGATCCTTCTCTTGCTGCAACAAAATCCACTCTTTCACATGCATGTAAAAATATATTCATGGGCATGGCAGTTCATGAATATTTGAATCAATATGTAGTTAACTTGAGCCTCCCAAATGTCTCATTTTTCTTGACCATTGAGTTGTATTCATTTAAACAAAGATAAAAAAAATTCTCTCTTTCAGTATGTCTTGAGTAACTTGTATGAGTATTATTCCTCATTATATATCCACACGAGTATTCATTCTTCATCTACAACACGCAAAATATGAAAGTATATCAAACTGTATATGTGAAGCTATGCGTAGTTGGTTGCAACATGCAACCATGGAGGAGTACATGGACTTAGGACTATGTAGGCAGGAAGTTTATGTGGCAAGGGCCAAGACACATACCATATATCTTTTTTTTTTAAATTGTGATAATGCTAATTATCATTAACATTCTACCCGCAATGACATGTGATTGGTAGTCATTTTGTCTTATTGGCATATTGAGTGCTAGGCATATTGACTAAGCTAGTTAGCATCTTGATTGTGTTGCCATAGTTAGTGACATGAACTAAATACTATCATTGATTCTTGCTCTTTCACTATTTTTTCTCATTTTTATTTGGAGTCTTTTAATTCATTGTGTTTATTTTGTTGGCTAAGAAGATTCGTTGTTAGAGAAGGAGAAATGCAAGGGAAAGGCATTGAAGAACTAGTCGGATGGACAATGTTCTATCAAAATTGAAGGGGCTATATGAAAGCATCACGTGTGTCCATCTATCTGGCGAGGTGACTCAACGTGGATATTACGATATTTGTATACCAAAACCACTTGCATAAGCTAAAAGGGTGCTTATTCTTTAACTGAATGAGCTACAACTGAAGGTAATTGAACCATGGCATGGGGAAGCCTCTCCCCGATATGCACAAGATTTCAGATGCCATATATGGATAACAATTTGTATGTTCTCTGTCACGAGGATAGCCATGCTTTTCTAAATTAGCTTCTCAAGTTTTTTCTGTTGATATATTTAGGTAGTGATGTGTCTGAACACACTAGGACTATCGAGGCACTTTTTTCCTTCTTTAGGAGGTTTTTTCCCCTCCGCTTGTATATATGCCTATTGCCCTAACGGGTTACTTATATTTGTACATTTTAGTGGTAATACATTTAGTATTGTGTGTTGTGCTCCAAGCTTCTTCTTCTTCCTTGTGCTGTTTGTGTGCTTCCATAGACCTCGAACTCCAACAATTGGTATCAGAGCAGGTCATCCCTTCATCTAGGGCATTGTCAACACCCCTCCAATCACAGTCTCAAAATCACACGAAATTCGGTGAGCATACTCAGTGTGATTAGAAGATCAAAACTACTTCGCTTTGTGGTGCCAAAATCGCAATTTGAGCTCGTTTCAACCTCCGAATGCATTATCATAGTGCTTGTGTAGGATATTTTGTCTTTTTGTGCCAAAGATATATACAACTTTCGGTTCGCCAGTATAACTGTCTCAAAGTCTGCTATAGCTTAGTAGAACTTGACATGGTAGTCCTGTTCAATGTTTTGAGATATAGTCAATTTTTTGCATCAGGGTATTTTAGTAAGTGGCCATGGCTGAAAGTAGTGATGTATTCTGTATGTTGGCTGTTGAGGATGAGTTGGATGGTACCAATTACCCATTATGGGCTTATATGATGCATCATCTATTGGTCATAAAAGGACTATGGAATATTGTGCAGGGTGTTGAAAAACATCCTATTAAACCTACAAATATAGATACTGAAGCTGATGTAGATGGCGTCAAAGATGGTGATATTATCCAGATTCGTGTTCGTGTTGTGGTATCTACTACACCTACTATAGAGCAAATTCATTGGGATGGTAGAGATGCTCAGGCACATGCATTGATAGCCTTGTCTATCAAATGTGCATTAGTCCTCACATTCACTCTTGCATAACAATTAAGGATGCTTGGGATACTCTTACCACTTTATACCAGACAAGGAATGAGGCTCGTGTTTCTTACCTTTGAAAATAGTTGGAGAGTGAGCACATGAATGAAGGAGATTTCATGGAAAGTTTTCTGACAAAGATCAAAGATTTGAAGGAACAATTGATTTCTACTGATGAAGTCTTGTCGAACAGTTCACATGTGCAGGCTATTCTGAATGATCTTCCCAATTCATATCAGAGTTTTGCTTCCACTCTTCATTTGATGATGAAAGGCAATCCAAATGCCTTAACATTTGAGGAGTTAGTCTCTGTTCTGTTGCAGGAAGATCAGTCTACGCAGAACAGGTCCATTATGCATGTTGCATATCAAGCCTTCCTGGCTAGTCAGAAGGGCAAAAGTAATTGGAGCTCTTCTACTAGTAAGCATAAATCAGCTAGTTGTGCACAATCAAAGAAGGATGAGAGAGACGAGAAGAAAATATAAAAGTAGAAATTGTTTTGCAAATACTGTAAAGAAAATGATAATGTCATAAAGAGTTGTCCAAAACTGGCTGCTAAAGAGGCAAAGAAAAAAAGGCTGTAATGGTTGTTGTAGAGGCCTCTACACCAAAAACAGAGTATGCTAATCTAGTGTAGAATGAAGAATGGGTGTTTAATACTATTTACAGTTTTGATCCATCTTATCCTAAATAGTGTATGTTTGCAATAGACTCAGATGTTTCGTACTTTGATAGTGGGGTAACCAAACATATTACCTCGCAACGCAGTTCCTTCACTTCACTCGAGCATGTCCCTATAGGGAATACTATCACATGCACCAAAAACTCCTCTTATCCTATCATGGGAGTTGGTAAGATCATTTTGAATACCACTGATGGTAGATCTTTTACATTTTCAGATGCTTTATCTATGCTAGGGATCAAGAACAATCTGTTATCAATTTCAACTTTAGCCAAGATTGGCTAGGTTGTGAAATTTGTTGATGACAAATGTATAGTTCATGATATGTCAAATGGTGACGTGACTATTTCTTCTAGGATTTTATGTCGTGGACTGTATAAGATCATAGACTATGAAAAATCTGTGAATGATTTGGCATGTGCAGTACATGATTCTCAAGCTATGTTAGATGCAAAGCTTTGGCATGCATGCTTTGGTCATCTGAATTTTGGTAATTTGCTACGCGTGCAAAAATTTGAAATGGTGTCCTCTTTGCCCAAACTTGAGGCACCCCATAAACATGTTTATGAAGGTTTTATTTTGGGCAAAATGTAGCATTCCTCCTTCCCAAAAGATGGTTTAGTTCGAGCTACTCAAAAATTGTAGCTTGTTCACAGTGATGTCTATGGTCCTATGCAGACACCCTCTTTTGGAAACTATTTTTGCTTCATGACTTTTATCGATGATTTTTCCAAGAATGCATGGGTATATCCATTGAAAGCAAAGTCCAAAGTGTTTATGTGATTCAAATAGTTTCTGGTTTTGGCTGAAAATCTGTCAGCATGTAAAATGGGCAACCTCCATTCTGATCAAGGGGGGGAATACATGTCCTCTGATTTGAATGCATTTTTGACTGAATGTGGGATAAAACATTAGTGCACAATGTCATATACACCTCAACAAGATTGAGTTGTTGAATGGAAGAATAGGTCACTCATGGAGATGGCGAGGTGTATGGTCAAGAGTTAGGCTTTACCACATAGTTTCTGGCTTGAGGCTATTATGTGTGCAACATATGTACTTAATATAGGTGTCCCACTAAAGCACTGCAGTCTATCATTCCATATGAGGCTTGGCATGGTTGCAAGCCATCTGTTGCTCATCTGCACGTTTTTGGTTGTTTGGCATATGCATTAGTGCCTTAACAACAATGTAGAAAATTGGATGATAAAGTAGTGAAATGTATTTTCGTTGGATACAATTCTGAAAGCAAAGGCTATCGTCTATATCATCCACAAAATAAATGCATTTTGGTTAGCCATGATGTTGTTTTTGTGGAAAATGCTATTCAGCCACTACTTTCATGTACTAAGGAGACATCTATTAGCTCCAAAGACATGTATGATACTTTGTTGCCTCTTTTTATTAGTGGAAAATCTAGTGCTGGTCCTAATGAGGCAACTTCTCAGCCTTTACAGGTTTCATGTGATGATGCAGATCATTCCATTTCTAATGCAGATTTTCATGATGCACTTTTTGTTGAGAGAGTTGATATTTAGGAGGCAAAAACTATGGCAAAATGGCTAGTGTAGACTTTGCGTGACAACAAATTAGATGCACCTTTGTCATATCGTACTCATTCAGGCTATGATAGTGCCTCTTTTGCATCAGATTGCTATGCTATGGCTATCTCTAGTCTTTGTGATGAGAATGAGCATGTTTCGTTTGATGAAGCACAAAACTCAAAAAATTAGATGGCTGATATGCAATCTAAATATGATGCTATAATAAAAAATGGTACCTGATCTTTATGTGACTTGCCTCTTGGCAAGAAGGCCATTGGCACTAAGTGGGTATACAAGCTTAAGTGTAATCCTGATGGAACAATTGACAGGTATAAGGATAGGCTTGTTGCAAACGGTTATGCTAAGGAAAGAGGCATTGATTTTGATGAGATGTTTGCTCCTACTTACCGAATGACTACTGTTCATAGCATCTCTGCACTTGTAGCTCATCATGGTTGGAATGTACATTAGTTGGACATTAAAATTGCATTTTTGAATGATGATTTGCATGAAGGAGTGTATGTTTTCCAGCCCCATGGCTTTGTGCAGAAAGGGCATGAAAACTAGGTGTGCGTGTTGAAGAATGCATTATATGGTTTAAAGCAAGCACCACGTATGAAAAGATACATGCCTATCTGATCGCACATGGTTTTGAGAACAGTCCAACTGAAAGCACCTTATATCTTGAGCGTGCTAATGATGTGCGTCTGATCATTGTTGTGTATGTTGATGAAATGCTGCTCACTGGTCCTCATGAGAAGCATATTGCTGGCTTTAAGGCTGATTTGTATGCCTCATTTGAGATGTCATATGTGGGGCATTTGCATCATTATTTGGACATCCACTTTATGCAAGTTCATGGCAACATAGCTCTGTGTCAAACAAAATGTATTGACACATTATTGCAGTGTTTTGGCTTTGAAGATTGCAAACCTATTGCTACTCCTATGGAGACATGTTTACGATTGAGTCTTCATGATGATGGAGATGCATTTGATGTTGTTCTCTATCAACAAGCTCTTGGATGCTTGATTTACTTATCCATTACTCGACCAAATATTCAGTTGTCTATCTCACAGATGAGGAGGTTTATGCATTTCCTAGGTGTCAAGCATTGGCAGGTAGTTAAGCACATCTTTCACTACTTGAGTGGTACTCGACTACTTGGATTGTTTATCCCAAGGGGGGATCACTATCGCCAGATTTACATGCTTTTTTTGACTATGATTGGGCTGGTTTCTATGAGACTCGTGTGTCCACCAATGGTTTTTGCTTCATGCGTGGGGTAGCTCATGCATATCTTGGTTAAGCAACAAGAAGCCTACTATGGCCACTTCACAGCGATGTTG
>CM035436.1:15209322-15226822 GCA_020310875.1 Ceratopteris richardii
CTATCTATCTATCTATCTATCTATCTATCTATCTATCTATCTATCTATCTATCTATCTATCTATCTATCTATCTATCTATCTATCTATCTACTTGTTGGAGACCTCTTAATCTCCAAAGTTTTGATCTATACTGATCTAAGAACACCTCTATATCAGGTATGGATCAGACTTTACACAAATGTTATTTTCATTTATCAAATCTTTCTTTATCACTTCTCTGAGTGAAGAAATTCCTTCTTCAAAAAGTCTGCTTTAGAAATTGACTTCATTAGCTACACATATCTTCAGATTTCTTCAAACTAATGATGCACATATCTCCACACTACCTTTGCGCAATCACATCAACCATTAGTCCTTCAAAAGAATCATTAAAAGTTTAATTTGATCCTTAAGATCAAAAGTATGTCAGAAACGGTCTTCCTGAACAAGTGACTTTGACATAGGTAACTTCTAAGGTTGATTTCTCACAGCACAGATCCGGTTTTGCTAAATGCTTTTAGCCATAGCTTCATTACCTTCTAATTTAGATTTTGAATGCTGAGTCATTAAAAACTTTACACTGAGCACTAAGATCTAAGCAAAACATTGACGCAAAAAAGTGCGCGACTCTGAGAGGTCTACCTGTAGACTTTACATACACATGTTCCTATTGACCATACTCACAACATGAAAAGAATTAGACCATGAAACTTTGAACATAGCTTCATTAGCTTTTAGATTAGATGTGTACAAAAGGATTTTTGATCCACATGATCAGACTGAGAGAAATCAGAGAAAGACTCGACACTAACTCGTGAAGATGACTCTCTACACATCTACCTTAATGACACTTAGCTTCTAATAACTCTCTCATGTATTTCTTACATCATTGACTTATATACATATGATTCTAGACTTATCCCACATCTATTACATTACTCCCTACCATCCTGAGGATCATCTATACTCATAGTACAAGAATTTCCATATGTAATGTACATATGTATACAACCTTCACTTCTGAGATCTCTTCACTTTCTCAAATGACTTCTTGAACTTCAACCTGATTATTAACTTGCTTCAAGCTCTTTGTAATTTTCAATTTGTGATTTTTTTGTTCCAACGGCTCCCCCTCAATCACTAATTGTGATTATTCCATTCTTCTGTGTTGATGTATGAAACACCACAAGAAATGAATTAATGTGACACTAGAACACCTCTATGGTCACTATTAACTCATTGCCACTCCAAACTTTGAGAAATGATAGCTTAAAGTGAGAACTTTGCTTCTACAGAAATTCCTAGTCACTGAAATGACATACCTTCAGTATTTTGCTAATTTCTCCTAGCTCAAGTATTATTTCTTGATGAAACTTTATAGGCTGAAACTAGAAGAGTAGAGCTTTCCAACAAGCTATCATATGCATCAAACGGAGCTCTAGAACTCAAGTTATGGCCCTCACAAGATGACCCTGTATGACCTTCCAAAACTGGAAATTTTTGCCTGTTTTAGTATTCCTGATGTCCAAAAATAAAAAATTCGATGCCTGGCATCGAATTTCAGTCCAAGTCGATGCCGGGCATCGACTTTGAGCTTTTTTAGGCCCTTTTTCTGCACCAGAAATACTCTCTTTTACACACACATGAAGAAGAAGACTTGTATGCTAGAAGTCGATGCCAGGCATCGACTTTATGCTCAAACTCGATGCCAGGCATCGAGTTGCTCCACAAACTTCATATTTTTAAAAGATTCAACAACAGTTAACACACAGAGAATGAAAAAATGACTTTTGAGCCAAGATTCGATGCCAGGCATCGAATTGCTCAGAAAACTTGAACTTTTGAATTCATCACACAGTAGGTAATCATGGAGATGATGGAGAGAGGCTCATACACAGAACTTTACTCAGTTCTTCTCATAACTATAAAAAACTCAAAAGTTTTACAGATACTTTCTCACTCAGAGAAGCCCGACTATACTCAGTCATACAAAAATGAGTTCTTCTCACTTTCTCATTGTCTTCCTCCTTCTTCTTCTCTCATCGCGTCAGTTAATACTAACTAACTTATATAGATTTTCTCATTCCCGTGATTTTTAAAAAACTTCTAGAACTAAAGTGAACTAACTTTACAAATATGATACATTTGTGAATTTGTCCCTTCACATAGGCATGGGGTTTTCTTCCTAAGGTTTGACCTTCAAATATATGTCTAATTAGTGAGTGTTTCTCCAACAGCTCCCCCTCAATCACTAATTGACATTCCCTGTTTCTTCATATCTTCTTCTTTTCTTTTACTCCTGCCATGCTTTTGAATCTGCTGGTCTTCACACCATCCAAGCTCTTTGTCATTATGTCTGCTAACTGATCTTTAGTAGAAATGTATTCCACTTCAATCTCCTTCTCCATTACCTTTTCTCTAAGAAAATGATATTGGATCTCTATGTGCTTTGTCCTTGCATGAAATACTGGATTTGCTGCAAGATAAAGTGAACTCATATTATCTCCATGTATTGTAGGTGTACCTTGATCAATGCCTAAGCTCTTGAACAATGTCTGCATCCATATGACTTCCTTAGCTGCTTCCACAAGTCCTTTGTACTCTGCTTCAGTTGATGATAATGCTACTGTATGTTGTTTCTTTGAACACCAACTTACAAGCTTATCACCAATGTATATCATGTAACCATGAGTTGATCTTCTGTCATCTTGGTTACCTGCCCAGTCTGAGTCACTATAGGCTCTCAACTTCAAATCTGATGTAAAAGGATAATATAATCCTTCCTTTATAGTTCCTTTGATATATCTGAGAACTCTTTGACCTGCAATCCAATGTGGGTCCTTTGGACAATGCATGAATTGTGACAAAACTCCCACTGCATAACTAAGATCAGGTCTTGTTAGTGTAGCATAAATCAAACTACCCACAAGAGATTGATACTTCCTCATATCTTTGTAGTCTGCACCATCATATTTACTGAGCTTGTGATTAACTTCAAGTGGAGTTGAAGCTTCTCTGCAATTTTCCATATCAAACTTCTTCAACAAGTTCAGAAGATACCTTTCTTGTGACACATATATGCCATGATCTGTATAAGTAACTTCCATTCCAAGAAAGTATGATAACTTTCCTAGGTCACTGATCTTAAACTCTTTCTCAAGTAATCTCTTTACCTCCTTGATTCCTTCATCTGAAGTACCTGTGATTATAATGTCATCTACATAAATACAAATGTAGATTGTACCTTCCTCTGTTCTTTTGATAAGTAGACTTGAATCTGCTTTTGAACTTTGATATCCAAGATCATTGAGATACTTCACCAGTCTATAGTTCCAAGCTCTTGGAGCTTGCTTCAATCCATACAATGCTCTTCTCAACCTGCAAACAAAATTTGGATACCTGGAATCTATAAACCCTTGAGGTTGTTCCATGTATACCTCATCTGATATGTATCCATTCAAGAATGCATTTTTTATATCCAATTGACTTAGAGTCCATCCTTTTGAAGCTGCAATAGCAATGATTGTCCTTATAGTTGACATCTTAGCTACAGGACTGAATGTCTCATCATAATCTATGCCATAGGTCTGGGCATAGCCTTTCACCACCAATCTAGCTTTGTATCTGGCTATACTTCCATCTGCAAGCTTCTTCACCTTATAAACCCATTTATTTCCAATTACTTTCTTACCATTTGGTTTAGGAACAAGTTCCCATGTCTTGTTCTCCTCCAGTGCATTGAACTCTTCCTTCATTGCTTCTTCCCATTGCTTTTTACCTTTAGCTTCATCATAGTTCTGAGGTTCTTCATCATCTTTGACCATATATGCATAGTTCTTCTGAGTTATGTAAGAAGTATCATAAGAATACCTTTCTGGTTGTCTTCTAGTCCTGCTTGACCTTCTTGGTTCACATTCTTCATATGTGTCTGGATACACTTCTTCATCAAATATAGGAGCTTCTTCATTCCTTCTTGTTAATCCACTTGTGGATGTACTTGCTTGCATATAGTCTTCATCTCTATTTACCTGCACAATTGATTTTCCTTTCTCACATCTTCTTACCTCTTCTTCAAATTCTTCAGCTGTATGACTTTGATCTGCATACCAACTTTTCTGTTCATCAAATGTAACATCTCTAGAAACAATAAATTGTTTGGTTTGAGGATTCCACAACCTGTAACCCATCTGCTTTTCATCATAACCAATGAACACATATTTTTCTGCCTTTGGTTCAAGTTTATGCCTAAGTTGTGATGGCACATAAGCATACGCAATTGATCCAAACACTCTACAATGACCTAGTGTTGGTTTCTTACCCCACCAAGCTTCATATGGAGTCATTCCATTCAGAGCTGCACATGGTAATCTATTCACAAGATATGTAGCTGTATTTACAGCCTCAGCCCAAAGATAATTTGGACAGTTCTTCTCCTTTAGCATAGCTCTAGCAAACTCAACCAAAGTCCTGTTCCTTCTTTCTGCTACACCATTTTGTTGTGGTGTATACCTGCAAGTTATTTCTCTCTTAATACCTGCATTCCAAAGATAATCATTGAACTCTTGGGAGAAATATTCTCCCCCTCCATCAGACCTCAGTCTCTTAAGCTTTTGACCTGTGACTCTCTCTGCATATGCATGAAAATGCTTGAAAGCTCCAAACACTTCTGATCTTTCCTTCAAAACATATAATGTTATCCATCTTGTAGCATCATCAATAAAAAGAACATAATACCTTGAGCCACTGATAGATCCTTTTTTTGTTGGTCCCCATACATCTGTATGAATGAGCTCAAGTACTCCATCATGTTTGAATCCTTTCTTTTGAAATGGTAACCTGTGTGCTTTACCCATTTGACATGCTTCACATTTATAAACCATATGTTGACTTTGCACATTTGGTAATCCTAGTACAGACTGATTAGCAACCATAGCTTTAATTCCTCTTTCATTGAAATGACCTAATCTCTTATGCCAGAGATCAAGTTCTGTAATCACTGCTTCACCATGTGTGAGCAAAGCTTGACCAATGTTCCCTTGCACTCTTAAAGTAAAGAGTCTACCTTCTTTCTTACCAGAGACAATCTGATTATATCCATTCTCTGGATCTTCCACAAATACTCCTTCATTTGTAAACCTGACTTGAAAACCTTTTTCAACTATCTGTCCCACACTAATCAAGTTTTTAGGTATTGTAGGAACATACAAAACATTGGTTAGCAAATCTGCTCCACTCTTGCATTTCACTCTTTCAATTGAATGTACACTATGTCTTGTATTATCACCAGTTTGAACTGTGTGACTAGAAATGCCTTTTTCCAAATCTGACATCAATTCTATGTTTCCTGACAAATGATTAGAACATCCAGAGTCAATGTAAAATACCTTTAGATCTTCTTTGTCTGATGTGCTGATTGAATTCATCATCAATGATGTATGACTTTCATTCTGTGTGTCATTTGCATAGTTGTAGTAGGTGGTGTTGTAGGATTGATTCTGTCCCCAACTTCTTCCTCCACCTCTACCATAGCCTCCTCTTTGACTTTGTCTACCTCTTTGAAAATTACTTTGATATCTTCCACCTCGACCTCTGCTATTGTTGTTTTGATTCTGGTTTGATCCTTGTTGGTTGTGCCAACAGTCATGAGCCAAATGATTACTCAATCCACAGATCCAGCAAGCCTTTTTGTTGTTATTTTGATTACCTCTTCCTCTTCCAAAACCTCTTGCTCTTCCTCTGCCAGTGCCTTTACCTCTTGCATAATAAGCTTGAGAATTAGACTCCTCTTCATCCTTTGCTTTACCTTTATCTCCTTTCTTCTTATTCTTCATGTACATTGCAGAACTTTGACCTTTATCTCCATCTCCCTTCAAGTCTTGCTCATATGTGAGCATCAAACCAAGCAACTGGTTCAAATCTGGAACATAATGATTTAATGAAAGTTCTATTGATAAGACAAAAGGTTTCCACCTTTCATCCCCTCTCAAGCCTGCAAGTAGTTGAGCAATCAATCTGTGATCTTCAACATCTTCATCTATGGATCCAAGACTATCTGCTAGATCCTTCATCTTAGTGACATAATCACTAATGGTTTGACTTGGCTTCTTCTTGAATGTTGTAAACTCTGACCATAGACTTGCTTTCCGTGCTTTAGTAGTGCTTTGGAAATGATATTCCAATGCATTCCATATATCTTCTGATGATTCCAATCCTCTGATGTGTGGTAGCAAATGATCTGAGATTGTATTGTAGATGTAGGCTTTTGCACTTGCATCCTTCTTCTGCCAATGCTTTAAAGCATCAAGTTCTTCTTTCTTTGGTCGGCTTTCATCTTCAAATACTGGCTTCTCTTCTTCACCTGTTACATATACCATGAGATCCTTACTCATAAGTAAGGCTTCCATTCTCATTACCCATGCGGGGTAATTATCTCTGTCCAGTTTGTCAATGGAGATATGATCTGCCATAGTTCTTTCCTTCTGCTGCAACCTGTGAGCTTAAAGAATAAAGGATAATACCTTTTGAAGTTCTTTGTGTATGAGGATACTTTTGAAGTAACCTTTTGATGCCTTGTGTCTTCAAATGCTTCACCTTTCAAACTTTAATGGAAAACTTTACAAAACTTCTCGTACCTTTGTCGTCTTCTGCTCTCGAGAATCTTTCTGCTCTGATACCACTTGTTGATGTATGAAACACCACAAGAAATGAATTAATGTGACACTAGAACACCTCTATGGTCACTATTAACTCATTGCCACTCCAAACTTTGAGAAATGATAGCTTAAAGTGAGAACTTTGCTTCTACAGAAATTCCTAGTCACTAAAATGACATACCTTCAGTATTTTGCTAATTTCTCCTAGCTCAAGTATTATTTCTTGATGAAACTTTATAGGCTGAAACTAGAAGAGTAGGGCTTTCCAACAAGCTATCATATGCATCAAACGGAGCTCTAGAACTCAAGTTATGGCCCTCACAAGATGACCCTGTATGACCTTCCAAAACTGGAAATTTTTGCCTGTTTTAGTATTCCTGATGTCCAAAAATAAAAAATTCGATGCCTGGCATCGAATTTCAGTCCAAGTCGATGCCGGGCATCGACTTTGAGCTTTTTTAGGCCCTTTTTCTGCACCAGAAATACTCTCTTTTACACACACATGAAGAAGAAGACTTGTATGCTAGAAGTCGATGCCAGGCATCGACTTTATGCTCAAACTCGATGCCAGGCATCGAGTTGCTCCACAAACTTTATATTTTTAAAAGATTCAACAACAGTTAACACACAGAGAATGAAAAAATGACTTTTGAGCCAAGATTCGATGCCAGGCATCGAATTGCTCAGAAAACTTGAACTTTTGAATTCATCACACAGTAGGTAATCATGGAGATGATGGAGAGAGGCTCATACACAGAACTTTACTCAGTTCTTCTCATAACTATAAAAAACTCAAAAGTTTTACAGATACTTTCTCACTCAGAGAAGCCCGACTATACTCAGTCATACAAAAATGAGTTCTTCTCACTTTCTCATTGTCTTCCTCCTTCTTCTTCTCTCATCGCGTCAGTTAATACTAACTAACTTATATAGATTTTCTCATTCCCGTGATTTTTAAAAAACTTCTAGAACTAAAGTGAACTAACTTTACAAATATGATACATTTGTGAATTTGTCCCTTCACATAGGCATGGGGTTTTCTTCCTAAGGTTTGACCTTCAAATATATGTCTAATTAGTGAGTGTTTCTCCAACATTCTGTACTCTTGCTATCTCTTTGAATCTTTGTAGCTTAGGTGCATCCAAGCTTTTTGTCATCATATCTGCAACTTGCTCTTTTGTTTGAGTATACAACAATTCAATCTCTTTATCAAGTACCTTTTCCCTCAAGAAATGATACTGAATCTCTATATGCTTAGTTCTGGCATGAAAAACAGGGTTAACTGCCAAATACAATGAACTCATATTGTCTCCAAAAATAATTGGAGTACTCTGATCAGTTCCAAAACTCTTCAACAAGGTCTTTAACCATATCACTTCTTTTGCAGACTCTACCATTCCTTTATACTCAGCTTCTGTAGATGACAAAGCAAGTGTATGTTGCTTCTTTGAGCACCAAGAAACTAATTTATCTCCAATATAACAGAGATACCCATGAGTAGACCTTTTATCATCTGAATCACCTGCCCAATTTGCATCACTAAACACTTTTATTCTTGTATCTGAAGTAAATCCATAGTATAGACCTTCACTTAGGGTTCCTTTGATATATCTGAGTACCCTTTGAGCTGCAATCCAATGAGTCTTCTTTTGACAATGCATAAATTGTGATAACACACCTACTGCATATGATAGATCTGGCCTTGTCAAGGTAGCATAGATTAGACTACCTACCAAACTCTGATATTTATATCATTGAATTCTTCACCTCCATATCTGCTCAACTTATGATTTACCTCCAATGGTGTGATTGAAGGCTTGCAATCCTCCATGTTGAACTTGACTAGAAGATTCTTCAAGTATCTCTCTTGTGTAACATATACTCCATGTTGAGTATACACAATCTGCATTCCTAAAAAATAAGATAAGTTTCCCAAATCACTTATCTTAAACTCCTTCTCTATTTGTTTCTTAAGCTCCTTGATTGCTTGAGCATCTGTACCTGTAACAATAATATCATCAACATAAATACACATGTATATGTGTCCATTTTCACTTGCCTTCACTAGCAAGCTACTATCTACCTTTGATGCTAGAAATCCACATTCATTCAAGAACTTAACAAGCCTGTAATTCCATGCTCTTGGGGCCTGCTTCAAACCATACAAAGATCTCTTGAGCTTACACACATAATCAGATTCATTTGAATCCATGAAGCCTTCTGGTTGCTCCATGTACACTTCATCTACAGTATATCCATTCAGGAATGCATTGTTTACATCTAATTGTGATAACTTCCATCCTTTACAAGCAGCAATAGCAATCAATGATCTAATTGTAGACATCTTAGCAACATGACTAAAGGTTTCATCATAATCTACCCCATAAGTTTGGGCATAACCTTTAACCACAAGTCTAGCCTTGTATCTAGACACTTTTCCATCTGCAAATATTTTTGTTTTATATACCCACTTACATCCAATGACCTTCTGATTCTTTGGTCTTGGCACCAATTCGCATGTTTCATTTTCAAGTAGAGCATCATACTCTTCTTGCATTGCCTTCTCCCAATTCTGTTTACCTTTAGCTTCTTCATATGTGATTGGATCCTCTTCTGTCTTCACAATGTAAGCATAATCTTTTGTTGTTAAGAAAGATGGATCATAGCTATACCTGATAGGTTCTTTTCTTTCTCTCAAGGATCTTCTGACCTCTACACTTCTTGAAGTCTCAACCACATTTGATTCTGGATCAAATCTTGGCCCATCTTCAACATTGTCCTGCAATTTACTTTTATAATCAACATCATCAATATCTTCTTCATACACACTTACTTTTGTCTTCCCTTTCCTTTGTATTTCTTTAACATCTGCATAATCATTTGTTGACCCTGTATACCATGTACTTTGCTCATCAAATGTAACATCCTTGGTAACAAGAAATTGCTTTGTGGATGGACTCCACAATCTGTAACCCATCTGTCTATCATCATACCCAATAAACACATACTTCTCTGCTTTGGGTTCTAGCTTATGTCTCAATTGTGAAGGAACATAAGCATATGCTAAATTGATGGAGAGTGTTAATCTCCAAAAGAAAAAGCTACTCTTGAAGTTAGAGCACCTCTATATCAAGAGTAACTTAAAACCTTCACCAATTTGGAGGATCAATACTTAATTTCCAAAATCTTGAACAAACTGTGAGGAAGATGATTACACAGAAAGTCTGCTCCACATAACTCTCTCATTGACTTATCAAATGTGTAAAGTTTTTGATAAAACTTTGCAAAAGGTGTTGCCTATAGTTTGCGCACCTTGTCCAAGTTAAATCATTCCAAAAGACTTAGTAAATCGTGAGAAATAATCTCATTATTTCACCTATGTCTAAAACTATTCTTCTGAGAAGTAAATTTAGACACCTGTAACTTCTAACACTTGGTTCTCTCAAACTAGAACCCGTGTATACAAATGCTTTTAGCCATAGATGGCTTACCTTCCAACTTAGATTTTTGACTCCTCATTTGTGCAAAACTTTAAACTGTGAACTGAGAATTGATCACTTCTTTGACCATCGGGATTGTGCCTGTTTCAGAAGACAGTTGACATTTTCTCACATATGAATGTTCCTATTCATAACTCTCTCAGCCTAGTCACATTTAAAAGCTGAAAATTTTTACAGAGGTCAATCAACTATAGACTTAGACTTGTACAAAAGCATTTCACAAAAGATTTAACACAGAAGGAGAATACTTAGGAAGATCGGGTGCAACATTTCTTCATTCCTAGAAAATTTTACATCTAAGTGATGAGAGAGATTCTACTCACTTCTAAAGTGTCTAATGACTCATACAACTTCTAATTTCTCTATTCACATGCTCTCTCATATTTGCCCCGACTTTTTACTTATATATATAGACATATATGTACATGCTTATGACCATACAAAAGATATATATGAGCTATCTCTAAATTAATGTACATATGTGTACACATCTTCATCTTTTGGATATGCATTTCCTTCATGCTTCATAGCTTGATCTTTTCTTTAGTCCTTGACTTCAATTCTTCATCAAAACTTCAATTGTTGATTGCCTTGCACCAACAACTCCCCCTCAATCATCAATTGAGGTTTTCTCTAACTTCTTTATTCCTGCCATGTCTTTGAATCTCTGTAGCTTTGGTCCATCCAAGCTTTTGGTTAACATATCAGCTATCTGGTCTTTTGTTGAAGTATGTATAACTTCAATCTCTTTATCCATCACCTTCTCTCTTAAGAAATGATACTGAATCTCAATATGTTTAGTTTTGGCATGAAAAACAGGATTAGCAGCTAAATACAATGAACTTATGTTATCTCCATGAATAGTGGGTGTACTTTGAATGATGTCAAAACTCTTCACAAGAGTCTTAAGCCATATCACTTCCTTTGCAGCTTCCACCATACCTTTGTACTCAGCCTCTGTAGATGATAAAGCAACTGTGTGTTGCTTCTTTGATCACCAAGAGATTAACTTATCTCCCACATAACACAAGTATCCATATGTTGATCTCCTATCATCAGGATTACCTGCCCAATCTGTATCACTATAAATCTTGATGTTTGTATCTGATGTAAAACCATAATACAAACCTTCTTTGAGTGTACCCTTAATGTATCTCAACACTCTTTGTCGTACAACCCAATGTTCTTTCCTAGGACAATGCATGAATTGAGACAATACTCCAACTGCATATGACAAATCAGGCCTAGTTAATGTAGCATAAATCAGACTACCAACCAAACTTTGATATAGCTTCATGTCCTTGAACTCTTCTCCTCCATATCTGCTTAATTTGTGATTTACCTCCATTGGACTAGGTGCTACCCTGCAACCATCCATTTTAAACTTGATCAATAAGTTTTTCAAATACGTTTCTTGAGTTACATACACTCCATGTTGAGTGTATGATATCTCCATTCCCAAGAAATATGACAAGTCTCCCAAGTCACTGATCTTGAACTCTTTTTCCATTTGCTTCTTTAGGCTTTGAATACCTTTCTCATCTGTACGTGTAAGAGTTATATCATCAACATATATGCACATGTAAATGAACCCATCATCACTTGCTTTAACAAGCAAGCTACTATCTGCTTTAGATACTAGGAAACCAAGTTCTTTCAAGAACTTCACAAGTCTATAATTCCATGCCCTTGGGGCCTACTTCAAACCATACAAAGCTCTCTTGAGCTTACATACATGATCTGGATACCTTTCATTTCTCAATCCTTGTGGTTGCTCCATGAAAACATCATCTGAAATATAACCATTTAGAAAAGCATTCTTCACATCTAATTGACATAATTTCCAACCTTTACATGCAGCAATAGCTATGAGTGTCCTGATGGTTGTCATCTTTGCCACAAGACTATAGGTCTCATCATAATCTATACCATATGTCTGAGCAAAACCTTTCACAACAAGTCTAGCTTTATACCTAGACACACTTCCATCTGCAAACCTCTTTGTCTTGTAGACCCATTTGCATCCAATGATCTTTTGACTATTTGGTTTAGAAACCAAATCCCAAGTCTCATTCTCCATCAATGCATCATACTCTTCCTGCATAGCTTTCTCCCAATTTTCCTTACCTTTTGCCTCTTCATATGTAGAGGGGTCTTCATCTACCTTTACCATATATGCATAATCTTTGGTAGCCAAAAAAGAAGTGTCATAGCTATACCTTGTAGGTTGCCATTTGTGTCTTGATGACCTTCTAAGTTCTCCATTCCTTGAGGTTTCTGGTTCATCACATTCTGGATCAAACCTTGGCACTTCTTCAACTTGAACCTGTACTTCATTGTTCTCCTCTTCATCAAATATCTGAACCTTTGATTTACCTTTCTTTTGATTCACAACTTCTTCATCACTTGCATAAATATTTATTGTACCTGCATACCAAGTACCTTGCTCATCAAATGTAACATCCTTTGACACTAGGAATTGTTTTGTGGATGGACTCCACAACCTATATCCCATATGCTTATCATCATATCCAATAAACACATATTTTTCAGCTTTAGGTTCCAATTTGTGCCTTAATTGAGATGGCACATATGCATATGCCAAACAACCAAATACTTTGCAATGATCTAGAGTAGGTCTCTTACCCCACCATGCCTCATATGGTGTCATACCCTGCAAAGCCTTACATGGTAATCTATTGACCAAATATGTTGCTGTATTTACAGCCTCAACCCACAAATAATTTGGGCAATTTTTCTCCTTCATCATGGATCTTGCAAACTCAACAAGAGTTCTATTCCTCCTTTCTGCTACACCATTTTGTTGAGGAGAGTACCTGCAAGTAATTTCCCTTTTTATACCTGCATTCCATAAGTAATCACTGAACTCATTAGAGAAATACTCTCCCCCTCCATCTGACCTTACTCTCTTCAACTTATGACCTGTAATTCTCTCTACATACACATGATAATGTTTGAATGTATTGAATATCTCTGACTTATCTTTGATCACATAGATAGTGATCCATCTGGTAGCATCATCAACATAAATCACATAATACCTTGAACCATTGATACTGAAATCCTTTGATGGTCCCCACACATCTGTGTGTACCAATTCAAGCTTCTCTGAATACATAAAACCATGCTTGGAATAAGATTGCTTATGAGACTTACCTAATTGACATGCCTCACATCTGTATGTCATATGTTGACCTGCAACATTTGGCAATCCAAGTACTGAACCATTGTTTACCATATCTTTAATACCTCTTTCATTAAAGTGTCCAAGCCTTTTGTGCCAAAGATCTAACTCAGAGATCTTATGTCCTCCATAGGTATACAAGGCATGACCAACATTACCTTGGATCTTCAATGTGAACAATCTTCCTTCTTTCTTCCCTGAAACAATTTGTTTATACCCATTGCTAGGGTCTTCCACAAACACTCCTTCATTAGTAAACCTAACTTCATAACCTTTTTCAACAATTTGTCCTACACTTATCAATTTCTTAGGAATTGTAGGAACATACGAAACCTTACTCAAGAGAGTACTTCCATCCTTGGCCTTCACTGATCCAATTGACTTCACATTGTGCTTTGTATTGTCACCTGTTTGAACAACATGATGAGTTACCTTATTCTCCAAATCAATCATCAAGGCTATGTTGCCACTCAGGTGATTACTACACCCTGAGTCAATGTAGAAGACTCTTTGGTCTTCACTTTGCCTTTAACAAGTTGCATTCATTATCAATGTTGAATCCTTCTTCTGATCTGAAGCATAATTGTAGTAGGTATTGTTGTATTGTTGACTTTGGAATCCTCTACCTGTATTTCTTCCAAAGTAACCTCTACTACCTCTACCTTTGAAATTACCTCTTTGATTTCTACCACCTCTTCCTCTTGAATTAAAGTTCTGATTATATCCACTATTGTTCTGAGTATTATGCCAACAATCATTAGCTAAGTGATTTGTCTTACCACAAATCCAGCAAGCTTTGACTCCATCTTTATTACTCCTGCCTCTTCCTCTACCTTTGCCACCTCCTCTTCCTCTTAGGAGGTTAGCTTGGCTAGTTGTACCTTCATCTTCATTTGCTTCTTGCTTCCCTTTGATATTATTCTTCTTATCCTTTGAATACATTGCATGACGTGCACTTTTATCACTTTCACCTTTGACATCCTACTCAAAGGTTAGCATGTGTCCTAGCAACTGATTTAAATCAGGAGTAAAACGATCTAGTGACAATTCAGTAGAAAAAATAAATGGCTTCCATTTTTCATCACCTCTCACACCTGTGAGGATTTGTCTTACCAATTTATCCTCCTCAATATCTTCATCAACTACTCCTAATGCATCTGCAATGTCCTTCATCCTTGTTACATAATCTGAGATGGATTGAGAGGCCTTCTTCTTGAATGTGGTAAACTCTACCCACAAGGATGCCTTCCTTGACTTTGTGGTGTTTTGAAAATGCTCCTCCAAAGCATTCCATATATCACTTGCACTTTCAAGGCCTCTAATGTGAGGTAGCAAGTAGTCATTAACTACCATATAGATAATGCTTCTAGCTTGAGCATCTCTCTTCATCCAAGTTTTCAAATCTGACAATTCTACCCTAGTTGGAACACTAGGATCTCTAAACCGAGGCTTTTATTCTTCACCTGTAATATAACCTATCAAGTCTTTGCTCATAAGATGAGCTTCCATCCTCATTGACCATGCTGGATAGTTCTCTCTATCCAGCTTCTCTATTTGAAGAGAATCTCCCATCCTTTCTTCACGTGTGTATTGAATTCTTCAAAATTTATGAGTAATAGATGTACCTTTACTTTGAATGAAGTTCCTTTTGACCTTCTTGATAACTTCTCGCCTCCTTCTCAAGCTTTGCTTTCAAGCTTTCACCTTTTGAACCTTCAAGTGTTGAATTCTTTACAACTGTAGCAGTTGGGGTCCTCCTTTCTTTAGTTTTGATGCTTCTTGCTCTGATACCACTGATGGAGAGTGTTAATCTCCAAAAGAACAAGCTACTCTTGAAGTTAGAGCACCTCTATATCAAGAGTAACTTAAGAGCTTCACCAATTTCGAGGATCAATACTTAATTTCCAAAATCTTGAACAAACTGTGAAGAAGATGATTACACAAAAAGTCTGCTGCACATAACTCTCTCATTGACTTATCAAATGTGTAAATTTTTTGATAAAACTTTGCACAAGGTGTTGCCTATAGTTTGTGCACCTTATCCAAGTTAAATAATTCCAAAAGACTCAGTAGATCTTGAGAAATGATCTCATTAAGTCACCTATGTCTAAAATTGTTCTTTTGAGAAGTCAATTTAGACACCTGTAACTTCTAATACTTGGTTCTCTCAAACTAGAACATGTTTATACAAATGCTTTTAGCCATAGATGTCTTACCTTTCAACTTAGATTTTGACTCCTCATTTGTGCAAAACTTTAAACTGTGCACTGAGAATTGATCACTTCTTTGACCATCGGGATTGTGCGTGTTTCAGAAGACACTTGACATTTTCTCACATATGAGTGTTCCTATTCATAATTCTCTCAGCCTGATCACAATTAGAAGCTGAAAATTTGTATAGAGGTCAATCAACTATAGACTTAGACTTGTACAAAAGCATTTCATAAAAGATTCAACACAGAAGGAGAATACTTAGAAAGATCGGGTGCAACATTTCTTCATTCCTGGAAAATTTTTACATCTAAGTGATGAGAGAGATTCTACTCACTTCTAAAGTGTCTAATGACTCATACAACTTCTAATTTCTCTATTCACATGCCCTCCCATATTTGTCACAACTTTTTACTTATATATGTAGCCATATATGTAATGGCTTATGACCATACAAAAGATATACATGAGCTATCTCTAAATTAATGTACATATGTGTACACATCTTCATCTTCTCGATATGCACTTCCTCATGCTTCATAGCTTGATCTTTTCTTCAGTCCTTGACTTCAATTCTTCATCAAAACTTCAATTGTTGATTGCCCTACACCAACATAAACATCCAAATACCTTACAATGATCAAGAGTAGGTCTCTTACCCCACCATGCTTCATAAGGTGTTCTTCCATCCAAAGCTTTACAAGGTAACCTATTCACAAGGTATGTTGCAGTGTTGATAGCTTCTGCCCATAAATAATTTGGACAATTCTTTTCTTTCATCATTTCTCTTGCAAACTCTACGAGAGTTCTATTTCTTCTTTTTGCAACTCCATTTTGTTGAGGAGAGTACCTACAAGTTACTTCTCTTTTTATACCTGCATTCCATAAATAATCATCAAACTCTTTAGAGAAACACTCTCCCCCTCCATCTGATCTCAACCTCTTGAGCTTTTGTCCTGTAATCCTTTCTGCATAAGCATGATAATGCTTGAATGTCTTGAACACTTCTGATTTATCCTTGATTACATATAAAGTAATCCATCTGGTTGCATCATCAACAAACAACACATAATATCTGGATCCATTTATGCTATAGTCCCTTGAAGGACCCCACACATCTGTGTGAACCAATTCAAGCATATTTGAATACTCGTACCCTGATTTATTGTATGAACTTTTGTGTGATTTACCTAATTGACAAGCTTCACACTTGTACACCATGTGTTGCCCTTCAATATTTGGCAAACCAAGCACCACATCATTCTTTGACATTTCCTTTATGGCTCTCTCATTAAAATGACTTAGCCTTTTATGCCATAGGTCTAATTCAGACATCTTTTGACTTCCATAAGTAAATAAAGCATGTCCCACATTACCTTGGACTTTGAGAGTAAACAACCTTCCTTCCTTTTTACCTACAATGGTATTTCTATATCCCTGATTTGGATCTTGCACATAAACACCATCATTTGTGAATCTGACTTCACATCCCTTCTCCACAATTTGTCCTACACTTATCAAGTTTTTAGGAATAGTAGGAACATAAAGTACCTTGCTCAAGAGTGTACTTCCATTCTTTGTCTTCACTGATCCAATGCTCACCACTTTATGCTTGGTGTTGTCTAATGTTTGAACTGTATGTCCATTCACCTTTGATTCCATATCAGTCATCAATGATATATTGCCACTCAGATGATTGCTACATCTTGAGTCAATATAGAACACCCTTTGGTCTTATCCTAGTGCTTCATGAGTTGCATTCAAGATGAGAGTCATGTCATCCTTCTGATCTGATGCATAATTATAATAATTGTTGTTGTAGGACTGAGATTGAAATCTTCTTCCACCTCCTCTAGCATATGATGTCCTACCACCTCTTCCTCTGAAGTTGCCTCTTTGGTTTCTGCCTCCTCTACCTCTTTGATTGAAGCTCTGATTATTACTTCCACAA
>CM035436.1:15241822-15246822 GCA_020310875.1 Ceratopteris richardii
CATATGTGAAGATGTTCTGGGAGTCGAAAAATCTGGCGCACATTTCATCTTCAAAGAAATGGTCAGTGCTCAGTCCACAGTGTAAAGTTTTACACAAGTAAGGGCTCAAAATCTAAGTTGGAAGGTAAGCTATCTATGGCTAGAAGATCTTGATCAAACGGGTTCAGAGTTGGGAGAACCAGTGCTAAGAAGTTGCAGGTGTCAAAGTCGCCATTGCAGAGAAGCACTTACAGACATAGGTAAAGTGTTTCACACATTTCTCAGTGTGTACTTAATCTTTTTGAAAGATTTAACTTGGCAAAGTTGCACAACCTTAAGGCGAAGCGTTGTGCAAAGTTTTATCAAAAACTTTACAGGATTGATTAGTCAATGAGTGACTAATCTGCAGCAGACTTTTCTGAAGAAACTGAAATTTTCAGAATAATCAATTTTCTGATAATTTGGTGAAGATTCTCTAAGTTTGGTGGAGTCTAAAGTTGATCTTGATATAGAGGTGATCTAAATTCAAGGTTAACTTATTCTTTTGGAGATTAACACTCTCCATCAGTGGTATCAGAGCAGGTTGTGTCAAAATTGAAGTGAAGAAGACTCCGACTATTGCAGAAGTACAAATCTTTACATCTTGAAGGTGCAGAAGGGTAAAGGTTGAAGAAAACTTGAAGGAAGACATACAAAGAGCATCAAAAGGATCAGAAGGAGCAACATTCGAAGTAAAGGTACATTTATTATCTGTAAAGGTTAAAGATTTGAAGCTACAGGTGAAGTAAGGATGGGAGATAGTCTCCAAATTGAAAAGTTGGATAGAGAGAACTATCCTGCATGGTCTATGAGGATGGAAGCTCACCTTATGAGCAAAGATCTGATAGGATACATCACAGGAGATGAAGAAAAGCCAGAATTCAGAGATCCTAGTGTTCCAACTAGGGAGGAGCTTGCAGATTTGAAGAATTGGATGAAGAAGGATGCTCAAGCAAGAAGCATCATCTACATGGCAGTCAATGACTATTTGCTTCCTCACATTAGAGGACTTGAAAGTGCTTGTGACATTTGGAATGCTTTGGAAGAGCATTTCCAAAATACAACCAAATCAAGGAAGGCTTCACTATGGGCAGAATTTACTACCTTCAAGAAGAAGGCCTCACAATCAATCTCTGATTATGTGACAAAGATGAAGGACATTGCAGATTCTTTAGGTGCAGTTGATGAAGATATTGAAGAAGACAAATTGGTAAGACAAATACTCACAGGGCTAAGAGGAGATGAGAAATGGAAGCCTTTCATTTTATCTACAGAACTTTCATTAGATCACTTTACTCCTGATTTGAATCAATTGTTAGGTCATATGCTAACTTTTGAGAATGATATCAAAGGAGATGTTGATAAGAGTGCAGGTCATGCAATGTATTCTAAAGACAAGAAGAAAGCTAACAAAGGGAAGCAACAATCAGGTGAAGAAGAAGGTACATCAAACCAAGCAAACTTCATAAGAGGAAGAGGAAATGGCAGAAGTAGAGGAAGAGGCAGAAACAACAAAGAGAATGCAAGAGCTTGTTGGATATGTGGTAAGACCAATCATCTATCTCATGATTGTTGGCATAATAATCAAAACAATGGTAATTATCAGAACTTTAATCAAAGAGGAAGAGGAGGTAGATTTCAGAGAGGAAATTTCAGAGGTAGAGGTGGTAGGAATTCTTTTGGAAGAGGTGGTGGAAGAAACTTCCAAAGTGAATCCTATAATAACACCTACTACAACTATGCATCAGATCAAAAGGAGGATTCGACTCTCATTATGAATACATGTGAAACCTCACATGAGGACATGAGAGTGTTTTATATTGATTCAGGATGTAGTAATCATTTGAGTGGAAATATTGCTTTGATGACTGATCTAGATCATAATGCAATTAATCATACAGTTCAGACAGGTGATAATACAAAGCATAAGGTAAAGTCAATTGGTTCAGTCAAGGCTAAGGATGGGAGCACTCTTCTGAGTAAGGTACTTTATGTTCCCACAATTCCAAAGAATTTGATCAGTGTAGGTCAAATTGTGGAAAAAGGTTATGAAGTAAGGTTTACCAATGATGGAGTTTATGTGGAAGACCCTAGTCAAGGGTATAAACAAGTTATTGCAGGAAAGAAAGAAGGAAGGCTCTTCACATTGAAGGTACAAGGAAATGTTGGACATGCTATGTTCACATATGGAGAGCAGAAGGTGTCAGAATTGGATCTTTGGCACAAAAGACTTGGACACTTTAATGAAAGAGGTATCAAAGAAATGATTAACAATGATTCAGTGCTTGGAATGCCTAACATTGCAGGTCAGCACATGACATACAGATGTGAGGCATGTCAATTAGGTAAGGCTCATAAGCAATCCTATTCCAAGCATGGGTTTATGTATTCAGAAAGACTTGAATTGGTGCATACAGATGTGTGGGGTCCTTCAAAGGACTTTAGTATAAATGGTTCAAGATATTATGTCATATATGTTGATGATGCTACCAGGTGGATCACAATTTATGTGATTAAGGAAAAGTCAGAAGTGTTTAATACATTTAAACACTATCATGCATATGCAGAAAGGATTACAGGTCAAAAATTGAAGAGACTAAGGTCAGATGGAGGGGGAGAGTATTTTTCAAATGAGTTCAATGATTATTTGTGGAATGCAGGTATAAAGAGAGAAGTTACTTGCAGGTACTCTCCTCAACAAAATGGGGTAGCAGAAAGAAGAAATAGGACTCTTGTTGAGTTTGCAAGGTCCATGATGAAAGAGAAGAATTGCCCAAATTATTTGTGGGCTGAGGCTGTTAATACAGCTACATATTTGGTTAATAGATTGCCTTGTAAAGTTTTGCAGGGTATGACACCATATGAAGCTTGGTGGGGTAAGAAACCTACCTTAGATCATTGCAAAATATTTGGATGCTTGGCATATGCATATGTGCCATCTCAATTGAGGCATAAGTTGGAGCCTAAGGCAGAGAAGTATGTATTCATTGGTTATGATGATAAGCAAATGGGATACAGGTTGTGGAGTCCATCCACAAAGCAATTTATTGTATCCAAGGATGTTACATTTGATGAGCAAGGTACTTGGTATGCAGGTAAATATAATGTACATGCAGATGATGAAGAAGTAGTGGAACAAAGGAAAGGTAAAGCAAAGATTCAATTACTTGATGAAAGTGAGAGTAATGAAGTGCAGATTGAAGTTGAAGAGAGGCCAAGGTTTGATCCAGAATGTGATGAACCAGAGACCTCAAGAAGTGCAGAAGTTAGGAGATCATCTAGGCACAAATGGCAACCTACAAGGTATAGCTATGACACTTCATTCTTAACTACTAAAGATTATGCTTATTTGGTAAAAGCAGATGAAGACCCTTCTACATATGAAGAAGCCAAAGGGAAGAAGAATTGGGAAGATGCTATGCAAGAGGAGTATGATGCATTGATAGAGAATCAAACATGGGATTTGGTTCCTAAACCTAATAGTCAAAAGATTATTGGATGTAAGTGGGTTTACAAAACAAAGAGATTTGCAGATGGAAGTGTGTCTAGGTACAAAGCTAGACTTGTTGTGAAAGGGTATGCACAGACATATGGAGTGGACTATGATGAGACTTATAGTCCTGTGGCAAAGATGACAACCATCAGGACACTCATTGCAATTGCTGCTTGTAAAGGTTGGAAGTTGTCTCAATTAGATGTTAAAAATGCTTTCTTGAATGGTTACATTTCAGATGAAGTCTACATGGAGCAACCAGATGGGTTCAAAGATCAAGTGAGTCCAAATTATGTATGTAAGCTCAAGAGAGCTTTGTATGGATTGAAGCAAGCCCCAAGGGCTTGGAATTATAGGCTTGTAAAATTCTTGAATGATCTTGGATTTCAAGCATCAAAGGCAGATAGTAGCTTGCTAGTTAAAGCAAGTGAAGATGGGTTCATTTATGTGTGTATTTATGTTGATGACATAATACTTACAGGAACAGATGATAAGGGGATACAAATGATCAAGAAGCAGATGGAGAAAGAGTTCAAAATCAGTGATTTGGGGAACCTATCATTCTTCTTGGGAATGGAGATTTCTTATACTCAACATGGAGTATATGTGACCCAAGAAAGGTATCTTAAGAATTTGCTAACCAAATTTAAAATGGAAGATTGCAGGGTTGCACCTACACCTTTGGAAGTGAACCATAAATTGTCTAGGTTTGGAGGAGAAGAGTTCAGAGATATGAAACTCTATCAAAGTTTGGTTGGTAGCTTGATTTATGCTACATTGACAAGGCCTGACTTGTCATATGCAGTTGGTGTGCTTTCACAATTCATGCATTGTCCTAGAAAGGAACATTGGATTGCAGGACAAAGAGTACTTAGGTACATCAAGGGTACACTCAGAGAAGGGTTGTACTATGGGTTTACTTCAGATACAAGAATCAAGATATATAGTGATGCAGATTGGGCAGGTAATGTGGATGATAGAAGATCAACACATGGATACTTATGCTATGTAGGAGACAAATTGATTTCATGGAGTTCCAAGAAGCAACATACAGTTGCTTTGTCATCTACAGAAGCAGAATATAAAGGTATGGTGGAAGCTGCAAAAGAGGTAATATGGCTAAAGACACTTTTGAAAGTTTTTGATGTGATTCAGAGTACTCCTATTATTTGTGGAGACAATATGAGTTCATTATACTTGGCAGCTAATCCTGTATTTCATGCTAGAACTAAGCATATTGAAATACAGTATCATTTTCTGAGAGAGAAGGTCATTGAGAAGGAAATTGAAGTCATACACACCCCTACAAAAGATCAACTTGCAGATATGATGACTAAAAGTTTGGATGGACCTAAGTTGCAGAGGTTTAAAGATATGGCAGGAATAAAGAAGATGCAGGTAATCACAATTGAAGATTGAGGGGGAGCTGTTGGAGCAGAACAATCATCAATAGTGATTATATGAAGATCAAATTGAGAAGATATGTGGA
>CM035436.1:15292505-15295005 GCA_020310875.1 Ceratopteris richardii
TGAGGATGGAAGCTCATCTTATGAGCAAAGATTTGATAGCTTATATCACAGGAGAAGAAGAAAAGCCACAGTTCAGAGATCCTAGTGTTCCGACTAGGGAAGAGTTAGCAGATTTGAAAAACTGGATGAAGAAAGATGCTCAAGCTAGGAGCATTATCTATATGGCAGTCAATGATTACTTGTTACCTCATATTCGAGGTCTTGAAAGTGCAACTGATATTTGGAATGCGTTGGAGGAGCATTTCCAGAATACTACTAAGTCAAGGAAGGCATCCTTATGGGTAGAGTTTACCACCTTTAAGAAGAAGGCTTCTCAGTCCATTTCAGACTATGTGACAAGAATGAAAGATATTGCAGATGCTTTAGGAGCTGTTGATGAAGACATTGAAGAGGATAAATTGGTAAGGCAAATTCTTACAGGCTTAAGAGGTGATGACAAATGGAAGCCGTTCATTTTGTCTACAGAGTTATCACTTGATCATTTCACTCCAGATTTAAATCAGTTGTTAGGTCATATGCTAACGTTTGAGCAGGATGTTAAAGGAGATGGTGACAAGAGTGCAGGTCATGCAATGTATTCAAAAGACAAAAAGAAGAATAGCAAAGGAAAGCAACAAGCAAATGAAGATGAAGGAACAACTAGCCAAGCCAACTTCCTAAGAGGAAGAGGAGGTGGCAAAGGTAGAGGAAGAGGCAGGATTAACAAAGATGGAGGCAAAGCTTGCTGGATTTGTGGTAAGACAAATCATTTAGCTAATGATTGTTGGCACAATACTCAAAGTAATAATGGATATAGTCAAAGTTACAATGCAAGAGGAAGAGGTGGTAGAAATCAAAGAGGAAATTTCAGAGGTAGAGGTAACAGGGGTTACTTTGGAAGAAATGCAGGTAGAGGATTCCAAAGTCAACAATATAACAATACCTACTACAATTATGCTTCAGAACAGAAGGAGGATTCAACATTGATATTGAATGCTACTTGTGAAAGGCAGAGTGAAGATCAAAGAGTCTTCTACATTGACTCAGGTAGCAATCACCTGAGTGGTAACATATCATTGATGACTGATTTGGAGAATAAAGTTTCTAATCATGTTGTTCAAACAGGTGACAACACGAAGCATAAAGTGAAATCGATTGGATCAGTGAAAGCTAAAGATGGTAGTACCTTATTGGGTAAGGTTCTGTATGTTCCTACAATTCCTAAGAATTTGATAAGTGTAGGACAAATTGTTGAAAAGGGATATGAAGTAAGGTTCACTAATGAAGGAGTATACGTGGAAGATCCCAGTCAAGGGTATAAACAGATTGTTTCAGGAAAGAAAGAAGGAAGACAGTTTACACTGAAGATTCAAGGCAACATTGGTCAGGCCATGTTTACATATGCAGGACATAAGATTTCTGAGTTAGATCTTTGGCACAAGAGGCTTGGACATTTCAATGAAAGAGGTATTAAAGATATGATTAACAATGGTTCAGTGCTTGGATTGCCTAATGTTGCAGGTCAACATATGACATACAGATGTGAGGCATGTCAATTAGGTAAGGCTCATAAGCATTCCTATTCCAAGCATGGTTTTATGTATTCAGAGAAACTTGAATTGGTACACACAGATGTGTGGGGACCCTCAAAAGACTTCAGTATAAATGGGTCAAGATATTATGTGATTTATGTTGATGATGCTACTAGATGGATCACTATCTATGTGATCAAGGATAAGTCAGAAGTATTCAATACATTCAAACATTATCATGCATATGCAGAAAGAACTACAGGTCATAAGTTGAAGAGACTAAGATCAGATGGAGGGGGAGAGTATTTCTCCAACGAATTTAGTGACTACTTATGGAATGCAGGTATAAAAAGGGAAGTTACTTGCAGGTACTCTCCTCAACAAAATGGTGTAGCAGAAAGGAGGAATAGGACTCTTGTTGAGTTTGCAAGGTCCATGATGAATGAGAAAAATTGCCCTAATTATTTGTGGGTTGAAGCTGTAAATACAGCTACTTATTTGGTTAATAGGTTACCATGTAAAGCCTTGCAGGGTATGACACCATATGAGGCTTGGTGGGGTAAGAGACCTACCCTGGATCATTGCAGAGTATTTGGATGTGTGGCATATGCATATGTGCCATCACAATTAAGACACAAATTGGAACCTAAAGCTGAAAAATATGTTTTCATTGGTTATGATGACAAACAGATGGGATACAGGTTGTGGAATCCATCCACAAAACATTTTCTGGTTTCGAAAGATGTTACGTTTGATGAGCAAAGTTCTTGGTATGCAGGAACAGTTAATAGCAATACAGGTGATGAAGAAGAAGTGAGTCAGAAGAAAGGTAAATCAAAGGTTCAAATAATTGATGAAGAAGAAAATTATGAAGTGCAGGAAGAAGTTGAAGAAAGGTCAAGATTTGATCTTGAGTGTGAAGAACCAGAAACCTCAAGGAGTGGAGAACTCAGAAGGTCATCAAGAAATAGATGGCAACCTACAAGGTA
>CM035436.1:15317505-15352505 GCA_020310875.1 Ceratopteris richardii
TTAGAAGATTTTTGGCACTATGCAAGACTAGAGGTTTAATGGGTAGGGAGGATGCCTTTTTGATACTCTTCCCTGCCACTTTAGAAGGATTAAAGGAAAGGCTCAAGTAGATATAGCTCAACAACCAAGAATTGATGGATTGACCAAAGACAAAGAGACATCTGAAGACAAGGCCACTGCATGTGCAGATACAAGGCAAAAAGGAGATCCCATAGATACCAGTGATGCCATTGGGCATGCATTCAACAGGGCTCAAGAGGAGTTTGGTAAGTCAATTGGAGCCCATGCTCTTAAGGAATCAGAGGCTTCAAACCTACTCAAGTCCATGAAAAAGGAGGTTAGTATTTTTGATTTAATAAAGATGGATGGAAAATTCAGGTCAGAACTATTGCAGATAATTGATGAGGCTTCAACTACAAGTTTGGTAGCAAAGACTGCTATTTTACATAAAGGAAAAATTGTAGGGGAAGCACCCCTTACAGATTATAAAATTCCTCGGCTGACAGTATCTATCAAAGGTCATGAATTTCAAGGAGTTATTGTGGATGGTGGTTCTGGCATTAACTTGATGCCTGAACATACAATGGAAAAGATTGGACTCCACCCTTCAAGGCCTGCAAATTTCACTGTTACTTTGGCAGATCAGAGCAAAGTAAGGCCCTTGGGAGTGATCCAAAAGTTCCACTTGAAGTACAAGGTAATCTATTCATTCTGGATTTTGTGGTTTTAAGATTGCCCCAGGTTGAAGGAGGATTTCCCCTCTTAATTGGAAGACCATGGCTGAGACATGCAAGTGTCATTCATGATTGGGGCAAGGACACTATGTGGGTACAAAAGAAAGGGCAAGAGCTGACACATATTGATTTAGAAGAGGGCCCAGATAATCAAGGAAACACTAGCATGATGCAAACAGTTGGCATTTGCATGGAACCAGAATCAGAGGATCAACCCCAAATAGATTTCGAGGAAGAAGATGATATTCTAAATTGGCTCCAAGTAGGCAACTGTTCCTCTTGTTTTGGAATTTTTCTTAATAATTCTTGCATGCCTAAAGGTTATGATGAAGATGAGGAAAAAGTCCAGGTTGATGGATTGGGAGAGCCCATCACAGACCACAGAAGGGGCAGGAAGACACCCCTCAAATACAACTTGGAGGAGGATATGGCAACTACAGATAAGGAAGTTACTAAGGCTAAAGGCAAGGTAAAAGATTCTAGTGAAGAGTGTTCTTTCCCAATTCAAGAAATACCTGCAGGATGGATGCAAGACAAGGAGGAACACATTGAAATCCAAAATACCCCTGCTTATGAAGCAATGCACGAAAAGCTATTGGAAGAAGACAAGGACGGAGATGATAATGAAGATAATATGGTAGAGAGAAATCCTGTCAAAGAAATACAATTAGGCACTCAAGACAATAATCGACCAGTTTTGGTGGCCAGTTGGTTATGGAACCACCCAGGGCTCCTTGAAAAGGTAAGATCATTCTTGACCCATTATATAGATGTTTTTGCCTGGCATTATAAAGACTTAGAAGGAGTACCTGCAAATTATGGAGAGCATAGAATTCTTCTGGTTGATGGAGCAAAGCCCATAAGAGGGAAGAGTTATAGACTTAACCCAAAATATGCTGAAGCTGTCTATGTGGAAATACAGAAGATGGAGGATGCAGGAATCACCATTCCTGTGGAACACTCAGAGTGGCTCTCACCTATGGTTATAGTACCAAAGAAGAATACCAATGAAATCAGAATTTGTGTTGACTTTAGAGCACTCAACAAGGTGACCATTCCAGATGGTTTCCCAATGCCCTTTGTAGAGCAGGTCATTGAAGAAGTGGCTGAACATGCATTATATAGCTTTATGGATGGATTTAGTGGCTATAATCAAATATCAATACACCCAGAGGATCGCGAAAAGACTGCTTTTATCACACCTTGGGAAACATATGTGTATGTAAAAATGCCATTTGGGCTCACAAATGCTCCAGCCACCTTTAACAGAACCGTCAATCTCATTTTTGGCCCCTTATTGCTGGAATCACTTAGAATCTTCATGGATGACTTCTCTTCGTTTTCAGGTTCTCACAAGGAGACTCCTTTAGATTGTTTGGACCATCACTTGCAATAGCTACAGAATGTTTTCAAGAGATGTGCTAAAGTTCAATCCAAACGAATGTCATTTCCTTGTGACAGAAGGAACTCTCTTAGGACATGTGGTGTCGGCTGAAGGTATGGCCCCAGATCCTGACAAAATCATTTCTATATTAAAGTTGCCTAAACCTAAATCTCCTAAAGAGATTCAAAGTTTCTTGGGGCATACTGGATACCACACAAGGTTTATAAAAATGTATGCAGAGATAGCCAGGCCACTGGCTAGACTTACAGGTAAAGAAGTGCCCTTCAAATGGGAAGAGGAAGAAGAGAAGGCTTATCAGACATTAAGGTCTAAATTGGTGGCTGCACCAATTCTTATCACTCCAGATTGGTCAAAAAATTTTCATGTGCATGTGGATGCCAGTGCATATGCAGTAGGTGTAGTATTGACTCAACATAGTGAAGAATTCAAACTTGACAGGCCTATTCACTATGATAGTAGAATCTTGACTAAAGCTGAAAAGAATTATAGCACAACTGAAAGGGAAGCTCTAGCAATGGTTTTTGCAGTACAAAAATTTTGTCATTATTTGCTAGGTGTGAAGTTTGTCATCATCACTGATCATCAAACACTCAGGTATTTACTAAATAAGCCACAAGCAACTGGGAGGATATGGAGGTGGCTACTTTTGTTCCAGGAGTTTGATTTTTCGGTAGTCCACAGACCAAGTAAAGAAAATGTTATGGCAGATCACCTATCCAGGATCAATATGATGGATCAAGCTAGTGGAGTCAATGATGATTTTCCAGATGCTAACCTGTTCGCTGTGCAACCCCAAGGTTGGTATTATGATATCAAGAATTTCATTAAAACTGGTGTGTATCGTGAAAAGGCTAGTGTTGTGCAAAGGAAGAGTACTAATCAAGAGTAGACCGTATACCTTCATTGAAGATAAATTATATAGACAGAGAAAGGATGACAGGTTTAGGAAGTGCTTGGAAGAAGAAGAAGTGAGGGAAGTCCTTCAATCTGCACATGAAGGAACAGGTGGTGGGCACCTTCCAGGGAATATTATGAGTCAGAGGATACTGGATGCTGGTCTATGGTGGCCTACACTATTTAAGGATGCAGATGAATGGGGAAAGGCATGTGACGTTTGCCAGAGGTGTGGACCTAAGCCAACAAAGTAGAGGCATAACCCCTTGATTGTTTCCACTTCCTGGCAACCCTTTGAGAAGTGGGGGCTAGATTTTGTAGGGCCCATCTACCCTCCGTCGATTCCTAAAAGAGAGAAGTATTTACTGATAGCCACAGACTATGCGACGAAATGGGCTGAAGCTATTGCATCACCTGACTGCACCGCCCAAACTGTGGCTGATTTCATTTACAGTAGCATCATTTGCAGGTTTGGATGTCCACTTGAAATATGTAAAGACCAGGGTACTCATTTTGTAAATAAGGTACTACAGGAAATTTTCAACAGGTATAGAATCCTACATAGGACCTCTTGTGTCTACTATCCAAGAGCCAATGGACAGGCTGAATCAACCAATAAGGTATTAATTTCCATGTTAAGGAAGGAATGTATGTTACAGCCTACTTCCTGGGGCATTATCAAGGTACCCTATGGGCATACAGGCTAGCTTACAAAGAGCCACGGGATATTCTCCATTCCAACTGGTTTATGGCATATTGCCAATTGAGCCCTTTGAGTTTTTACATGGATCACCTAAAATAGCATTCATGCAGGGAAAGAAAGATTGTGATGTCTCTCAGAGGCTTGGGGCACTACATAAAGTGGAGGAGATTCATCTACTGGCAACAAAACAATTGATAGAGACTCAGATGAAGAGGAAGGAGGCACATGATTGACATCTGTGGAACAACAACATAGAACCACGCATGTTAGTTCTTCTCCATAGACCTCATATTCAAACACAAGTGAGAGGAAAATGGCTTCCACACTAGGAAGGACCTTATCGAGTCAAAACAATGCTGAATTGGGGTGCTGTGGAGTTAGAGACGCTGAAAGGAGAGGCCTTGCCACTGGTCAACATATCAAGGCTCAAGGCCTATCATCAACACACTTGAAGAAGTATGGATCACCTGGAACTGCAAAATCTGTCCAGGTTGTACATAGCTTTCTCATCTCATTTTGCTCAGTTTTAGTAGTTTTCTTTATCAATTTCATGCTTGTTCCTTGAGTTTTTAGCAAACCTAGAAGCCATTTCATAACCTCTGCAAAAGTACAATTTCTGGGTATTTTTTGGAAATTTTTTCTAGCATTTTTAGCATTTTTCTAGCATTTTTTATCCTTTTCTGATATCATTTTCTGGCCAAGTAGGAGGAATGAAGGAAGCTCTTTGTGGTTTTGAGTACCGAAATTAAGCCTAGCCCTGCACAAAATTTTATGAGAATTTTTTCAGATTTTTTTGGTAATTTTTTTGGCATGTTTTTGGATTTTTTTCTCCAAATTTCTCTATTTTTGGATATTTTTTTCCAAAAAAAGCCCCCCCCCTGGAATTTTCGGATTGAGGGTGTAAAAAAAAAAAAAAAAAAAAAAAAATCCCCTCCCCCCCTCCTTTTCCCCTCTCCCCCTTTTTTCCCCCCCTCTCTCCCCCCTCCCCCCCCCCCCCTCCCCCTTACCCCCCCCCCTCCCCCCCCCTCTTCCCCCCCCCCCCCCAAATTTTTTTGTAATTATTTTTTTATTTTTCTTTTTTATTTTTTACTTATTTTATTTTATTTTCTTTTATTTTATTTTATTTTTTATTTTATTACTTTTATTTTTTTAATTTATTTGTGTTTTATTTAGTTTATTTCTTGAGACTTGGCAACGCAGGCGGTAAAAAAAAAAATTATATTTTATATTTATTTTTTTTTTAATTGTATGGTTCAACCCTTTTGGCTCTGGATCGTGCCTTGGATGGCCATTTTTTTCAAATTTAGAGTCATTTTTTGGCACCTCTGGATTCATTTTTTAACTTACGTTTTCCAAAATCCACACTTTTCTCTGACTTTTGGTCAGAACGCACATGTTTTGAGCACATTTATCACATGGTTTTATTTCCACACATTGTCCACATGGTCTATTCTCACCTTGTCTTACCGTATGTTTCATTATTTCCCATATGCACCCTCTGTAGCTCTACTGTTTGATCATTTTTACCCTCTCCAGACCCCATGATCATAACCCCATCCCTCCCTTTACCAATCTGCCCAGCCACATCCTTATCCCTCCCAACCCCTTCCATCTCCGCCCCTCAGCCCTCCCCTCCACCTCCTTTCTACCCTCCCATTGCCCCCCTTTGCTTTTCCAAAAAAAAAAAAATCCCACTTTTGGTTCTCCTCTGGTACTTGTTCTGGTGGAATTGGTTGCTGCTCAGGTGCACTTTTCAAGATTTTGTAGCTCCAGAATCATGGTGTCCTATATGCTTAGAGTTTTGGCTGTAGCTCTCCGGGACGGAGAGCACATTAGGTGGTGGGTAACTGTTGAGCCCATAAAAGTCATAATGGTCAAAGTCAGCCGTAGTCAAAGTGAACTATAGTCAACGTCAAAAGGTCAAAGTCAAACTAGTCAAAGTCAACAAAGTCAAGGTCAAAGTCAACAGGTGCAAAGTCAAAGTGCTAAAGTGCAGGTGTCAAGGTGCACAAGTAGTGCAGAATTAATTATCCACAAAGGGTAAATTGGAGAAAGTGGGTTGCAGGTTGCAGAGGTATTTCTCTAATTTCCCTAAGATTCAAAGTATTTTTAAAGTGATTTGGAAGGTTCAGGTGAACCCTCCCTTATGTGCACATTTGAAGAGTTAAAAGGGAAATGTGAAGGTATGTGAAGCGGCAGCGTACGCAGAAGTGGAAGTATGGCCCCCCAATTAAAATTTTTGGTTTTAATCTAAAGTCACTATAGGACAAAACAGGGAGTCGTTGGCTGCCACTTGTGAAGACAATCTTGGGACATCCAAGTGAGCACCAAGATACTCTTGCAGTTAGGAGCGTACATGAATCGACACACCAAAATCAAGGCAAGGCCTATTCTTGGACAATCCTAAGTGTAAGTAAGAGCAAGCATAGTCTAAGTGGAGCAAGAGAGAGAAGTGCAAGAGACACACAGTGTGCGACGCAGAGAAGTGAAGTGCAAGGTGTGCATGAAGAGTGACCAAGGAAGTGTGCAGAGGAGTGCTAAGCTTGTCCCCCAAGGATCCCAAGGACATAGCTTTCCATTCTTTTTCTTATCCTTGGAGTACATAGCTTGACTTGCACTCCTATCATTATCTCCCTTAATGTCTTGCTCAAAAGTTAGCATGTGTCCTAGCAAATGATTAAGATCAGGAGTAAAATGATCTAATGACAATTCTATGGACAATATGAAAGGCTTCCATTTCTCATCTCCTCTCAAACCTGTAAGTATTTGTCTTATCAACTTATCCTCTTCAATATCTTCATCTACTGCTCCCAAGCTATCTGCAATATCCTTCATTCTTGCCACATAATCAGAAATTGATTGTGAGATCTTTTTCTTGAAAGGTTGTGAACTCTGCCCATAATGAGGATTTCCTTGACTTGGTTGTATTTTGGAAATGCTCTTCCAAAGCATTCCACACATCTATTTCACTTTCTAATCCTCTAATGTGAGGTAGAAGATAATCATTTACAGCCATGTAAATGATGCTCCTAGCTTGAGCATCCTTCTTCATCCAGTTCTTCAAATCTGCAAGCTCTTCCCTAGTTGGAACACTAGGATCTTCAAACTAAGGCTGTTCTTTTTCTCTGTAATGAATGCCATCAAATCTTTGCTCATGAGGTGTGCCTCCATCCTCATGGACCAAGCACTATAGTTCTTCCTATCTAGCTTATCAATCTGCAAGCTTTCTCCCATCTTTGATCTTTGTCTTCTGCAAATTTTAAGATAAATGAATAGGCTTTGTACCTTTAATGTAAGGTGTCAATCTTTCAGATCCTTTCGAGCTCAATCTTCACACTTCTTCAGGTTGTCTTCAAACTTTGATCTTGTTCACCTTCAATTTGAAGAAACTTCAATGGCTGCAACAGTCGTGACTTTCAATGCTCTTTACTTCACTTTATATTGCAACTTTTGCTCCGATACCACTATTGGAGACCTCTAAATCTCCAAAGGTTTGATCTATACTGATTTAAGAGCACCTCTATATCAGTTATAGACCAAACTTTACACAAATGTTACCTTAATTTATCAAATCATTCACTATCACTTCTCTGAGTGAAAAAGTTTCTTCTTCAAGAAGTCTGCTTCAGAATTTAACTTCATTAGTTGCACATATCTTCAAATTTCTTCAATCTAATGATACACATATCTCTATGCTACCTTTTCACAATCATATCAATCATTAGACCTTCAAAAGAATTATTAAAACTCTGATTTGATCATTAAGATCAAAGGTATGTCAGAAACTGTCTTCCTGAACAAGCGACTTTGACATAATCAACTTCTAAGGTTGATTTCCCACAACACAAGTCCCGTTTTTCTAAATGCTTTTAGCCATAGCTTCCTTACCTTCCAACTTAGATTTTGAATGCTCAATCATCAAAAACTTTATACTGTGCACTGAGATCCAATTAAAACATTGACATGAAAAAATGCGCGACTCTGAGAGGTCTACCTGCAGACTTTACATATACATGTTCCTATTGATCATACACACAACCTGAAAGGAATTAGACCATGAAACTTTGAACATAGCTTGATTAACTTCTAGATTAGATGTGTACAAAAGATTTCCTAATCCACATGATCAAACTGAGAGAAATCAGAGAAATCAGAGAAAGACTCGATGCTAACTCTTGAAGATGACTCTCTACACATCTATCTCATAGACACTTGGCTTTTAATGACTCTCTCATTTATTTCTTTACATCATTGACTTATATACATATGATTCTAGACTCATCCCATGTCTATTACATTATTCCTTATCATTCTAATGATCATCTAAAGTCATAGTACAAGAATTTTCATGTGTAATGTACATATGTATACAAGCTACATTTCTGAGATCTCTTCACTTTTTTCACTGTTTTCTTTGGCTTCATTTTGATCCTTGACTTGCTTCGAATTCTTCATAATCATCAATTTGGGATTGCTTTGTTCCAACAAATATGATAATGATGGTTGCAATAATTGGTGGTGTGATTGTAGTGTCTGACAAAAATTGAACTAATGTGAAGGTGGTTTGAGCACCAAGTGCTTGATAGGATGGGCCCCATTGCACATGTGAAGCTTCAAGGGAAGTCCAAAAAGATGGGTGTGTTAGGTTTGGTTGGTACAAGAAGGAGAAAGGGGATGAGTAAGGCATAGAGAAAGAGTATGGTGTGGTGATCGGGGTTGGGGTGAATGTGGGTTGTGCAAAAAATGAAGCGATGGTGGTCAGAGAAACAAGAACTAGTTTTGATAGAGATTGGGAGGATTTAGATGTGATGGTAGTGTACAACGGGTTTTCATGTGAAGAGAAAAGTTGGGAATGTGAAACAAGGCTGCAAAAAACAAAATTGGGGTCTTCTATGGAAGTGGTTATAGGGTTAATGGCTATTTCTACATTAGTTGTAGTTTCCTTTACTTTGATGGTGGTGATTGGAGGGGGTTTACAGGTCCTAAGAGGTGATGGAATGGGGAGGGGTGACATGGGTGGTGTTTGCATGATTGTTTTAGTGGTTAGATAGATCTATGGTTTATATGGAGGTTAGATGTACGGATGTAGAGGTGACACCACTGGTGACAAAGGAAGTTGACGATGTTGTGGTCTCGATTATAGGTATGTGTATATTCTTACTAGGTCATTTCCTTGTGTAATTCATCATATTTTACTCATGCTCTTTGTAGCATGTGATTGATTGTTTCTATTATACCAACAATTTCAGACAGTGCTTGCATGGACTCTATAAACTTTTGAACAAATTCCTCTGCTTCTAATATTTGTTCCGTGATCACACATGTTCTTTGTTCTGAAAGGTGGCTGCAAGCATGAATGCTCTCCATGGTCTTCTATAATCATTTAAGCTCAGTTGTCTATGCATGCTCACCTTCTTCTTCATCATGTTCTTCTTCTTTTTCTTCCCATTCCTATCTTTCTTCTCCCTATTTTCTAGTATCTTATTGCTTTTCTTGCCAGTGAACATGCCATTCTTTTGTGGTGCCTTGTTGTTCCTCCTATCATTCTACTTTTTGTTCTTCACTCACTCTAGTTGGTCTTGGTGTTTGTCCCATTTTTTAATGAATGTCTACATCTAATAAGGGCACTCCCTATAGAAGTTGTTTGAAGTCAAAAGTTCATAGATCATCGGGAATGATATAGCTTGGATGAAACAATTGAAGCTTGAGCGGGAGTGTTGAATATCAAGCTCCAATATTAGGAGCATTGTGGATTGATTTCATTGGCTACAAGTGGAGATCTTTAGCTAAATTTCATTGGGCACAAGTGGAGCACAAAATGACAAGGAATTCCATGAAATCCTCCAAAAAGTTGCTGCAACCCCTCTCATTCATCACGATTCCAAATACTTCCACGTGGTTTTATCTTAAATAAGTCCCCCTTAGTGTTTTGGAGTGTTAGAAAGCAAGATCTTGCTTAAGCTAGCCCCTTGTTTGTTTGTTTTTTGTTAGTTTTGAATAGGCATGTCTCTATGTATGTGTAGGTAGTGTTAGAATTGTCTAGCCTTGAGTTGTTACATTCATTCTCCTTCATTAGGAATCCATTTTATGTAATCTTTGTGTCATTCAATAGCCAGTGATTATGCCTCAGTTAAGTCTCTAGATCATTCTCTAATTAAGCTCTAGGAAACTTGCAAAATGGTAATCTATGGTGATTCACATCTCTTTTTGTTTGAAGGCTTTGTTAGAGCTATCTAGCGTTGATTTGTAAGCATTGGTTATATGTCCATAATCATTTTTTTCTATGATTTTAGATTCATTGGGTATCCATTAGAGTTCTCTAAAGTTCGTTTAAGTTTGGGTCTCATTCTGTGGTTAGCCTTGGGGGAAAGCTTACTAGATTGAAGTGTGGTCACTGTGTGACTAGCTCCTCCATACAATCAACTAGCCTATGTTGCAGAGATTGTTTATCTTAGTGTAGGCAATCATTTTGTGTGGAATTTTTTCCATGAGTCTACTTTTAGCTATAAAAGTCTCACTAGAATTCTTGGCTCAAACTTTGATAAAGAGACATTTTGGGATGCAAAGGTGTAGAGAAGCATGCTTATGTAGGTCATTCATGCTTTGTCATTGCAGCATCAACCATCAATATGCATATACATATTACACACACATATACATAAACATAGATATACATATGTCTCTACATATACATACATACATACCTACATACACACACACACACACATATATATATATATATATATATATATATATATATATATATATATATATATATATATATATATATATATATATACATACATACATACATACATACATACATACATACATACATACATACATACATACATACATACATACATACATACATACATATACACATACATATACATATACATATACATATACATATACATATACATGATGGAGAGTGTTAATCTCCAAAAGAACAAGCTATCCTTGATGTTAGACCACCTCTATATCAAGAATAACTTTAAACTCCAACCAAATTTGGAAGACAAGCACCAAATTATCAAGAAATTAACTAACTGTGAAGAAAGTCATTTCTCAGAAAAGTCTGTTGCATCTTAATCACTCATTGACTAATAATTCCTATAAAGTTTTTGATAAAACTTTGTAGAATGTTTCATCTAGTGATTGCGCACCTCCTCCAAGTTAAAACACTTCAAAAGCTTGAGTAGATTATGAGAAATGATTCAAACAATCTACCTATGTCTGAAACTCTCTCTCTGTATAGTCGACTTTGACACCTGCAACTTCTAAGACATGGTTCTCCAAAACTAGAACCCGTTTAAGCAAATGCTTTTAGCCATAGATGGCTTACCTCTCAACTTAGATTTTGAGTCCTCACTCATGTAAAACTTTAATCTGCACAGTGAGAAATGATCAAATCATTGACCACCGAAAATGTGCCTGTTTCAGAAAACTGTGAACACTCTTTTACATATAAATGTTCCTACTCATAATTCTCACAGCCTGTTTACAATTAGGCTCTCAAACTTTAACCATAGAATCATTAACTATGGACTTAGACATCTACAAAAGGATTCTTGAAATGATTAAGCACAGAAGGAGAATGCACATAAATATCGGGCGCAACTTCTCTTCATTTTTGACAGAAATTACATCTGGATGAGAGAGCTATTCTAATCTCTTCATAAGTGTCTAATGACTTCTAATTCTTCTCAATTCTCATGCTCTACATTCTCTCATACTTGTCCCGACATTTTCCAAGTATATATATAGACAAAAATTTACAAGCTTATGACTATTCAAAAGTATAAGTGACCTATATCTGAACTAATGTACATATGTGTACATATCTTTCAACTCCTGAATGTAAACTTCTTCCATGCTTCATAACTTGATCTTGTCTTCATTCTTTGACTTCCAAAACTTCAATTGTTGATTGCTCTACATCAACAGCTCCCCCTCAATCATCAATTGAGGTTTTCTCTATCTTCTTTATGCTTGCCTTAGAAACATAGGATTAGCAGCTAAATACAATGAACTCATGTTATCTCCATAAATGATAGGTGTACTCTGTATGGTGTCAAAACTCTTCATGAGAGTCTTAAGCCATATAACTTCCTTTGCAGCTTCAACCATACCTTTGTACTCAGCTTCTCTAGATGATAAAGCAATTGTGTGTTGCTTCTTTGAACACCAAGAGATTAATTTATCTCCCACATAACACAAGTATCCATATGTTGATCTCCTATCATCAAGATTACCTGCCCAATCTGCATCACTATATATTTTGATGTTTGTATCTGATGTAAAACCATAATACAAACCCTCTTTGAGTGTACCCTTAATGTACCTCAACACTCTTTGACCTGCAATTCAATGTTCTTTCCTAGGACAATGCATGAATTGGGACAAAACTCCAACTGCATATGATAGATCAGGCCTAGTTAATGTAGCATAGATAAGACTACCAACCAAACTCTGATATAGCTTCATATCCTTGAATTCTTCTCCACCATATCTGCTCAATTTGTGATTTACCTCCATTGGAGTAGGTGCTACCCTGCAATCATTCATTTTAAACTTGATTAACAAGTTTCTCAAATACCTTTCTTGAGTCACATACACTCCATGTTGAGTGTATGAAATCTCCATGCCCAAGAAATATGACAAGTTTCCCAAGTCACTGATTTTGAACTCCTTCTACATTTGCTTCTTTAGGCTTTGAATGCCTTTCTCATCTGTACCTGTAAGAATTATATCATCAACATATATGCACATATAAATGAACCCATCATCACTTGCTTTAACAAGCAAGCTACTATCTGCTTTAGATACTTGAAATCCAAGTTCTTTCAAGAACTTCAAAAGTCTATAATTCCATGCCCTTGGGGCCTGCTTCAACCCATACAAAGCTCTCTTGAGCTTACATACATAATCTGGATACCTTCTATCTCTGAATCCTTGAGGTTGCTCCATGAAAACATCGTCTGAAATGTAACCATTTAAAAAAGCATTATTCACATCTAATTGACATAATTTCCAACCTTTACATGCAGCAATAGCTATGAGTGTCCTGATTGTTGTCATTTTTGCCACATGACTATAATTCTCATCATAATCAATACCATATGTTTGAGCAAATCCTTTCACAACAAGTCTAGCTTTATACCTAGACACACTTCCATCTGCAAACCTCTTAGTCTTGTAGACCCATTTGCATCCAATGATCTTTTGACTATTTGATTTAGGAACCAAATCCATGTTTGATTCTCCATTAATGCATCATATTCTTCCTGCATAGCTTTCTCCCAATTTTCCTTACCTTTTGCCTCTTCATATGTGGAAGGGTCTTCATCTGCCTTTATCATGTAAGTATAATCTTTGGTAGCCAAAAAAGAAGTATCATAGCTATACCTTGTAGGCTGCCACTTGTGTCTTGATGACCTTCTAAGTTCTCCACTCCTTGAGGTTTCTGGTTCTTCACACTCAGGATCAAATCTTGGCATTTCTTCAACTTCAACCTGCACTTCATTATCTCCTCTTCATCAAATATCTGAACCTTTGATTTACCCTTCTTTTGACTCACAACTTCTTCATCACCTATATTAATATTGATTGTACTTGCATACCAAGTACCTTGCTCATCAGATGTAACATCCTTAGACACAATGAATTGCTTTGTGGATGGACTCCACAATCTATAACCCATCTGCTTGTCATCATAACCAATGAATACATACTTTTCAGCTTTAGTTTCTAACTTGTGTCTTAATTGTGATGGCACATATGCATATGCCAAACATCCAAATACTTTGCAATGATCCAAGGTAGGTCTCTTACCCACCATGCCTCATATGGTGTCATACCCTCCAAGGCTTTACATGGTAGCCTATTAACCAAATAAGTAGCTGTATTTACAGCCTCAGCCCACAAATAATTTGGGCAATTTTTCTCCTTCATCATTGACCTTGCAAACTCAACAAGAGTTCTATTTCTTCTCTCTGCTACACCATTTTGTTGAGGAGAGTACCTGCAAGTAATTTCCCTTTTTATACCTGCATTCCACAAGTAACCACTGAACTCATTATAGAAGTACTCTCCCCCTCCATCTGACCTTAGTCTCTTCAATTTATGACCTGTAATTCTTTTTGCATATGCATGATAGTGTTTAAATGTATTAAACACTTCTGACTTATCTTTGATCACATAGATAGTGATCCATCTGGTAGCATGATCAACATAAATCACATAGTACCTTGAACCATTGATACTGAAATCCTTTGATGGTCCCCACACATCTGTGTGTACCAACTCAAGCTTCTCTGAATAAATGAAACCATGCTTGGAGTAAGATTGCTTATGAGCCTTACCTAATTGACATGCCTCACATTTGTATGTCATATGTTGACCTACAACATTAGGCAATCCAAGCACTGAACCATTGTTAATCATATCTTTGATACCTCTTTCATTGAAGTGTCCAAGCCTCTTGTGCCAAAGATCTAACTCAGAGATCTTATGTCCTCCATAAGTGAACAAGGCATGACCAACATTACCTTGAATCTTCAATGTGAACAACCTTCCTTCTTTCTTCCCTGAAACAATTTGTTTATACCCATTGCTAGGGTCTTCCACAAACACTCCTTCATTAGTGAATCTAACTTCATAACCTTTTTCAACAATTTGTCCTACACTTATCAGATTCTTAGGAATTGTAGGAACATACAAGACCTTACTCAAAAGAGTACTTCCATCCTTGGCCTTCACTGATCCAATTGACTTCACATTGTGCTTTGTATTGTCACCTATTTGAACAACATGATTAGATACCTTATTTTCCAAATCAGTCATCAATGCTATGTTACCACTCAGGTGATTGCTACACCCTGAGTCAATGTAGAAGACTCTTTGGTCTTCACTTTTCCTTTCACAAGTTGCATTCATTATCAATGTTGAATCCTCCTTCTGATCTGAAGCATAATTGTAGTAGGTATTATTGTGTTGTTGACTTTGGAATCCTCTACCTGCATTTCTTCCAAAGTAACCCCTACTACCTCTTCCTCTGAAGTTACCTCTTTGATTTCTACCACCTCTTCCTCTTGAATTAAAGTTCTGATTATATCCACCATTACTCTGAGTATTATGCCAACAATCATTAGGTAAGTGATTTGTCTTACCACAAATCCAGCAAGCTTTGACTCCATCTTTATTATTCCTGCCTCTTCCTCTACCTTTGCCACCTCCTCTTCCTCTTAGGAAGTTGGCTTGACTAGTTGTGCCTTCATCTTCATTTGCTTGTTGTTTTCCTTTGCTATTTTTCTTCTTATCCTTTGAGTACATTGCATGACCTGCACTCTTGTCACCTTCACCTTTGACATCCTGCTCAAAGGTTAACATATGTCCTAGCAACTGATTTAAGTCAGGAGTAAAATGATCAAGTGATAATTCAATAGATAGAATGAATGGCTTCCATTTGTCATCACCTCTCAAACTTGTGAGGATCTGCCTTACCAATTTATCCTCCTCAATGTATTCATCAGCAGCTCCTAATGCATCTGCAATATCCTTCATTCTTGTTACATAATCTGATATGGATTGAGAGGCCTTCTTCTTGAATGTAGTAAATTCTGCCCACAAGGATGCCTTTCTAGACTTTGTGGTATTTTGGAAATGCTCCTCCAAAGCATTCCATATATCACTTGCACTTTCAAGACCTCTAATGTGAGGTAGCAAGTAATCATTGACTGCCATATAGATAATGCTCCTAGCTTGAGCATCTCTCTTCATCCAATTCTTCAAATCTGATAATTCCTCCCTAGTTGGAACAGTAGGATCTCTGAATTGAGGCTTTTCTTCTTCTCCTGTAATATAACCTATCAAGTCTTTGCTCATTAGATGAGCTTCCATCCTCATTGACCATGCTGGATAGTTCTCTCTATCCAATTTCTCTATCTGAAGAGAATCTCCCATCTTTTCTTCACCTCTATATTGAATTCTTCAAAATTTATAAAGTATAAGGTTACCTTTACTTCGAATGACACTCCTTTTTTCTTCCTTGGTGTCATATGACCTCTTTCTCAAGCTTTTCTCTCAATCTTTCACCTTTTGAACCTTCAGATGTTGAATTTTGTATGTCTACAGCAGTCCGAGTCTTCCTTTCCTCAATTTTGATACTTCCTGCTCTGATAACACTAATGGAGAGTGTTAATCTCCAACAGAACAAGCTATCCTTGATGTTAGACCACCTCTATATCAAGAATAACTTTAAACTCCAACCAATTTTGGAAGACAAGCACCAAATTATCAAGAAATTAACTAACTGTGAAGAAAGTCATTTCTCAGAAAAGTTTACTGCATCTTAATCACTCATTGACTAATCATTCGTGTAAAGTTTTTGATAAAACTTTGTAGAATGTTTTGCCTAGTGATTGCGCACCTCCTCCAAGTTAAAACACTTCAAAAGCTTGACTAGATTATGAGAAATGATTCAAACAATCTACCTATGTCTGAAACTATCTCTCTGTATAGTCGACTTTGACACCTGCAACTTCTAAGACATGGTTCTCCAAAACTAGACTTCGTTTAAGCAAATTATTTTAGCCATAGATGGCTTACCTCTCAAATTAGATTTTGAGTCCTTACTCATGCAAAACTTTAATATGTGCAGTGAGAAATGATCAAATCATTGACCACCAAAAATGCGCCTGTTTGAGAAAACTGTGAACACTCTTTTACATATGAATGTTCCTACTCATAATTCTCACAGCCTGTTTACAACTAGGCGCTCAAACTTTAACCATAGACTCATTAACTATGGACTTAGACATCTACAAAAGGATTCTTGAAATGATTAAGCACAGAAGGAGAATGCACATAAATATCGGGCGCAACTTCTCTTCATTTCTGATAGAAATTACATCTGGATGAGAGAGCTATTCTAATCTCTTCATAAATGTCTAATGACTTCTAATTCTTCTCAATTCTCATGCTCTACATTCTCTCATACTTGTCCCGACATTTTCCAAGTATATATATAGACAAAAATTTACAAGCTTATGACTATTCAAAAGTATAAGTGACCTATATCTGAACTAATGTACATATGTGTACATATCTTTCAACTCCTGAATGTAAACTTCTTCCATGCTTCATAACTTGATCTTGTCTTCATTCTTTGACTTCCAAAACTTCAATTGTTGATTGCTCTGCACCAACAATACATATACATATACATATACATATAGATATACATATGCATATACATATACATATACATATACATATACATATACATATACATATACATATACATATACATATACATATACATACGCATATAGATATACATACATATATGCAAGAGTCTTGATGACTATGACCATCATGTGCTAGAGAGATGAGTCTCCTCCCAACCATATGCCTCTATATATAGCTCTCTCCAAGGGACTGCCTACTAGGACAGGTGGATACTAACCATCCAAGTGTCGACCATGCAACTACATGTGCACCATGTGTCCTAGTTAATTGTAGTTAACTCAAGTGGATGCTTCTAGAAGGTTCTAGAACTCTTTGGGAAACTCACTCCCCACATTCCCCATGGGGGCTAAACCCAAGACCTCCTCCTTCACACCCTTGAGACTTAATGAGTAGGCTAGGTAGATCACTTGTTTACAAGAGCACATGACCTTCTATGCAAATCTAGTCTCAAGCTATGTGGTCATACAGACGAGTGACCAAACAGTGTTTGATTTCAGATTTGTTTGAACCGGCCAAACCCTTAGATCATAGACTTACTTTATTACATTCTTTCCCCCTTGGAAAAAAATTCCCTTGAAAATAGCACTATATAAATATTGTAGGAATCCCCAAATTAGTGAATGAATAGTAAGAGTGGATCTAAAAACACTGGCCAATTCACTATTTTACTATGTGAAATTTGGGCACAAACATGTGAAATGGGTGGATTCCAATTACTAGTCCAATTTTGGGTATGAGTGATGTGTGGATGTACTAACTAAGATGGGATTAATATCCATGATAAAACTTTGAGAACTCTTGATTCACGTGAATTTGATTATCAAAACTAGAAGTTTAGTTGTCCCAAACATCTAACTTGGATGTTTTTAATATGAGTCACTTCCAACCAACATTTACCTGATTTTTTGACCTGTCTAGAGGACTGCCTTGTCCTACTAGGCTTGAAAAATCCTATGGAAAATGTAGGAGAAGGTTTGCCATTACTTTTGATCAACCTTACTTTATCTAAACAAAGTCAATCCAAAATGAAAATTGTCCAACTTAGGACACTTTACTCAAAGACTTTAACTGTGAGTTCTTAGGAACTTTCAATCTGATGAGTGATTCCTAATTTCTCTATTCTAGAGTGTTCTAAACTCTAGAAAGTCATAAGAGTTATGCTAGATAACTAGAAGAAAACTCAAATGAATAAGTCAAATTAGACTTAGCATCTTTTGAAGACTAAATGGGTTTTTGTACAAAACATCTATGTGGGATGTTTAATTTAGTTACCTAGTTCCAACTAGCTAACCCTAGACTTTTGTGAAAAGAATTAAATATCGTATCTTAGTCAAATCCAAAAGGTTCAAAAAGCAAAAAGAAATAAACTAAAACTATGTACAATCAATTCAAACTTTGAAGATATGTAAACTTGTGATGAGTCAAATTCTAGATGAATCAAGACTTTAAATACTTAAAGATCTATTTCAACAAGGTATTGAAGCTTTTTTTCCGTTTAAGAGAAATAAATTGGACTCTCAAAACGATTCATAGAGTAAATCATTTCCAATGTCAATATACTAGTGTGGTATCCAACATTAGTGTGTCGACCCACTGAGGTTCTATTGATGAGATTTTACTCAAATAATGCTTCACTTGAGACTAAGTTCATGCCTACATTCAATCTTTATGACTGCTTACTGGGAATGCAATTCTTGTGCATTGCTTTGAGTCAAAGGATTGAATTTACCATTACACTAGGAACTTGGTGCTTAAATTAGTCACTCTAATCCTTAGTTGAAAGGATCACTTCAAAGTCAAAGTTTGACTTCTCCAAAAACTTATCAAATGTTTTTTTATCAACAACACTTTATCTTGAAGTGTTTCATAATTCCAATAAGAATAGATTTTTCCATATTTGAATTCTGAAAGAAAGTCTTGGAATTTGATTACTTCGTGATCTTCTTATGTACTTGAACTTGAAGTGTCTTATAAGATCATGCTTTGATCCTGATTTAAACTTCTCCTATGAAGATTTATCACCATGAGGATCAAATCATACCTCAAGATTCACTCTAGGACTAAAAGATAATTATCGTTCATGGTTTGATGTCCCATACCATCCTTGCTACATCAATCTGAAAATAAAACCCTATTTTATATTCACATGGAGGTGTGAGTGATATGTATCCTAAAGTCTAAACATATCTTTATAGAGTACCTTCTCGTTTCAATTCTTTAAAAGAATTTTGAAGTTTTAGGCATTACCTCTAACTTGATATTCTAGGTTTTGATTCCTTCACATGATCGTTTCATGATCTCATGCTTTCTCCTTGGAAACTTGAAAATCTTTGAATATAACATCCATTCTTCTTTGCTAGGGGTTTTGAAAGAAAACCAGCTATAATTTTAAGTCCTTGAATTTCTCAAATTCAATTCTGATTGGTTAGACTTAACAATTTGCAGTGACAAGAGCTTTTCACTTCTTTTCTTTAGATTCCTTTCTTACTAAAGTTTTAAGTAACTTCCTCAAGGACTTTACAAGAATCTCTCTATTTCTTAAGTTTAAGAATCCACTCATGCTTTTGGATTTCACCTTTAAGAAATTCTTCTAAGGATAAGCAAACATTACCTTGAACCTTCCACAGAGTGAAAAATTCTCAAAAGAAGTTTGATTGCCAATACTTGGGCAAACTTTAGAGTAGTTCCAATCGCAATTTCTTGGACAAAATTTGCCAAGGTTGATCAAGTCTTGTTGAACTTGTGACGAGAATATAGGCTTAATCTTTATTGTTAAGATCTCAAAGCTTCTTCGCTTACCCATGGGATATTAGAGATCTTTCCCTCTACTCAATTCCAAGCATGTGATTATTCCTTTTAGATTCCAAAACTAAGAATCTTATCAATATTGATACACCTCTAGTTGATATCAACCATTAGACTTCAAGTACCACTACCAGTGGTTTGGGAGCTCTTGGGACTACTTGTTGTATAACTAGCTTGAAGAATTCCATTCTCACTACTAGGGAGCATGTTATTCTTCCAACACTTGAGATTCCTTCTAAGGAATAAACAACATGAGCAAATGATTCATCTTGGAATCTTTTGCTCTACTGGAAGGAATTCTAGACTTCCATACAATATTGAAAAGATTTATTACTTCAATTGTGTTCATTACCTGAGTATCAAACTAAAAGATAAATATCATCTTTAGGATATGGTTTCCCATTTCATTGTGAAAGCTTGACTTGAACTTTCATTTATGTGATATGTATTCTTGTTCTTGAATTTGAAACAAAAATTATTACCATTGGTCAATCTTTTGATGTTACTAGAGTACTTTAAACATATTGTGACAATCCACTGTGATTGCATAGTCTCAAGTACAAGCATTTTATAATGATTGAATCAATGGAAAATAATGTTACTATGAACACTTCATTGTCTTTTTCCCTAATTGTCAATTAGGATTAATGATTCTATCTTCTTTTTCTAGAAAATATACTTGAAAAGAAATCGAAGCTTCTAGCATGTGATAGCTTCTATCTTTAGAATATTTTTCAAAAGGACATATTCATGTACTTATCCTAACATGTTTCTGAACTTTATAGCTTGCTTAGGAAAAGTTAATGGATCAATGGAGATCCATTTCTTGGAACTTCTTGTATTCTTAAAATCAAAGTTCACATTGAGTATAATAGAACAATGCACAATTCATGAAATAGAAGACTAGAGTATTTCATTTAATGGCTTATCTTTAGGAATTATCCCAATTCCTAAAGATCACTTGCATAGGGTTTCCTCTTAATCCACAAATAGTTGAAATGCAACCACCAAATTGTTGGTGTAAATCACAAGCCTACACATTTGGCTTGGAAGATATCATGAAGACTCTACATGCATGAAAAACCATAGGAACATATGCTAATGATTACTTACCACTTTACCTCATTGTAAAAGTCAATTTGACTTAGAATCTTGTGTAATCACCTACCCAAATGATTCATGGAAAAGGTAGTTCACTTGATTGAGAGAATATCTCCAAGTTTTTAGAAGCTTGATTAGAGGGAGCCAAGAATTTGAATTTGGATTCAAATTCTTACACATTTCACATAAAAGGTGAACATGAAAAGTCGCGAGAAGAGACTTCACTCCCGAGCTTCATTCTACTGTCATTGAGTGTGTGTGAGGACTACTCCATAGCCTACATCTCTCTACACCATTAGGCAATGCTAGTCATGCCAATGGGATTGTATACAAGTGTTAATCAATAGATACATTTACATCATTCATCTTTGTGTTCTCTGCTAGTCTACTCAAAAGTCTGTCAACTTGTCAAGGGCATATCTCAGTCAATACTCCACCAAATTCAGTGATTCAAAGCTTGTTGGATTCAACTCAAAGTCATCTACATGTTGACAAAGTTTGAAGTGATTGCATTCAGCCAATTCAGAGAAATCGTCATCGAGGTGTTCACTGGTCTATTTCTGCTACAGTCCTAAAAAGTCGGGGGTATAGCTAAGTTTGCTAAATTAATTTCTCTGAGTATAATTTGTCATTTTACATCATTCCACTTGCAAATGGTAGCTTACCAAGTTAGTTGAATACCCCTAGAAGGAATTTTATCAATTGCTACTGTGCTGGTCACACTGAGCAAAACATTGAGAAGGTATCAAGACCAAAATAGAAGGTTTTCTTGAGTTTGTGACTTCCAAAGTTATCTGTTTTGATTCAATCATTGCACACTTCATTTCCAAAGGACATAGGCCATTTCTTTGTGTCATTGGAAAGCTAACGAAGTCTACTAATCAAGTCTGAAGCTAAAGAGGGCTGGTACAAAGCAGGTTTTAGCAGTACCTACTCAATCTCTTGGATCATCCATCCATCTTTCCCAACACAAATAACTCTCTAATCTTTCAAAAAGGAAGAGGTTAGTCAAAGTTTCCATGTTTTCTTAGTAAGCTACATCATTACTAGAGATGCAACCATGGAACCTAACATTCATCTATTGAACATCAAAGCTCAATTGAAGCTGTCTATTCAACTTTGAAAGTTAAATTTATGTTAAGTTCCATTACTCTTATTTGATTTCCATCATGTCTTGGGATAGAATCAAGTGAAAGTGTTTACTTCAAAGCGCTCATGGAACTAGGGAAACTTCTCTTAAGTTATCACCCTACTTGAATGCATGCGAAATTACACAAGCAAGTGTAAAATATCTTTTGAAACTTGATTTTATGATTCTTTAAGTATCTCTTGGACTTAGAGTACATGACCTTCTATGTAACTCTAGTCTTGAGGTCTTTGGTCATACACTCAAGTGACCAAATAGTGTCTTTCCATATAGACAAAACTGGCCAGACCCTTACATCATAGACTTACTTTATTGCGAGATACATATGAATGTACATACACAAACACACACACACACAGTGTGTGTGTTGAAAGAACTTGGAGAAGCTTGTAGAAGGTAGAAAAATGTGTGTCGAAGCGACGAAGTTTGGTCTAGCCAATCGGCACAAGACCAGCCCTTGAGCTTATGGAGACTCAAATAGACCTTATAGGCATGCAATAAGTGCAAAGAAACACATTATGTACTTTGGAGCATCAAGGAGAATGAGTTGATACAAAACAGATAGGTTCGCGGGTCGACTAGCTCAAAAAACTTACTATGTATGGAAGAGACAATGAACTTCAAATGCCCATAGCGACCAGCGTAATTAAAATTAGAAAAAATCCTTTTATGGGAGAGATACACATAGGGTTGAGTGTATAGAATGCACAAAATTATAAGGAATAAGCAAAATATACTATAGGAATGAATGAGACATTCACCGGTGGTACTTCCTATTTTTCAGGAATACATAGAGATTGACCTTGAGATAGAAAAACTCAGATTTCTACCAATCTGCTAAACCAAATGCTTTGAAAAATTTATAGGCATAAACTAGACACTAATACCTTTCCAATGAGCAATCTTGGACTCAATTTGGAGCTCTAGAGAGAGAGCAACAGCCTCTACAAGATTACTATTGGCGAAGAAGATGATGCAGAGAATTGAAGGAGCAAGACAATGATGGTCACAAGCGTATGTATATTGCTTCCATGTAATGTAAAAGTGATTTCAAGTCTTTATATAGACTCTAGGGGTGTTCCACGACTTCTATTGAAATTTGAATTCAAATGAATGTGGGAATGGTTGTTGGAGGGAATCAATTCACTTCCCTACAATCTAGGAAAAGTGAAGAGTTAGTTTGATCTACTTTTAGGTGATTGATTGCTTGATTGAATGCAACTTCAACCACTAGAAATTTGTGGGTTTTGGGCTTTATCTTTCTACCTTTACATGTGTAAAGCTCAAGGCTTTTACGATGGTAAATGAACCATCAAAAATCTCTCAAAATGAGCATAAGAAAAAGAACTCTCCAACGGATATTCCTTAGATGCAATAGCCTTTGATGTAGATCAAATCCACCTCAAGCATAGTGTAAGCTTGATGTTCCAACAACTCCCCCTCAAGCTAAAGTATGCTTGAGTCTTCATTCTCTGATAGGTTGAATACTTGCCATAGCTTTGAATCTACAAAGCATTATTCCATCAAGTGCCTTCGTCATCATATCTGCTACTTGCTTTTCAGTTGGAACAAAAGAACTGTCAATCTCCTTTGCCATGAGATTCTCCTTGATGAAGTGGTAATGGACTTCTATGTGCTTGGTTCTCGCATGGAAAATAGGATTTGCCGCTAGATGCATGGAACTAACATTATCTCCAAATATGTGAGGTTTGGAACTCACAAGTCCCAAATTTGTATACAATGCTTTTAACCATATTGCCTCTTGAGTTGCTATGGCCAATCCTCTGTACTCTGCTTCACTTGAGGATAAAGCAACTGTTGGTTGCTTCTTGGAACTCCATGAAGCTAGCTTCGAACCTGCAAATGCTAAGTAACCAGATGTACTTTTTCTATCATCCTTAGCTCCTGCCCAATCTGCATCTGAGTAGATTTTGATATCCAAATCTGAAGAGTAAGGATAGAATATATCTTTGTTGATTGTACCTTTGAGATACTTAAGTACTCTCTTAGCCGCATCCATGTGTGGTCTTCTTGGTGAGTGCATGAACTGACTAAGCACTCCCACACTATATGAGATGTCTGCCCTTGTATGAGTAGCATATATCAAGCTACCTACCAGGCTTTGATATTCTTTTAGGTCTTCAATTTTCTCACCTTCATAAACACTAAGTTTATGATTCATCTCCAAAGGTGTACTGCAGGTTTAGTGTTCTCCATTTTGAACTTGAGAAGAAGATCCTAAATGTATCTTCTTTGAGTCAAATACATTCCTTCATCTGTATATATCACCTGCATACCTAGGAAATATGTGAGCTCACTTAGGTCACTGATTTTGAACTCCTCTTGCATGTGTCTCTTGATCCTTTAAATGCCATTTAGATCATCACCTGTCACAATAATATAGTCTACATATACACATAGATAGATAACCTCATTGTGATCCCTTTTGATGAATAGAGAAGGATCTGAGTTGCTAGCTTTGAACTCTTGATCCTGAAGATATGTAACCAACCTACAATTCCAAGCTCTAGGAGCTTGTTTCAATCCATACAATGCTTTCTTAAGTCTGCAAACATAAGATGGATGATTAGGGTTTTCAAAACCTGGTGGTTGTGACAAGTATACCTCTTCACTTATCCAACCATTTAAGAATGCATTTTTCACATCAAGTTGGATGAGTCCTCAATTCCTTGCAACAGCTACACTTATCAATCTCCTGATTGTAGTCATCTTTGCAACTGGTGAGAATGCTTCCTCATAGTCTATACCATGAGTTTGTGAGCATCCTTTGGCAACTAATCTTGCCTTGTACCTGCAAACTGATCCATCTCAATTTCTTTTAACTTTATATACCCATCTACGACCAATTACCTTTTGATTCGACGACATTGGAACCAAATCCCAAGTGTCCATTTCCTTCAATGCATCTATCTCTTCTTTCATGGCCTTTTCCCAATTAGGGTTTCCCTTTGCCTCTTCATAGGTTGAGGGTTCCTCTGAAATAGAGTCTTTTGCCAAGTATATTGAATGCTTTGTAACAAATGTGCAATCATATCCATACCTTTCTGGTTGTTTCTTCTTTCTTGCTGATCTTCTAGGTGCTTGTTTGGAGCATTCTCCAATCTCTTGCATCTTTGCTTTGCCTCTTGACTTCCATAGCTTGTAATCCTTTTCTCTTTCATCTTGGTCATCGTTTGTATCACTTCTTGGATCCTGGACCTCTATATCATGCTTGCTTCCTAACTGATGAGAGTCAGAATCAAGATCATATGGTAGTATCATCGTTTGTTTGTCTTCATCATACCAAGACCTGTGTTCTTCAAACACAACATCTCTACTTGTAGTGAATTGCTTGGTTGAACGGTTGAAGAACCTATAACCCATCTGAGTTGAATCATATCCAATAAACACTGCCTTTGTTGCCCTTTCATCTAGCTTACCTCTTATTTGTGATGGTACATGAACATAAGCTAAACAACCAAAAACCTTGCAATGTCCAAGACTAGGTTTTCTTCCATGCCATGCTTCATAAGGAGTCATACCTTGAAGTGATTTGGATGGTAGTCTGTTGACAAGGTACACAGCAGTTGAAATAGCTTCGGCCCATAGATAATGTGGCAACTTCTTCTCTTCAAGCATTGTTTGGGATGGTCCAACCAATGTCTTGTTTCTCCTCTCTGCAATTCCATTTAGTTGAGGAAAGTACCTAGTAGTCACTTCCCTTTTGATACCTTTGTCCTGCAAGAACTCATCAAACTCTATGGAGAAGTATTCTCCCCCTCCATCAGATTTGAGCTTCTTTAGTGATCTACCTGTATGATTCTCCACATGTGCAAGATACTTCTTGAAGCAATCAAACACTTCATTCTTACTCTTGATAAAGTATAGAACAGTCCATCTACTATGATCGACAATAAATGAGACATAATACCTTGATCCTGCCAATGAAGGTTCTTGACTTGGTCCCCATACATCTGTATGTACTAAGTCAAATAAGTTGTTGTGGATGTAGCCTTTGTGGTTGAATGGTTATCTTTGTGCCTTCCCAATCTGACATGCATCACACCTGTTGATCATGTATTGCTTTGATATGTTCGGCAATCCTAGAACACTTTGATCCCTGCATATATCCTTCAAGGTTCTTTCATTCACATGAGCAAGACTCTTATGCCACACTTTAAGTTCACTTAGGGTTTGAGACCCAAAGTTGAATAGAGCTATGTTTCTGGTCTACTTCCAAAGTAAAGAGCCTACCATGCTTCTCACCTCGGGCTATCTTTTTGAAGCCTTGACATGGATCTTCCACAAAAGCTCCATGTTGGGTGAACCTAACTTGCAAGCCTTTTTCAACTATTTGGCCTACACTTATTAGGTTTTTAGTGATAGTGGGTACATAGAGAACCTTACTCAAAATTTTGTAGTTCCTTCTATTATAGCTTCTATTGTTATTGTTGAAGTTGTGTCCACCTCTACCTCTATTGCTGCCATATCCACCTCTTCCACTTCCTTTTTGGGTCTTCCCATTGAACCAACAATTCTGAGTGGTGTGGTTGGTCTTATCGCATATGGCACAAGATTGAACATTCTGACCTTTGGTTTTGTCTTGCTTTGGTCCTTTCTTCTTCCCTTTCCACTTGCTCTTGCTTGTAAAGTTGGCTTGAGAAGTCTCTTCTTCATCTTCTTCCTTCTTCTTACCTTTCTGCTTCTTATCCTTCTTATCTGCATATAGAGCACTAATTGAATTACCATGATAAGAGTTACCTTCCTTTATGCTATTGTTGGCTTCTTGATTGAAGAGTTGTCCAAGAAAGATGTTGAAGTCTGGAGTTTGCACATCCATGATGAGATCATAAGCCATCGTGAAGGATTGCCATTGCTTATCACTTCGAATGCCATTGAGAATTTGCCTCATGATGAACTCTTCTTCAATCAGCTCTCCAATGGATGCTAACTGATCTGCAACCTCCTTGACCTTGGTAACAAACTCTGTGATGGTTTGTTTAGGTGTCTTCTTCATTTGGTTGAACTCGTTCCAAAGATGATTCTTTCTTGCTTTGGTACTAGCAGAAAAGACAGTCTCAAGGGCATCCCAAGTCTCTTGAGATGTCTTGCATCCTCAAATATGTGGTAATAGAAAGTCAGAGATAGAGTTTAGTATGTACGACCTTGCTTGAGCATCCCTTGCGCACCAAAGTGTGAGCTTATCTGTCTCCTCTTGTGTAGGTCCTCCTTTGGATCTTGGAATAGGCATAGCTTCATCACCTGCTACAATTCCATAAAGATTTCTACCTTGCAAATAGGCCTCCATCCTGATTTGCCAAGCCGTGTAGTTGTGTCGATTAAGCTTCTCGATCATTGAGGGAAAGTCGTCGCCCATCTTGATCTAGCTCTGATACCACTGAAAGAACTTGGAGAAGCTTGTAGAAGGTAGAAAAATGTGTTTTGAGGCGACGAAGTTTGGTCTAGCCAACCGGCACAAGACTAGCCATTGAGCTTATGGAGACTCAAATAGACCTTATAGGCATGCGATAAGTGCAAAGAAACACACTATGTACTTTGGAGCATCAAGAAGAATGAGTGGATACAAAACAGATAGGTTCGCAGGTCGACTAGCTCAAAAAACTTACTATGTATGGAAGAGACAATGAACTTCAAATGCCCATAGCAACTAGCCTCATTACAATTAGAAAAACTCCTTTTATGGGAGTGATACACATAGGGTATAGTGTATATAATGCACAAAATTATAAGGAATAAGCAAAATATGCTATAGGAATGAATGAGACATTCACTGGTGGTACTTCCTATTTTTCAAGAATACATAGAGATTGACCCCGAGATAGAAAAACTCAAATTTTTCCCAATTTGCTGAACCCAATGCTTTGAAGATTTATAAGAATAAACTAGACACTAATAGCTTTCCAATGAGCCATCTTCCACTTAATTTGGAGCTCTGAAGAGAGAGCAGCAGCCTCTGCAAGATTACTATTGGCGAAGAAGATGATGCAAAGAATTGAAGGAGCAAGACAATGATGGTCACAAGTGTATGTATATTGCTTCCATGTAATGTACAAGTGATTTCAAGTGTTTATATAGACTCTAGGAGTGTTCCACGACTTCTACAAGTGAAATTTGAATTCAAATGAAGGTGGTAATGGTTGTTGGAGGGAATCAATTCACTTCCCTACAATCTAGGAAAAGTGAAGATTTAGTTTGATCTACTTTTAGGTGATTGATTGCTTGATTGAATGCAACTTCAACCACCACAAATTCGTGGGTTTTGGGCTTTATCTTTCTACTTTCACATGTGTAAAGCTCAAGGCTTTTACAACGGTAAATGAACCATCAAAAATCTCTCAAAAAAATACAATAAATGAGCATAAGAAAAAGAACTCTCCAACGGATATTCTTTCGACTCGATAGCCTTTGATGTAGATCAAATCCACCTCAAGCATAGTGCTTGATGTTCCAACATGTGTGTATACATAATATTGATCATGCATGAGTGAAGGACTAGATGCAAGTAATTGAAGATACAGAGGTATTAAAGAGAAAAAAAGGAGCCCGAGTGTGCAAAATCTTTTTGGATATCACCATCATTTTGTAATTAACCCTTATAGGTTAGTCCTCAATGTTTAGAGATCAATTAACTTTTGTAATTATCGAGAGCATGGGAAGACTATAAGATGTATATACTTAGCTTTTAGTAGCTTAGATAAGTCAATATGATACCTAGAATAGCGTGACAAGGAGATAAGCACTAATTTTTACTAGGATAACCATTTTGGTGTGAACAAGGTTGTGCATTTTTTGTATAAAGCTCAATGGGATCTCAATTTTGTAGAATTTTTACAATGGTTAGAAGTGAGCTCTTAAGAAAATCTTATAATTGTCATTTCTTACCTTTTTGTCCATAGCTCTTGAATTTTAGCTCATTTGCATCAAATTCAAGTTTTGAGTAATAAATCGCATCACACTTTCCTAGGGAAATTGCATGAGTTGGGAAAGCATGTTTTTTGTGAGATTGCTTTCAACTTTTTGCATATTTCTAATCTTTGTCTCTTTCTCTATAGGAACATAACCTCAAATTGAGTGAAGCTCACAAATTGGGGTTTTTGGAGGAGGCATCACACTATGTGGCACCTCACAAGAAAACTATCCAAATAGTCTTGTTTGGTGAGTTTGATGCTAAGGGGATGAATGACATGTCATTTGGACATCGAAATCACCTAAAATACAAAATATGCACTAAAAGCCCTAACAACTTGGTAACTAAGAAAAGAAAAATCTAAACAAAGTGAAACTTGATGCATGTACTGAATATCTAGAATACACTAGGGAAATTAGGTAAATCTTCAAGTCACCTCTCTTTGAAAGAGAGTGTGACTCAATTGCCTTCTAGGAAACTCTTTTTTAGTGAGTCGAGTGAATCCAATAGTGACTTGGAATTGATGGCTTGCTCTAGTGACGTGCCAAGGAATTCATTTTTGGGAACCCTCCAAGTAAGTATCCTAATGCTCTTGAATCATGTGTACCAATGATCATGGAGAAATAGTATATTTGGATGGATTAAATTGCAATCTTATTTGATTGGGGCCACTCAATGGATTGATTCCATGGAAGAAGCCAGTTGTAAAGTTCATAGAAGGTCACTACCTAGATAAACAAGCTTCCATATATGTGTTGTGTGACAATCTTGATTGTACTAATGATATGGGAGAGTTAGAGATTGAAAAATGGGCCGATGCAGAGGAGTTAATAATAACTCCCATTGAAAATCCCATCTTAAATAGGATACTCTGTATGGATAGAGTTCCTATGGATTCCAAGCTCATCGAAGTCTACCTTGTCATTGGAATAGACCTAGCTCTTTGAACCTATAGATCTTCGAATAATTCATGACCAAGTTCCATAATTCTCCAAGAGATGAAGGATTGTGAGAATGAGCTTTTGATGAGCTACATAGTAGGAAACAAAAAGAATATTGGAAAGTGGCTGAAAAGGAGAGATCAAAACACACATACCTAGGACTTATCTTCTCTCAAAAGAAGTGGGACCAAAGACTCAAGAAAGAGCCAAAGTTAGTGTTGAATCATAAGAAAAAAAAAACTAGACAAGAAGCAATCTCAAATTCTTGATAACATTGGTTATTGCAAATTGATTAGATTTAAGAGGAGAAAACTTTAATTCTTAGTTCAATTTGTGAGTTCTCAAAGAAAGGAGTGAGAAATGACACTCTTCTTTGATCCATAGGTTCAAGAAACATATTCATGAAACTATGAGACTAGCTACTCATATATTCAAACAATATGTAGATACATGCCTGCTCAAGGAGCTTCCTTCCCGAGAAGAGAAGATTTCCCTCTTCTTGGATGGTTTTCTTAGCATTGAACTATAGGCATTTGTGTATGTAAAGTGTGTGCAGAATCTTGATGCTTTTCTCAAAGAAGGCATAGATTTGTAAGAAAATCTAGTAAAATTTATTGAAATTCCTCAAGCACAAACCAAATCAGAATCTTTTTCTAATAGTGGATCATACTTATCCTCTATTAATGAGCTTATTGACATGGTAGCTAAGAAATTGGGTACTCAACAACCATCTCATGATTGAGCTTATCAAAGTGCATGTCAATGTGTGCAACCACCCAAAAGATATTATCAGTGCAAAGGAGACCATCCTATGCAAAAATGTACTTTTGGAAAATCCAAACCTCCACCTGTGGATAGAATAGAGCCACAATATTGTAAATGTTGCTAGAAGCTCAGAAATCATACCACGATTGAATGTCATTACAACCAATAATATGTGAGGAAACCTCTTGCATACCAACCAAGTCCATATCAATACATGCCTCATGGACCATCATAAGATTACAATCATTAGCAGTACAATCATGCACCTAGGCTACAAATGGGGCAACAAGATCTTACTCCATCATAGCATGTTTTAGGATAACTTCCTCCACCTTAAAATGTCGTTCTTGTGAAATATATCAATCCCAAAGGAAAACAAAAAGATCCATAGTGTCAGTATTGATAGCACCACTTCCAAAAGTACAAGAATATGTTTGTGAATATCCTAGAGGAGAGTAGTACCATTATGAAGATCCACAACCTAACTACTTTTACTCTTCTTATGATGCCTAGTACTATGCTCATGATCCTTATTAGAACCAAAGATAGGAGGAAGATTACTTTAAGGTGTGTAACATCAAAGTTAGACCTCCTATGATGGAAATTACAATATCTGTGTGGGGGATTTATTACATATGTAATGGGGACCACGTCATTTGTGAATGTCTCATCCTTTGAATTATTAGCCTAGTACAAGAACTGAGTATGGATTTTTTCTTGCTTGGATAAAAGATAATCTCTTTAGGGATTTCCCTAAGAATCCTAAAAAAGGGAATACCACTCAAATAAACATCATAGAGATAGTAGTACCAGCATATATAGGTTGAGATGTCCAAATAGAGACCAACGTGTTAAGCCCATTAGATGAAAATAGAGAAGAACCGAACCCAAAAATTATAGAGAAGACAATAAATAAGAGTGAGGACCCAAGTAAAAAGAGAGCCATGCATGGAATGTGAGAAAAGAAAAACTTAAAAATAAGTTGAAAAGATAAATGATTCATTTGAAAAAAAACTTGTGGCAAGAAAAAGAGAAAACCTAAATACTAAATGAATCTCTTTGTTATTGTGCACAATCATCTGTGCAAGTGAAATCAATTCTAGAAGAACCCAAGAGAATATAAAGAAGCAATAGGTAGGATTGGTTCTAGTAGATCATGTGCTTGAAGATCTACAAATGTTCTTAAAACCTTATCAAGCTAGATTAATCGAAGGACCTAGCTTAGAGCACCATGAGAAATGTTATCATAAAAGAGACCTAGAATGGGAAAGATAGCCTTGCACATGAAGATGGTAGAAATTTCTCAAGTTGTACTAGAATGTGTGCCCATTTCGGTACTGAATAGAAGGATTTTCGAACACTAGTTCTAACAATCCACACAACAAATGGCACCTAGGGATCAATCTCTAGTTCAAACTGGATCTTTGAAAGAAACTCCTCACCCACCTAGAGCACCAAAATCTAAAATGGATATAGAAGATACCATATCAGATATGGATGAAGCTTGGCCTCAAGAACTCTACGAAAGATTTCAAGAAACTTGATTGAAGAAGGAGCAATAGAGCAACCCTCGTCTTCCTAAAATAGTTGTGGTACAAGCGATGAGATTACTCCTCATGGATGTTGTTATGGTAATGCTAAAAACCTTAGTGTTCATAAAAAAGAAAAAAAATTGAGGCTTTGGACTCTTCCTAACTACATGAAAAAGTATGAAGCCAAGTCAGCATGCAAGATATCATGCATAGTGAGAACAAGATGCATTAGAGAGAGAGATTCAAATTCTTCTATAGTAGAGGAGCTTAGAAAGACAAAATTTTGATGTACGATCACTTTAGATGAAATTTTTAAAGTAAAGTCACATCTTTGGGAAAAGCTATCCTAATGAGTGAATCCATATGAAGAATTCAATATAGAAACTGCTTCCATTCAAGCTATCCCATGTGTGAAATAAATCCCACAGTGAAGTGGATGAAGGAAACACTTGTTTGCATGTCCTCTACAATAATCAAAAAATCCAAGCCATACTAGACTCAAGAGCAAGATTTTTCATTGTCACTATAGAGCTTTGGGAGAAATGGGGCTAACCTATAATGAGGCCCCACATGGATGAAATTACAATTAGTTGATGGTCACATATAGCATCCTCTTAGAAGGGATAGTACTCTCAACATGTGGAATAAAATTTGAGAATACATTGGCTATATGTCAGTTCAAAAAAGGCTCAAAACTATAGATGATCTTAGGAAGGCCTTTCATGTGCCATCTCAAAGTGCTCCAAGATTGGAGATCTAACTCCTTATATTTGCATCACTTAGGTGTAACCACCAAGATAAATAGGGATATCACTTATTATAACGGAATGCCTTCTAGTATGATGAAGAAATGACCTCTATACATAGTGTGCATTCATAGGATCCCTTCTGGATGTAGGAAGACTTGAGTTTAAAGTCACTATCTAGGTGAATAAATTATTCAAATTCAAATCATGTTCTCTAATCCTCTAGCAAAATAATAGATTCAAACTCTAGGTTTAGGTTGAGCTCAGTATCTCTACTCAAAGTTGTAGACTGCTCACCTCATCAGTTGATCTTTGCAGTACCTAAAGGGTAGATGATTATCCTTGTTAGATCCAATTGTTCTTCTTTTGATGATTTTAATACCTTGTATTTGGGATTCTTTGATTTTCTATGTTGACTCATTGAGTTCTACTCTGTTGGTTTATCTGGACTAAGAAAGTGGGGAGACAGATAGCAGTATTGAAGGAGATTTTGAAAAGATAGAGCCTCTAGGTTTAAAGAACTCAAAAGCAAGGAGGAAAAGTTTCATTCAAGCCCTCAAGAGAGGACAATTTAACAAGAGAAAAGTATCAGATTTAGAGATTAACTTATGACTCTTTCATTTCCAAACATTATGCATACATGAGTCAAGTAGTTGCATGTGAAGAGCCTAATGAAGAATGGAACCAAGCCATGCAAGAAGAAGTGAAAGCACTCAAGGGGAACAAAACCTAGTCATGTGTGCCTAAGACCAAAGACATGAAGGTGATAGGCAACAAATGGCTATATAAGGTAAAGAGGAATTTGGATGGGAGCATATCTAGGTATTAATCTAGGCTGATGTCCAAGGATTTTTCACAAATGTATGGCAATGACTTTGAAGAGAATTTTAGACCTATAGAAACTATGAATACAATAAGAACTCTCATTCCAATTGCAACTTCAAAGATTTGGAAGATCCACCAACTAGATGTCAAGGATACTTTCTTGAATGGTGATCCACAAGAGACTATTTTTATGGAGCGGCCCAGAGGCTTTGAAGATCGTAGGTATCCTCATCATGTGTGTACGTTAAAGAAGGATCTTTATGGTCTCAAGCAAGTCCCCAGATCTTGGAACCAAACACGTGCAATACTTAGCCAAATGTGGCTACAACAAAGTAATGCACACTCATCATTGTATGTGAAGAAGGAAGGTGATCTTATTGTCTACATTTTCATTTATGTTGATGATCTCATTCTTACAAGGAATGATGAAGAAAGCAAGCATTAGAGAGATCAAGAAGAAATCTTGGAGAAAAATTCAAGATCTTTGATCTTGGAGAATTAAAGTATTTCTTAGGCATGGAAGTAATCTATGAGCTGGAAGGCATATACCTCATGCAAAGGAATTACATTCTTGATGTACTAGAAAAGTATGACATGTGTGATTGCAAACCAATTGAAAATCGTTCAAAGGTGAATGTAAATCTGAGTGTACATGAGGGAGAAAATATTGAAGATGTTACTTTGTATAGATCCATTGTAGGATCTTTGAACTGTGCAACTCTTACTAGGTCAGACATCAAGCATGTAGTAGCTCTCTCATAATTTATGCAAACTCCCAAAGCATAACACTTAATGGAAGCCAAAAGCCTTCTCTAATACCTCAAGGGCATTAAATAAAGGTTTATTTTATGCTTATGATGAAGATTTCTAAGTGAAAGCTTGTTGTGATGCACATTGTGTAGGCTCAAACGATAAGAAAGGGAGTACAAGTGGATATATAGTCATGACTGGAAGCGACATATGACATGGATCTCCAAAAAGTAGCCATGGAAGCCCTACCTTCAATTGAAGTTGAATATAGAGAGTTTTCCATTGTTTCTTGAATTTATCTGAGTGATGAAGCTCTTTAAATATTTGAACTTACATGTGAAATAGATAACAAAGTCCTTTGTATGGTTTTGACCAAGTTAGTGAATAATGGAATTTGTGTTTGGGAAAAACTACTACATCATGTTGTTTGGGAATATAGAGTAGCATATAAGACTAATAAGACCCACACC
>CM035436.1:15362505-15365005 GCA_020310875.1 Ceratopteris richardii
CCCTTGATATCCTCAAGTCCTTTGTGTTTGGGTTGAAGCATCTGTAACCTTTATGATCATTTGAATATCCTAGAAACACACACTTTTCTGCCTTTGGTTGTAGCTTGTGCCTCAATTCACTTGGCACATGTACATAACAAGTACATCCAAATATCTTCAAGTGGGAAAGATCAGGTTTCTTACCATAATAGGCTTGATATGGTGTCAAGCCATGCATCCCTGAGGTAGGAGCCCTATTCATAAGATACACGAGGGTATTTGTTGGATCACTCCAAAATATGTTAGGTACATTCATCTCATTAAGCATTGCTCTAGCGATCTCGAAAATGTATCTATTTTTTCTCTCTACTACTCCATTTTGTTGGGGTGTGTACCTCCATGTTACTTGCCTCTTGATGCCTTGATCCATTAAAAAATCAGAAAACTCATTGGAGAAATATTCTCCCCCTCCATCGGACTTTAGCTTCTTGATATATGTACCTGTTTCCTTCTCTACCATTGCCTTGAATGCTTGAAACATGTAAACACATTTGATTTGTTTTTTATGAAATAAACCCAAGCCATCCTTGTGCAATCATCTATAAAAGTGACAAAGTACTTGTTACCTCCAATGGATTGCAATTTGGTTGGCCCCCACACATCTGTATGTATCAACTCTAATGGATGTTGGCTTATGTAGCCACTCTTCTTGAATGGAAGTCTTGCTTGCTTCCCTAGTTGACAAGATTCACATAAATGCTTTATACCTTGTCCTTGGAAGTTGGGAATACCTTCAACCAGCCTCTTGAATTGCATTTCCTTCATTCTTTGTATGTTGATGTGACCTATCCTCTTGTGCCACAAGTCCAACTCCGAAATCCTCTTGTTTCCATATGTGAAGTAGACATGTTGAGTAGAATGAGAATTTACCTCCAAAGTGAAGAGTCTCCCTTGCTTCTTTCCTCTTGCTATGACCTTGTAACCTTGCTTAGGGTTCTCCACAAAGCATCCACCTTTGTTGAACCTTACTTGATAACCTCTTTCAACCATTTGCCCAACGGACACTAAGTTCTTTGTGATGGTAGGTACATGCAAGACATCCTTGAGACATCTTCCTTCCTCCTTGTCATCCAAAGCTACATCTCCAACATGGGAGATCTCATGGGCTGTATCATCACCTATTTCTACATGTCCTTTACCTTTGGGAACATGTAGATTAGTAAACCAAGAAGCATTGCAACTCATATGGTTGCTACATCCACTATCAATATACCAAGTGGTATCTACTTTGCTTGAATTCCCATTAATGTGCATCATCAAGAGATTATCATTTTCTGAACTTGTAGACACATAATTACCTTGGCCTTTGTATGAATAACCTTGATTATAGCTCCTTTGGTTTCCTCCTTGGTAGCAATCTCTAGCATAGTGGCCAAACTTGCCACATATGTAACATCCTTCGCCATCTTGATTCCTGTTTTGTTGATGTCGTCCTCCTCTTCCTCTTGATCTTCCTCTACCTCTTTGTGATGAGGTTCCTTGGTCATGTCCTTGATTGCTAGAGTGGCCTTGCCTTCCTCCAAACCTTCCTTTGCCCCTTCCTTGTCCTCATCTTCCTTTGCCCCTTTGATTACCTGCATAGAAAACTTGTGCATTCTTGCTTTTAGTTGAACTTCCACCTATGTTCATCTCTTCGGTGAACATGAGAGAAACCAATTGCTCAAAATCAGGAAGATTATCCCTTAAATATACTGAAGTGGTAAAGGGTTTCCACTTCTCATCATCTCTCAAACCATTGAGAGTATAAGTCACAAGATCGTCATCATCTACGTGGCTTCCAATGGATCCCAATGCATCTGATAACTCCTTGACCTTAAGTATGTAGTCAATTATGCTACTCCTTGAGCTCTTCCTAAGGTTGTTGAGCTCATTCTTGAGTTGGATCTTCCTTGCTTTGGTGCTTGTTGAATAAAGCCCTTCAAGTGTCTCCCATACCTTGATGCTTGAATCCAAGTCTTGGATATGGCCGATCATGCTATTGCTAATGTGTTGGGAAAGGATAAAGATAACCCTCTTGTCTCTTTCATTCCATTCCCTAAAGGCCCTTCTCTGGTCATTGGTTGGATTTTCATCCAACCTAGGTCTTGGCTCACTTCCACTAATCAATCCCCAAAGGCCCTTACCAATAAGGTAGTTGGAGACTCTAAATCTCCATGGTTGATAGTCTCCCATATCTAGTCTTTGATACATGACCTAGCCCTTGGCTAATGCTCCAATGTGTGTAAAATGAAAATGAGGCTCTGAGGTTACCTCAATCCAAAGCTTTCCTTAGATGGACACCTTGTGCTCTTGAAAATTTGAGTAGAATAGCTCCCCCTTGATGTGAGCTACCTCCAAGAAGCTTTTGTTGATGCAAATCTTAAACCACCAACTCCAAGAGTTCTTCTTCCTTGTATTTTATGTCTCCAAGATGCCAAAATGCTCTGATACCACTGATGGGGGAAGTATCTCAACCCCTATG
>CM035436.1:15375005-15412505 GCA_020310875.1 Ceratopteris richardii
GACAATAGATTAGAGGTGAAAAGGTACAAGTAAGAATTCGCGAAGCTCCTTCATTACATCTATAACCTCAACAAGCACAGACGATAGCTAATTAAAAGCTACTCGAAAATTAGAGTACATGTGTTGCAAAAATCACAGCATTTTAACAAGGCAATTAAGATCATCCCCTTTGTATGGTTAAGATCCCCATTGAATGTCTGGCCATATTAACAGAATATGAAATACATTTCACAAAAGCATTCTCAAGAGAAGATAATATTCAACAAAATTATACTAAGAAACATTCACACATGATCAGAGAAATGCTCAAGATAAATCAAGCTGAACACAAAGTGGAAGCAGAACTCCAAATTATATTTCCATTAAAATGATCTTTTACATTTCATGTGTTCTACAAGAGTAATGTGAATCTACAATAGAAGCTGATCATAGCTTTCCTCAGGCTCAAGGATATTGGGATCCTCTGGCACATTAGAACACCTATCTTGCCTCTCTTGCTCCAAGATTGGCTCTTCAAGGTCAGCCATGTCCCCCGGTTCATCTGCAAGTGGGGGAACAGGCTCCCTTGAAGCTGGTTGGAATCTCTCCGTATCTGCAATGTGCTTCCTTCCAACCTCTTGGTCTTCATCTGGGCATTCATTCAGCCCATTGATTCTCATTCTAATGAAGCTCACTTGAGCATCATCCTTCTCCACAGCTATGCAGTGCCTGAACATCTTTAAGGAGCAAGCCAGAGTCGTTCCTGAAACAGCAGAAAACCACTTAGAGGCTTCAATCAACCATGACTAATGAAAATTGTGAAAATTGAAATTACCTGTGCCCGAAAAAAGGTCTAGGACCGAGTCATCATCATTGGAGAATAGCTGAAGCAATCTCATTATGAGTTTTTGTGGCTTCTGATAAGGGTTAACCAATGTCATGTCCCCAGCTACATGACGAAGTTTCTTGGTAACGGCTGGGAACATGAGCACATTTGAGATCCCATTCTCATTGCAATGCTCCCTGACTCTCCTTTTGCTTACTTCATCATAATAGCCAACTGTAATGCATTCAGTGGCGCTCACAAACCGATGCAAAGGAGTGTGATTTACGTTTGTCTTCACCCCGCAAAAAAGAACTATGAGTCACAGAGAGCATCATTAAAGCCATGGAGATAGAAAGAAGATTACTTACCAAGTGAGGCACTCCACAGCATGACATCTTGCCTTCAGAGCAGTTGAAACAGAGAAAGATTGGTCTCTGCTATGGAAAATTACTATCCTCCAAAGAGGAGACATAGTCAACTCTGCAAAATCAGTGACCATCTTCCGAATCTGAGGGTGTTTGAAGGGTTCATCATCATTAACTGATCCCAACATCCTAAATCCATAGCGTATGTCCGCTATGAGAAGAGAGAAATGTTTTCTAGGCACAACAGAACAAATATTATTTACATCACTACAGAACACATTGTAATATACAGGCCTAAGGGGGTCTAGGGGATTGGAGAAACATTTAAGATCAGGTTCATCATCAAAATCCATCTCCTTCGCTTTCAGTCTAGATTTCTCATGCCTTGCTCTTTGAATGTGAGCAAGGAATGCAGGTGGGCAATCATCTAGTACCTCTGTAGACTTACTTTTCCTTGGTTTCTGCAGAAAAAATTGGAAAGACAATTAAAAGAGCTCTTCAATACAGCAAACAAAACATAAGGAACGGATGCATGGCATCGATTTCTTGTTGGGGTAGATGCTAGGCATCGACCTTCTACTGAAAATCGATGCTTGGCATCGACTTTGGGACATAAGTCGATGCCTGGCATCGACTTTTGCCACGAGGTCGATGCCAGGCATCGACTTATGTTGCAGGTCGATGCCAGGCATCGACTTATGCTGCAAGTCGATGCCAGGCATCGACTTATGCCCCCAAGTCGATGCCAGGCATCGACTTCTGCCTGCAAGTCGATGCCAGGCATCGACTTTTGCCTGCAGACTGATGCCAGGCATCGAATTTAGCTGTAAGTCGATGCCATGCAAGGCATCAAATTGGTTAGGTGAATCAAGGCATCTAACTTAATGGCAAACCAGGCACAACTTCAGAAAGAGAACCTACCCAATCACGAAACAGGATGAAATATTCTGATAAGGCTTTGTAGGATGATGTGGTTGGATAGTCTGCTTGGACCTTTGTCCAAGAAAAGCTACCCAGCCTCTTCATCATCACCTCCTAAATCTTCATGTACACTTTATGACTACAGACACAGAAATATAAAAGAGACTAGGTTAGACCAGAAGCATGGGAGGAGGGAAAAAGGATCTGAGAATAACATACATACTTATTGAGCTCAGTCACCATCTCCTCCAGGCTTAACTCCTTCGAGATTACCCTTGACAAAGTTGATATGATCAATGTATCGTCCTTGATTCCTTGAAGGGCCCTCCATGGGGTCAGCTTCATGTCCTCAGGAGCCTCTTCAATTGAAAGGTCAACTTTCCTTCCCTTTCCCTTCAGATCAACTTGTGGGTCTGGCCTCGTCTTTCGTTGCTTCTGGCCCTTGACCTCCTTGTTCTCCCACATTGTGAAAATTCTATCCTATAGATCCCAGATCTCACCTGATCTGAATGCCAGTTGAAACCATGGATCATATTTCCTCAAAGCATCAGACTTTCTATTCTCATCCAATGCAATTCCAACCTCAATAAGGCATTGCTTTCGTAGATTGGGATGTATTCTTCCAGCTTCCTTCACAAGACAATCTTCATATTCATGGTGGAAGAACCGAATTCTCTCTATGGAGGACATTTTCTGCCTGTAGTCATTGTCGTTGTTGTGATCCCAAGCAAGAAGCTTGGCTTCCTCAGTTGTAAGACCAGCATATATCTTACACTCTGCATACCTAAAGAAAAATGTAGTAGGGTGCTCCTTCACTAACTGTCTACGAGCCTCTGCAGAGTGTGAACCTCCAATCACATAATAAGTGTAATCCTCAAACAAACCCTCATTGAACTCGTCCACACAGCTGCACTCATTCGGATCCACCATGACAAGGAATGGCACAACAGTAGCATGAGGATTTATTTTCATTTTCTTCTTAAGATTCTGGACGTGCAAATTATGTGGCTCCCTGATCTCAAGGGGCCTCCTCCCTGTGACTGGATCTATGGGTGGCATGTGGATGATATTGATTGGCAGGTGGAACAACTGCCCCTTCTTCACAACTTTTCTTCTAGCTATGTCCTCCCTCATCTTATTCTGCTCAGTACCAAGAACACCAGATGCAAGCTCTCCACCAGGTGCAACAATTATGTCCCCAGAGCTAGAGCTTGAGTCAGAAAACTCCTCTTCTGAAATTATCTTCTTTTTCTTTTGGAGATTTTTCTGCACGCTCTGCTTACCCCTTGCCTTTACAGGGGTTGTCTTCTTCTCTTGTGTTGGCATGATATTTCCCTGGATCCATGGCATCAGGTCCTTGATGAAATTCACTGAGTCTCTGCATATCTGAGCTAGCCCTTCTGGAACACAGCACTCTGGGCACAAGAAATCCATCTTGCATATGACATTTCTTAATCCTTTCGATGTCTCCACCAAGAGAAGCAAGTTGTCAGAATCTTCATCTTCATAATCCAGTTTCTAAACAAGGCCATACTGAAAACCTTGTGTTGTCGTGATCTTTCCTCTGCCATAAGCCCCTGCGAACACAAGGAGGACTGCATTCTTCTCTTCAACGTACTGAAGGCACCACTCTAGATTTGTCATGTCCCGAAGTGGACGATCTGTCCTCATGACCTCCGTCTCCATAGACCTTTCCTTCATATTTGGATCCTCCTCAGGAATTTTTATGCTACTCTGTCCACCTGAGGATATTCCTAGTGGGTTGCTGGCCTTCTCAGAGGATAATGGTGCAATAATTTTCTTTGGTTTTGCTTGGTGACCAATGCCTTTGTCACGTTGCTGGTCACCAGAGCCCATGGTGATTCTGAGCTTCTTGAAGGGCCTTTCATCCTTGGACTCCGCATCCCTGAAGGCACTTGGAAATATCAAATCAAACGTAAATGTGGTTTTCAAAGGCCCAAGTCCATGCCAGGCATCAATTTTGAGCTTCAGGTCGATGCCAGGCATCGATGTTTAAGTGCATGTCGATGCCAGGCATCGACTTTGTGTGCAAGTCGATGCCCGGCATCGACTTGAGGGTGAAAGTCGATGCCAGGCATCGACTTGGGGGTACAAGAGTCGATGCTTGGCATCGACTTTTGGGCCCAAGTCGATGCTTGGCATCGACTTTTGGCCCAAGTCGATGCATGGCATCGACTTTTACCCTCAAGTCGATGCCTGGCATCGACTTGCACACAAAGTCAATGCCTGGCATCGACTTGGGCCCAAAAGTCGATGCCAAGCATCGACTTGGGCCCAAAAGCCGATGCCAAGCATCGACTTTGCAATAGATCGATTACAAAGTTACATCCTCTAATGGCTCTCCATCAATGGAGCTTAGCTTTACATTAACTTCCATGGGATTTGAAATAGGCTTGCAATGTAGCATCCCAAACCTCTCAAGTAGTTCTAGAATATACTTCCTTTGTATGAGAACAATACCTTCTTCTTTGTATACAACTTCAATGCCAAGAAAATACCTAAGATCTCCAAGATCAGATATCCTAAACTCCTTTCCAAGCTTTGCCTTGATCTCCTCAATGCCCTTTGTATCATTACCTGTAATGATAAGATCATCTACATACACACACATGTAGACTACAAGTTCTCCTCTTTGTTTGATGAAGAGAGATGGATCCGCCTTACATTGATTGTAACCACATTTGATCAAATAGTCCACCAATCTTTGGTTCCAAGCCCTTGGAGCTTGCTTTAGTCCATAAAGTGCCTTCTTCAATCTACAAACATGATGTGGAAACTCTTTATGAACAAAACCTAGTGGTTGATCCATGTATATCTCTTCTTCCAAGTCTCCATTGAGAAAGACATTCTTGATATCCAATTGGAAAAGCTTCCATCCTTTGCTAGCAGCCATTGCAATGAGTGTCCTAATGGTGCTCATCTTTGTCACGGGGCTGAATGTCTCTTCAAAGTCCACTCCATAGGTTTGTGCAAAACCCTTGGCCACCAATCTTGCTTTGAACCTAGAAATAGATCCACCTGAATTCCTCTTTACTTTATACACCCACTTATTACCTATTACCTTCATGTTCTCCTTCTTGGGCACTAGAGTCCATGTTTGATTTTCCTCAAGTGCGTCGATGTCTTCTTGCATTGCCTCTTTCCATTCGGTGTACCTGCTTGCATCTTCGTAGCAATCGGGCTCATGATCTTCTACTACTTTGTTCATATATGCATAATGTGTTGCCATGTATGAATCATAAGTAAACCTTTGAGATGGATACTTAACTCTAGAAGACTTCCTTTCTTCACCTTTTGGAGGAATAAACCTCCTTTGCCTTGGGAACTTGATCTCTTTCTTTGATGTGCCTTCTTTCTCCATCATGTGTCCTTCATCATCTTCAGCTTCATTACCTTCTTCATCCAACTCCACCAATGTTGCTTTGCCTTTGTTGATTGATTGTGCTTCATAGCTTGATGAAGATCTCCCCCTCAATGGTGATTTCATGCTTGAACTATCTTCATTGATGGAACACCTTGGGCCGCTTAGCTCTAGGTCGATTTGTTCTTCGTCATGTCCATGCTTTTCTTCTTCATAGTCCTGCATACAATCATACTTCTTATACCAAGGGAGTAGCTCATCAAATTCTATATCCCTTGATATCCTCAAGTCCTTTGTGTTTGGGTTGAAGCACCTGTAACCTTTATGATCATTTGAATATCCTAGAAACACGCACTTTTCTGCCTTTAGTTGTAGCTTGTGCCTCAATTCACTTGGCACATGTACATAACAAGTACATCCAAATATCTTCAAGTGGGAAAGATCAGGTTTCTTACCATAATAGGCTTGATATGGTGTCAAGCCATGGATCCCTGAGATAGGAGCCCTATTCATTAGATACACGGTGCTATTTGCTACATCACTCCAAAACATGTTAGGTACATTCATCTCATTAAGCATTGCTCTAGCGATCTCGGCAATGTATCTATTCTTTCTCTCTGCTACTCCATTTTGTTGGGGTGTGTACCTGCATGTTACTTGCCTCTTGATGCCTTGATCCATTAAAAAATCAGAAAACTCATTGGAGAAATATTCTCCCCCTCCATCGGACCTTAGCTTCTTGATATATGTACCTGTTTCCTTCTCTACCATTGCCTTGAATGCTTTGAAACATGTAAACACATCTGATTTGTTTTTTATGAAATAAACCCAAACCATCCTTGTGCAATAATCTATAAAAGTGACAAAGTACTTGTTACCTCCAATGGATTGCTCTTTGGTTGGCCCCCACACATCTGAATGTATAACCTCCAATGGATGTTGGCTTATGTAGCTACTTTTCTTGAATGGAAGTCTCACTTGCTTCCCTAGTTGACAAGATTCACATAAATGCTTCATACCTTGTCCTTGGAAGTTGGGAAGACCTTCAACCAGCCTCTTGAATTGCATTTCCTTCATTCTTTTTATGTTGATGTGACCTATCCTCTTGTGCCACAAGTCCAACTCCGAAATCCTCTTGTTTCCATATGTGAAGTAGACATGTTGAGTGGAATGAGAATTTACCTCCAAAGTGAAGAGTCTCCCTTGCTTCTTTCCTCTTGCTATGACCTTGTAACCTTGCTTAGGGTTCTCCACAAAGCATCCACCTTTGTTGAACCTTACTTGATAGCCTCTTTCAACCATTTGCCCAACGGACACCAAGTTCTTTGTGATAGTAGGTACATGCAAGACATCCTTGAGACATCTTCCTTCCTCCTTGTCATCCAAAGCTACATCTCCAACATGGGAGATCTCATGGGCTGTATCATCACCTGTTTCTACATGTCCTTTACCTTTGGGAACATGTAGATTAGTAAACCAAGAAGCATTGCAACTCATATGGTTGCTACATCCACTATCAATATACCAAGTGTTATCTACTTTGCTTGAATTCCCATTCATGTGCATCATCAAGAGATTTTCATTTTCTGAACTTGTAGAAGCATAATTACCTTGGCCTTTGTATGAAGAACCTTGATTATAGCTCCTTCGGTTTCCTCCTTGGTAGCAATCTCTAGCATAGTGGCCAAACTTTCCACATATGTAATATCCTTCGCCATCTCGATTCCTGTTTTGTTGATATTGTCCTCCTCTTCCTCTTGTTCTTCCTCTCCCTCTTTGTGATGAGGTGCCTTGGTCATGTCCTTGATTGCTTGAGTGGCCTTGCCTTCCTCCAAACCTTCCTTTGCCCCTTCCTTGTCCTCGTCTTCCTTTGCCCCTTTGATTACCTGCATAGAAAACTTGTGCATCCTTGCTTTTAGTTGAACTTCCACCTATGTTCATTTCTTCGGTGACCATGAGAGCAACCAATTGCTCAAAATCGGGAAGATTATCCCTTACATAAACTGAAGTGGTAAAGGGTTTCCACTTCTCATCATCTCTCAAACCAATGAGAGTATAAGCCACAAGATCGTCATCGTCTACGTGGCTTCCAATGGATCCCAATGCATCTGATAACTCTTTGACCTTAAGTATGTAGTCATTTATGCTACTCCCTGAGCTCTTCCTAAGGTTGTTGAGCTCATTCTTGAGTTTGATCTTCCTTGCTTTGGTGCTTGTTGAATAAAGCCTTTTAAGTGTCTCCCATACCTTCATGCTTGAATCCAAGTCTTGGATATGGCCGATCATGCTATTGCTAATGTGTTGGGAAAGAATAAAGATAACCCTCTTGTCTCTTTCATTCCATTCCCTAAAGGCCCTTCTCTGGTCATTTGTTGGATTCTCATCCAACCTAGGTCTTGGTTCACTTCCACTAATCAATCCCCAAAGGCCCTTGCCAATAAGATAGTTCGAGACCCTAAATCTCCATGGTTGATAGTTCCCTTTGTCTAGCTTTTCAATTTGAGTGTTGAAGTCTCCCATATCTAGTCTTTGATACTTGACCTAGCCCTTGGCTAATGCTCCAATGTGTGTAAAATGAAAATGAGGCTCTGAGGTTACCTCAATCCAAAGCTTTCCTTAGATGGACACCTTGTGCTCTTGAAACTTTGAGTAGAATAGCTCCCCCTTGATGTGAGCTACCTCCAAGAAGCTTTCGTTGATGCAAATCTTCAACCACCAACTCCAAGAGGTCTTCTTGCTTGTAGGTGATACCTCCAAGATGCCCAAATGCTCTGATACCACTGATGGGGGAACTATCTCAACCCCTAAGCAATGACGAAGCGCGAATGACCTCCACAGGTATCCTTCTTTGACCTCTGCACACCAAAAATGCTCTTACTCAGAGCTTATGCAGACAATTCCAGTGAGCTTTTGTAGAGAGTAGAAACCAAGGGCTTTCCAACAAATCAAATTTCACTTCAAATGGATGCTTACACAAAGAGAAACAATGTCTACAACATGAGCTAGTTGAATGCTCACAACTGCTAGTCAAGCAAAGACCTCACTTCACTCCAGCACGCTTTTCTCATAGATTATACAGAGAATGAATCCCAAACTTGCGTCAACATTAGAGAACTCTAATAGCTACCCAATGACACAAAAGTCATAGCAAATGGATAAATAGAGAAGGAGAATCAGCCCTTACAACAGAGAGAAAAATATTTCCAACAAAGCCTACACACAGAGAGAGATATCAATCACACAACTTCACTAAAATGAATGTTGCTCCGAGACTACTCAGAGAAGGCTCCAAAGAATTGGTGAGCATAAAATAGACTCTAATAGCTATCCAATGAGACATGAATTACATCAAATGGATACAATATGAGGGAGAACCAATGCTGACAACTCAGGGGTAGAAAGTTGCAACACTGCCTGCGCACACACATAGATATGCCTACTAAAAGAAAACAAACAAGCAAGCAAGCGGCTAGCTTATCACAACTCCAGCACTGAGTGCTCACTTTACATGAGCTAAAACTCCAAGAAGATGACCCAAAAGAAGTCGGGATACATGCTCCTTTTATAGTGAGAAGTGTGCCCCTAAAATCTAGGAACTACCTTTCCAAATCAGCCTCCTAACTTGGAGAACTTAGTTGAGATGACTTGGGCAGTGGTTGAGTGACGTTTCTTGATGGAATCTTGTGGCTTTCGGCTTCCTTTGATTGCTCCACATCTTCATAAAAGATTTTCCACGAATTTGTAGCTTGAAGCTTGACTTTTAACATGTATATGTATATGTATATGTATATGTATATGTATACATATATGTATATGTATATGTATATGTATATGTATATGTATATGTATATGTATACGTATATGTATATGTATATGTATATGTATATGTATATGTATATGTATATGTATATGTATATGTATATGTATACGTATATGTAGATGTATACGTATATGTATATGTATATGTATATCTATATGTATATGTATATGTATATGTATATGTATATGTATATGTATATGTATATGTATATGTATATGTATATGTATATGTATATGTATATGTATATGTATATGTATACGTATATGTATACGTATATGTATATGTATACGTATATGTATACGTATATGTATATGTATATGTATATGTATATGTATATGTATTTGTATATGTATATGTATATGTATATGTATTTGTATATGTATCTAAATATGTATATGTATATGTATCTGTATATGTATCTGTATATGTATCTGTATATGTATCTGTATATGTATATGTATATGTATATGTATATGTAAATGTATATGTATATGTATATGTATATGTACATATACAATTACAATTACAATTACAATTACAATTACAATTACAATTACAATTACATATGCATATACATATACATATACATATACATATACATATACATATACATATACATATACATATACATATACATATACATATACATATACATATACATATACATATACATATACATATACATATACATATACATATACATATACATATACATATACATATACATATACCTATACATATACATATATAGAAACATATACATATACATATACAGATACATATACAGATAACACTGAGTCACAACAAAGGAGAACAAAGACATGTTCTCTTTTTCTTTTTACCTAAAGACCATTATATGAAGCAAAAAAGTGGGCATTTTACAATATCTAGAAAGCATCACGAGTCTTGCTTGTAAATATTGTCACTAGAAGCTTGATCTCATATCCCAAGTAGTCAAGATAGATATACTAAAATTCTTGCTGCCATGAAAACTAGTTGTTGAGCATGACCAAGAATCCCACATCATGATCTTGGACAAGAGATTAGAGTTGAAAAGGTACAAGTAAGAATTCGTGAAGCTCCTTCATTACATCTATAACCTCAACAAGCACAGACGATAGCTAATTAAAAGCTACTCGAAAATTAGAGTACATGTGTTGCAAAAATCAGAGCATTTTAACAAGGCAATTAAGATCATCCCTTTTGTATGGTTAAGATCCCCATTGAATGCCTGGCCATATTAACAGAATATGAAATACATTTCACAAAAGCATTCCCAAGAGAAGATAATATTCAACAAAATTATACTAAGAAACATTCACACATGATCAGAGAAATGCTCAAGATAAAACAAGCTGAACACAAAGTGGAAGCAGAACTCCAAATTATATTTCCATTAAAATGATCTTTTACATTTCATGTGTTCTACAAGAGTAATGTGAATCTACAATAGAAGCTGATCATAGCTTTCCTCAGGCTCAAGGATATTGGGATCCTCTGGCACATTAGAACACCTATCTTGCCTCTCTTGCTCCAAGATTGGCTCTTCAAGGTCAGCCATGTCCCCCGGTTCATCTGCAAGTGGGGGAACAGGCTCCCTTGAAGCTGGTTGGAATCTCTCCGTATCTGCAATGTGCTTCCTTCCAACCTCTTGGTCTTCATCTGGGCATTCATTCAGCCCATTGATTCTCATTCTAATGAAGCTCACTTGAGCATCATCCTTCTCCACAGCTATGCAGTGCCTGAACATCTTTAAGGAGCAAGCCAGAGTCGTTCTTGAAACAGCAGAAAACCACTTAGAGGCTTCAATCAACCATGACTAATGAAAATTGTGAAAACTGAAATTACTTGTGCCTGAAAAAAGGTCTAGGACCCAGTCATCACCATTGGAGAATAGCTGAAGCAATCTCATTATGAGTTTTTGTGGCTTCTGATAAGGGTTAACCAATGTCATGTCCCCAGCTACATGACGAAGTTTCTTGGTAACGGCTGGGAACATGAGCACATTTGAGATCCCATTCTCATTGCAATGCTCCCTGACTCTCCTTTTGCTTACTTCATCATAATAGCCAACTGTAATGCATTCAGTGGCGCTCACAAACCGATGCATAGGAGTGTGATTTACGTTTGTCTTCACCCTGCAAAAAAGAACTATGAGTCACAGAGAGCATCATTAAAGCCATGGAGATAGAAAGAAGATTACTTACCAAGTGAGGCACTCCACAGCATGACATCTTGCCTTCAGAGCAGTTGAAACAGAGAAAGACTGGTCTCTGCTATGGAAAATTACTATCCTCCAAAGAGGAGACATAGTCAACTCTGCAAAATCAGTGACCATCTTCCGAATCTGAGGGTGTTTGAAGGGTTCATCATCATTAACTGATCCCAACATCCTAAATCCATAGGGTATGTCCGCTATGAGAAGGGAGAAATGTTTTCTAGGCACAACAGAACAAATATTATTTACATCACTACAGAACACATTGTAATATACAGGCCTAAGGGGGTCTAGGGGATTGGAGAAACATTTAAGATCAGGTTCATCATCAAAATCCATCTCCTTCACTTTCAGTCTAGATTTCTCATGCCTTGCTCTTTGAATGTGAGCAAGGAATGCAGGGGGGCAATCATCTAGTACCTCTGTAGACTTACTTTTCCTTGGTTTCTGCAGAAAAAATTGGAAAGACAATTAAAAGAGCTCTTCAATATAGCAAACAGAACATAAAGAACGGATGCATGGCATCGATTTCTTGTTGGGGTAGATGCTAGGCATCGACCTTCTACTGAAAATCGATGCTTGGCATCGACTTTGGGACATAAGTCGATGCCTGGCATCGACTTTTGCCACGAGGTCGATGCCAGGCATCGACTTATGTTGCAGGTCAATGCCAGGCATCGACTTATGCTGCAAGTCGATGCCAGGCATCCACTTATGCCCCCAAGTCGATGCCAGGCAACGACTTCTGCCTGCAGGTCGATGCCAGGCATCGACTTCTGCCTGCAGGTTGATGCCAGGCATCGACTTTTGCCTGCAGACTGATGCCAGGCATCCAATTTAGCTGTAAGTCGATGCCATGCAAGGCATCAAATTGGTTAGGTGAATCAAGGCATCTAACTTAACGGCAAACTAGGCACAACCTCAGAAAGAGAACCTACACAATCACGAAACAGGATGAAATATTCTGATAAGGCTTTGTAGGATGATGTGGTTGGATAGTCTGCTTGGACCTCTGTCCAAGAAAAGCTACCCAGCCTCTTCATCATCACCTCCTGAATCTTCATGTACACTTTATGACTACAGACACAGAAATATAAAAGAGACTAGGTTAGACCAGAAGCATGGGAGGAGGGAAAAAGGATCTGAGAATAACATACATACTTATTGAGCTCAGTCACCATCTCCTCCAGGCTTAACTCCTTCGAGATTACCCTTGACAAAGTTGATATGATCAATGTATCATCCTTGATTCCTTGAAGGGCCCTCCATGGGGTCAGCTTCATGTCCTCAGGAGCCTCTTCAATTGAAAGGTCAACTTTCCTTCCCTTTCCCTTCAGATCAACTTGTGGGTCTTGCCTCGACTTTCGTTGCTTCTGGCCCTTGACCTCCTTGTTCTCCCACATTGTGAAAGATCTATCTTGTAGATCCCAGATCTCACCTGATCTGAATGCCAGTTGAAACCATGGATCATATTTCCTCAAAGCATCAGACTTTCTATTCTCATCCAATGCAATTCCAACCTCAATAAGGCATTGCTTTCGTAGATTGGGATGTATTCTTCCAGCTTCCTTCACAAGACAATCTTCATATTCATGGTGGAAGAACCGAATTCTCTCTATGGAGGACATTTTCTGCCTGTAGTCATTGTCGTTGTTGTGATCTCAAGCAAGAAGCTTGGCTTCCTCAGTTGTAAGACCAGCATATATCTTAGACTCTGCATACCTAAAGAAAAATGTAGTAGGGTGCTCCTTCACTAACTGTCTACGAGCCTCTGCAGAGTGTGAACCTCCAATCACATAATAAGTGTAATCCTCAAACAAACCCTCATTGAACTCGTCCACACAGCTGCACTCATTCGGATCCACCATGACAAGGAATGGCACAACAGTAGCATGAGGATTTATTTTCATTTTCTTCTTAAGATTCTGGACGTGCAAATTATGTGGCTCCCTGATCTCAAGGGGCCTCCTCCCTGTGACTGGATCTACGGGTGGCCTGTGGATGATATTGATTGGCAGGTGGAACAACTGCCCCTTCTTCACAACTTTTCTTCTAGCTATGTCCTCCCTCATCTTATTCTGCTCAGTACCAAGAACACCAGATGCAAGCTCTCCACCAGGTGCAACAATTATGTCCCCAGAGCTAGAGCTTGAGTCAGAAAACTCCTCTTCTGAAATTATCTTCTTTTTCTTTTGGAGCTTTTTCTGCACGCTCTGCTTACCCCTTGCCTTTACAGGGGTCGTCTTCTTCTGTTGTGTTGGCATGATATTGCCCTGGATCCATGGCATCAGGTCCTTGATGAAATTCATTGAGTCTCTGCATATCTGAGCTAGCCCTTCTGGAACACAGCACTCTGGGCACAAGAAATCCATCTTGCATATGACATTTCTTAATCCTTTCGATGTCTCCACCAAGAAAAGCAGGTTGTCAGAATCTTCATCTTCATAATCCAGTTTGTAAACAAGGCCATACGTAAAACCTTGTGTTGTCGTGATCTTTCCTCTGCCATAAGCCCCTCCGAACACAAGGAGGACTGCATTCTTCTCTTCAAGGTACTGAAGGCACCACTCTAGATTTGTCATGTTCCGAAGTGGACGATCTGTCCTCATGACCTCCGTCTCCCTAGACCTTTCCTTCATATTTGGATCCTCCTCAGGAATTTTTATGCTACTCTGTCCACCTGAGGATATTCCTAGTGGGTTGCTGGCCTTCTCAGAGGATAATGGTGCAATAATTTTCTTTGGTTTTGCTTGGTGACCAATGCCTTTGTCACGTTGCTGGTCACCAGAGCCCATGGTGATTCTGAGCTTCTTGAAGGGCCTTTCATCCTTGGACTCCGCATCCCTCAAGGCACTTGGAAATATCAGATCAAACGTAAATGTGGTTTTCAAAGTCCCAAGTCCATGCCAGGCATCGATTTTGAGCTTCAGGTCGATGCCAGGCATCGATGTTTAAGTGTATGTCGATGCCAGGCATCGACTTTGTGTGCAAGTCGATGCCCGGCATCGACTTGAGGGTGAAAGTCGATGCCAGGCATCGACTTGGGGGTGCAAGAGTCGATGCTTGGCATCGACTTTTGGGCCCAAGTCAATGCTTGGCATCGACTTTTGGGCCAAGTCGATGCCTGGCATTGACTTTTACCCTCAAGTCGATGCCTGGCATCGACTTGCACACAAAGTCGATGCCTGGCATCGACTTGGGCCCAAAAGTCGATGCCAAGCATCGACTTGGGCCCAAAAGCCGATACCAAGCATCGACTTTGCACCCTAAAGTCGATGCCTGGCATCGACTTTTCATTGCATGTTGATGCCGGCAAGTCGATGCTTGGCATCGACTTTTGGGCCCAAGTCGATGCCTGGCATCGACTTTCAGGTGTAAGTCGATGCCAGGCATCGACTTGAGGCTGCAGGTCGATGCCAGGCATCAACTTGCACCGAAAACTCGATACCAGGCATCGACTTGCAGCCCCATGTCGATGCCTGGCATCGACTTGGGGCTGCAAGTCGATGCCAGGCATCGACTTGCAGGTGCAAGTCGATGCGAGGCATCGACTTGAACCGACAAGTCGATGCCTGGCATCGACTTGCACCTGCAAGTCGATGCCTGGCATCGACTTGCAATCCTAAGTCGATGCCTGGCATCGACTTACACCTTAAAGTTGATGCCAGGCATCCAGCTGTACATGCTTTGGATCCATATTTCTAGAGGTAAGAAAAATAAATACCTAGAAATCAGACTTTTTACACAGACATACAGAGGGAATCTTTTTAGAATCTTTATTTATGGTATGATTTTGTCTACCTCTTGGTACTTTTGCCAACATTCTTCTTCTCCATCAGACTTGGCTTGCTGGTATGCTGAGCTCTGTGCTCCATGGTTGTCTGTGCTCTGCTGCTCTCTCTTGCTCGTGGATTTTGAAAATGCGAATGATCTCCTCCTCTGGTATTTATAGGCAATTGGGTAACTTGAACCAGAGACTAACTGGATCTAACTGAATGAGTCCAGTTGCTAACTAAATCTGTCAACTTATCTAACCAGGGAATAGCACCCACACAAATAGGCTGTTTCAGAGCCACTTTAATGAAATATTCATAGACCCTTGCAACTATTTATATACATTTGCATAGAAATTACATTTCAATGGCAAGAGTATGGTATGTCCATGAGGATGTCTAAACTCATGTAGAGATTTTTTTCTTAGAATCTCTTTCTTGGGAGAAAATCAAGTCAAAGTTGTGTTAAATGTGGGAGACTAATGACATCTTTATAGTATTACCCTCCTCACTTTAGTTCATATTCACATTTATCTTGTAACTCACTGTTGAAATGGAAAATCAATGTATGAATAAAGATTCAAGTACAGAACCTTGCAACTATTTATATACATTTGCATGGAAATTAAACTTCAATGGCAACAGTATGGTATGTACATGAGGATTTCTAATCTCATGTAGAAGTTTTTTCTTAGAGTCTGTTGCTTGGGAGAAAATCAGGTCTAAGTTGTGAGATTAATGACATCTTTATAGTGTTATCCTCCACACTTTAGTTCATATTCACATTTATCTTGTAACACATTGTTGGAATGGAAAATCAATGTATGAATAAACATTCTGTGTACCTCTTTTACACATAATTCTTTTTTAATATACTTTCATCTACCTCTTTGATATCTAGCCAAGACCACAATAAAACCTAATCCTTGAAATCTTAACCAAATGTAAAATTTCTTCTTGTATAGTGTTCAATGGCATAGCATATTCCAATTGGAACTCAACTTGGATATATTCCAGTTGTAAAATTTCTTCTTGTAAAATTTCTCCAAACAATTTTATTATATATTCCTGTTGGAACTCAACTTGGATATATTTTGATTCTTTCACAATGCTTAGACTCAATGACTCATATGTAGTTAGAAATCAACTGTGTTTCTCATTTGAATCAAAAGTGAATCAAATCTTTGGTTCCCTTATTAGTGTATATTTGAGTAATTAAGTGATTCGATGTAATTTGATGTTTAATGTTATTTAATGTACTTTAATAAGCTTTTGATTTCATATCTTCTTGATGTGCATTTGATGTGACATCTTCACTTGATCTCGGATTTCTACTTATTTAAAAAGGTCATTCATCTTCAGTCTTCTGTGAACTCAGTGAAGATGAGCTCAATCTTTTCAGTGGATGCTTGGGCATCAGCTTCCTCTGCTCATATTGATTCATTGTTCTCAGTTGAACCTTTCCAAAGAAGTGATGATCCCTATGATTTAGAACGTGCTGATGATTCCATGTTTTCTGTTGAGTCATTTAAGTTATCCAATTCACAGTGCAATGCTACTCAACCAAATGCACCTCTTGATCTCCCATCTGATCCAACCATTGATCTCCCTTCTGACTCAAGTGCATGTGGAGCAACGAAAAAGCAAAGCAAGCTCAATCTACGATTTAAAAGAAGGTCTCATGAAGTAAGTCGAAAAAGATTTAAATTTCTTACTTCAGATAGACAGATTGCATTGGATATTGTGAAGCATTGTTGTGGTTTGAAATGTTTGTATAATTTAGGAATGAAGAAACTAAAGCACCTAAGAGAAAAATTCCTCCATTTAGATAGTGAAAGGCAAGATATATACCTTGTTTCTTGCATGCAAATGATTGAGGATAACATGTCAGTAACGCGTGTTGGTTTTGAATATTTCTTTACTCAAGGGATGCCATGCTGTAGGGCTGCATTTAAAATTGCAATGGGTGTAGGAAATTTTAGAATACATAGGGTTCAACAAGGGTTTTTGAATGGGGATCTCATTTTGGATACGTTCCATGTTGGGACCAAAGGATCTGTTGGACGTCATGCAATGAATTGGATGATGAACTATTTTAGCTTGCATTGTGAAGTTATGCCTACAACTGGAAGGTTGCACTTGTCAGATAACTTTACTCGTCGAGAGGTATTTCAAATATATAGAGAAGACATGGAAAATAGAAATGAGAAGTATGTGTTGTATCGTCACTTTACTCGATTATGGAAGGAAGAGTTTAACAATGTTTCTATTCCTTGTAAAGTTAGAATGGGTGATGTTCAGTTTGCGCCACTTTGAAAAACATGGCAAAAGGGGCTACAACACCACAGGAAAAGCATAATTTTAAAAACCTTCTTAACAACCATCGTGACAGTCAAGCATTAGAGAGAAAGAAAGCAATTCATCATCGAAGTAAGGCACTCAGAAATCCGGAGCGTTATATGTGTTTGTTGATCGATGGTATGGATCAAAAAAAAACTTGTTTGCCACATTTTTATCGCATCCCTAAGGACATTGGAGATGAAGTCCTTGTGCAAATGCATTTGGTTGGTGCTTTGGTATACAATGGAACTGTAATGTCCAAGGTTTTCTTCACATATCCGAATGTGCATAATGATCCAAACCTTACAGTTACTGTCATTCATCGTGTTTTGCAATCATGGAAGGGTCTTTTGCCACCAACTCTATATTTGCAACTAGATAATACTGCAAGAGAGAATAAAAATTCTACAGTCTTTGGATATTTAAGCATGCTTGTTGAAAAACAGGTATTTCAGAAGGTTAAGGTAAATTTTCTTCTGGTTGGCCACACTCATGATCACATTGATCAAATGTTCAGTACTTTCTCTAAGAAGTTGGCACGTAACAATGCTTTTACTCTTCCGATTTTATCTGAGCTGATTTCAGAAGCATATACTCCAAAACCAGACTTCAACACCTCACACAGATTTATGACTTTAAGCACTTTTGCTCAATGGGCCTTGATAACAGTGCTAAGGTTTTGGCTCCATTGCACAATATTAGTTTCAACCATGTATTCTTGATGAGGAGGGTTGATGAAATAACCCTTTTATTTGCAAAGCAGTATTCATCTTCTCTTGGGTGGGAGCCTAAAGAGGGATGCAGATTCTTATTGCAGGTGCCTAATTTGTCTACTGTAACAGTGTATGGTGCAGAACAATCACCATATGAAGATAAAAACAATACAGAAAGATGTGGAAGTGTGGTTGATCAAAGTAAAAGCTGGATGCATGCACTCATTGAAAAGAAGAGACATATTGAGCGTGCAAAAAAATATGCTGGAGATCAAGATGTATCTTGGTGGGAGGACTTTTTCAATCATCAAGAAGAGATTATACAGTATACAATTGCAGGTCACTGGCCAGTTGATGTTCCATTCACATGGGATTTTTGTACACAAAGATCCGTGAATGTGGCCCAAGCATGTAATGCAGATGCACTTCAAAGTTTTATACATCCACCAGAAAGAAATATTTATGTAGGCCCAAGGATGACAAAACAGGCAGAAGCAAGATGGCAAGGAAATTTAATAGAGATAAATGTTGGAACGCTTATTGCAGTACTTGCTGATGGTGATGAGGCTACCAGACCATTTTGGATTGCAAAGGTTTAAGAGATAACTAAAGATATTGATCAGAGAAGAATAGAGGCTTTGATGGTGCATTGGTATTACACTAAAAGTAGTAATGCATTCACAAGTAAATATAACTTAGAAATGGTGTGTGATACTAAACGAACAGGTTCAAAAAGGAAAAAGAATATTCGAAGCACATCCACTCTTAAAATGGATGATGTAGATATTCTTGTTTATGATTTTTCCTTGACAAAAACTGGTCACTTGAGGAAAGCAACCATCAACATGATAAAACAAAAGCTTCCAGATGTATGTGGTACAGGAAATCATAGGAAAACAAGAAGATTTGTGCATGATCCTGCAGAATTTGGTATGTATGTGGATGAAGATAGAGCTCTTGTGGATATAGAAGAAGAAGAAGAGAGCTCTCAACAGTATGCTACTGAATCAAGTGCATCAGATGATGAGGGTGTAGACATAGATCGACAAAGTTGTGAGTTGCATTGAAGCTCTCAGACATTTTTAGTGCTTATGTAAATGCCTCAAAGTAGTCTGGTTAATGAAACCATGTTTTGTAGCAATTTTGAATAACAATCAGATATCCACCCATTAAAGATATGTCTAAAATGTTATTTTTGTGGAAAAACTATTGATTTCTACATTCTTATATATATTTTAGACATGTCAATGTCTTATCATATAGATTTTGGACATGTCAATGTCTTATCATATACATTTTGGGAAACGTCAATGCCTAATATAGTGAAATTTTGACTACATTTTGAGCTCTTTTTTTTTTGAGAAAATGACAAAAAATGTCAAAAATTACTTGTTTTCACCTCATTTCTGTAATATATGTATACTGGTGTAAACGAATTCCAAAAATGAGGTGAAAACATGTAATTTTTGACGAGAGTGTTCTCTTTTTACGACATAGTTCTCGTTTGTTACGACTCGCTGTTGTATCTGTATGTGTATATGTATATGTATCTCTATGCGTATATGTATATGTATCTGTATGCGTATATGTATATGTATCTGTATGCGTATATGTATATGTATCTGTATGCGTATATGTATATGTATCTGTATGCGTATATGTATATCTATCTGTATGCGTATATGTATATGTATCTGTATGTGTATATGTATATGTATCTGTATGCGTATATGTATATGTATATGTATGCGTATATGTATATGTATATGTATCTGTATGCGTATATGTATATGTATATGTATCTGTATGCGTATATGTATATGTATATGTATCTGTATGTGTATATGTATATGTATCTGTATCTGTATGTATCTGTATGCGTATATGTATATGTATATGTATGCGTATATGTATATGTATATGTATCTGTATGCGTATATGTATATGTATATGTATCTGTATGCGTATATGTATATGTATATGTATCTGTATGTGTATATGTATATGTATCTGTATCTGTATGCGTATATCTATATGTATTTGTACGCGTATATGTATATGTATCTGTACGCGTATATATGTATCTGTATGCGTATATGTATATGTATATGTATGCGTATATGTATATGTATCTGTATGCGTATATGTATATGTATCTGTATGCGTATATGTATATGTATTTGTATGCCTATATGTATATGTATCTGTATGCGTATATGTATATGTATCTGTATGCGTATATGTATATGTATCTGTTTGCGTATATGTATATGTATCTGTTTGCATATATGTATACGTATCTGTTTGCATATATGTATATGTATATGTATCTGTATGCGTACATGTATATGTATATGTATGCGTATATGTATATGTATATGTATCTGTATGCGTATATGTATATGTATCTGTATGCGTATATGTATATGAATATGTATCTGTATGCGTATATGTATATGTATTTGTATGCGTATACGTATATGTATTTGTATGCGTATATGTATACGTATCTGTATGCGTATATGTATATGTATATGTATATGTATGCGTATATGTATATGTATCTGTATGCGTATAGGTATACGTATCTATATGCATATATGTATATGTATCTGTATGCGTATATGTATACGTATCTATATGCGTATATGTATACATATCTGTATGCGTATATGTATATGTATCTGTACGCGTATATGTATATGTATTTGTATCTCTGTGTGTATATGTATATGTATATGTATGTGTATATGTATATGTCTATGTATGTGTATATGTATATGTATATGTATGTGTATATGTATATGTCTATGTATGTGTATATGTATATGTCTATGTATGTGTATATGTATATGTCTATGTATATGTATATGTATATGTCTATGTATATGTATATGTATGTATATGTATATGTCTATGTATATGTATATGTATATGTATATGTATATGTATATGTATATGTATATGTATATGTATATGTATATGTATATGTATATGTATATGTATATGTATATGTATATGTATATGTATATGTATATGTATATGTATATGTAATGTATATGTATATGTATATGTATATGTATATGTATATGTATATGTATATGTATATGTATATGTATATGTATATGTATATGTATATGTATATGTATATGTATATGTATATGTATATGTATATGTATATGTATATGTATATGTATATGTATATGTATATGTATTGATGGGGGAAGTATCTCAACCCCTAAGCAACGACGAAGCGTGAATGACCACCACAGGTATCCTTCTTTGACCTCTGCACACCAAAAATGCTCTTACTCAGAGCTTATGCAGACAACTCCAGTGAGCTTTTGTAGACCTGTAGTGGACATCAAGGGCTTTCCAAAAAATCAAATTTCACTTCAAATGGATGCTTACACAAAGAGAAACAATCTCTACAACATGAGCTAGTTGAATGCTCACAGCTGCTAGTCAAGCAGAGACCTCACTTCACTCTAGCAAGCTTTTCTCAGAGATTATACAGAGAATGAATCTCAAACTTGGGTTAACTTTAGAGCACTCTATTAGCTACCCAATGACACCAAAATCATAGCAAATGAATAAATAGAGAAGGAGAATCAGCCCTTACAACAGAGAGCAAAATATTTCCAACAGAGCCTACACACAGAGAGAGATATCAATCACACAACTTCACTAAAATGAATGTTGCTCCTAGACTACTCAGAGAAGGCTCCAGAGAATTGGTGAGCATAAAATAGACTCTAATAGCTATCCAATGAGACATGAATTACATCAAATGGATACAATATGAGGGATAACCAATGCTAACAACTCAAGGGTAGAAAGTTGCAACACTGGCTACGCACACACATAGATATGCCTACTAAAAGAAAACAAACAAGCAAGCAAGGGGCTAGCTTAAGCAAGGGGCTTGCTTATCACAACTCCAGCACTTAGTGCTCACTTTACATGAGCTAAAACTCCAAGAAGATGGCCCAAAAGAAGTCGGGATACATGCTCCTTTTATAGTAAGAGGTGTGCCCCTAAAATCTAGGAATTACCTTTCCAAATCAGCCTCCTAACTTGGAGGACTTAGTTGAGATGACTTGGGGAGTGGTTGAGTGACTTTTCTTGATGGAATCTTGTGGCTTTTGGCTTCTTTTGATTGGTCCACATGTCCATAAAAGATTCCCCACGAATTTGTAGCTTGAAGCTTGGCTTTTTACACTCCCCCTCAAGCTTCAATTCTTCATCCTCATCCAAGCTCCTTCATGTTGATGCATTGCTTGAATTTTGAAATCTTTATCCCATCCAAAGCCTTTGTAAACATGTCGGCAACTTGGTCCTTGGTACCAATATGATGTACTGAAACTTCCTTGGATATCACCTTTTCCCTTAGGAAGTGATAGTGCACTTCAATATGCTTGGTTCTAGCATGATAGACAGGATTCGATGCTAGATGAATGCTACTCATGTTGTCACAAAAAATTGGATATGTGTCAACCTGCAAATTAAGCTCCATAAATAACTTCTTAATCCACATTAGCTCACATGTGACTTGAGCCAAAGCTCTATACTCAGCCTCGGTGGAAGATAATGCCACCATGGGTTGCTTCTTTGAAATCCATCAGATGATCTTGCTACCTAGCATGACTAGGTAACCACTTGTACTTCTTCTATCCTCCTTGGAACCGGCCCAATCCGCATCAGAAGCTTTGACCTGCATATCATCATCAAATGAATAGAACAATCCTTCATTTATAGTGGCCTTGAGATATCGTAACATTCTTCTTGCACCTTGCAAGTGTGTAGTCCTTGGACTATGCATAAATTGTGATAACACTCCAACTCCATATGCTATGTCAGGCCTAGTTATTGTGGCATAATTGAAAGAGCCTACAATAGATCGATTACAAAGTTACATCCTCTAATGGCTCTCCATCAATGGAGCTTAGCTTTACATTAACTTCCATGGGATTTGAAATAGGCTTGCAATGTAGCATCCCAAACCTCTCAAGTAGGTCTAGAATATACTTCCTTTGTATGAGAACAATACCTTCTTCTTTGTATACAACTTCAATGCCAAGAAAATACCTAAGATCTCCAAGATCAGATATCCTAAACTACTTTCCAAGCTTTGCCTTGATCTCCTCAATGCCCTTTGTATCATTACCTGTAATGATAAGATCATCTACATACACACACATGTAGACTACAAGTTCTCCTCTTTGTTTGATGAAGAGAGATGGATCCGCCTTACATTGATTGTAACCACATTTGATCAAATAGTCCACCAATCTTTGGTTCCAAGCCCTTGGAGCTTGCTTTAGTCCATAAAGTGCCTTCTTCAATCTACAAACATGATGTGGAAACTCTTTATGAACAAAACCTAGTGGTTGATCCATGTATACCTCTTCTTCCAAGTCTCCATTGAGAAAGACATTCTTGATATCCAATTGGAAAAGCTTCCATCCTTTGCTAGCAGCCATTGCAATGAGTGTCCTAATGGTGCTCATCTTTGTCACGGGGCTGAATGTCTCTTCAAAGTCCACTCCATAGGTTTGTGCAAAACCCTTGGCCACCAATCTTGCTTTGAACCTAGAAATAGATCCACCTGAATTCCTCTTTACTTTATACACCCACTTATTACCTATTACCTTCATGTTCTCCTTCTTGGGCACTAGAGTCCATGTTTGATTTTCCTCAAGTGCGTCGATGTCTTCTTGCATTGCCTCTTTCCATTCGGTGTACCTGCTTGCATCTTCGTAGCAATCGGGCTCATGATCTTCTACTACTTTGTTCATATATGCATAATGTGTTGCCATGTATGAATCATAAGTAAACCTTTGAGATGGATACTTAACTCTAGAAGACTTCCTTTCTTCACCTTTTGGAGGAATAAACCTCCTTTGCCTTGGGAACTTGATCTCTTTCTTTGATGTGCCTTCTTTCTCCATCATGTGTCCTTCATCATCTTCAGCTTCATTACCTTCTTCATCCAACTCCACCAATGTTGCTTTGCCTTTGTTGATTGATTGTGCTTCATAGCTTGATGAAGATCTCCCCCTCAATGGTGATTTCATGCTTGAACTATCTTCATTGATGGAACACCTTGGGCCGCTTAGCTCTAGGTCGATTTGTTCTTCGTCATGTCCATGCTTTTCTTCTTCATAGTCCTGCATACAATCATACTTCTTATACCAAGGGAGTAGCTCATCAAATTCTATATCCCTTGATATCCTCAAGTCCTTTGTGTTTGGGTTGAAGCACCTGTAACCTTTATGATCATTTGAATATCCTAGAAACACGCACTTTTCTGCCTTTAGTTGTAGCTTGTGCCTCAATTCACTTGGCACATGTACATAACAAGTACATCCAAATATCTTCAAGTGGGAAAGATCAGGTTTCTTACCATAATAGGCTTGATATGGTGTCAAGCCATGGATCCCTGAGGTAGGAGCCCTATTCATTAGATACACGGTGCTATTTGCTACATCACTCCAAAACATGTTAGGTACATTCATCTCATTAAGCATTGCTCTAGCGATCTCGGCAATGTATCTATTCTTTCTCTCTGCTACTCCATTTTGTTGGGGTGTGTACCTGCATGTTACTTGCCTCTTGATGCCTTGATCCATTAAAAAATCAGAAAACTCATTGGAGAAATATTCTCCCCCTCCATCGGACCTTAGCTTCTTGATATATGTACCTGTTTCCTTCTCTACCATTGCCTTGAATGCTTTGAAACATGTAAACACATCTGATTTGTTTTTTATGAAATAAACCCAAACCATCCTTGTGCAATAATCTATAAAAGTGACAAAGTACTTGTTACCTCCAATGGATTGCTCTTTGGTTGGCCCCCACACATCTGAATGTATAACCTCCAATGGATGTTGGCTTATGTAGCTACTTTTCTTGAATGGAAGTCTCACTTGCTTCCCTAGTTGACAAGATTCACATAAATGCTTCATACCTTGTCCTTGGAAGTTGGGAAGACCTTCAACCAGCCTCTTGAATTGCATTTCCTTCATTCTTTGTATGTTGATGTGACCTATCCTCTTGTGCCACAAGTCCAACTCCGAAATCCTCTTGTTTCCATATGTGAAGTAGACATGTTGAGTGGAATGAGAATTTACCTCCAAAGTGAAGAGTCTCCCTTGCTTCTTTCCTCTTGCTATGACCTTGTAACCTTGCTTAGGGTTCTCCACAAAGCATCCAGCTTTGTTGAACCTTACTTGATAGCCTCTTTCAACCATTTGCCCAACGGACACCAAGTTCTTTGTGATAATAGGTACATGCAAGACATCCTTGAGACATCTTCCTTCCTCCTTGTCATCCAAAGCTACATCTCCAACATGGGAGATCTCATGGGCTGTATCATCACCTGTTTCTACATGTCCTTTACCTTTGGGAACATGTAGATTAGTAAACCAAGAAGCATTGCAACTCATATGGTTGCTACATCCACTATCAATATACCAAGTGTTATCTACTTTGCTTGAATTCCCATTCATGTGCATCATCAAGAGATTTTCATTTTCTGAACTTGTAGAAGCATAATTACCTTGGCCTTTGTATGAAGAACCTTGATTATAGCTCCTTCGGTTTCCTCCTTGGTAGCAATCTCTAGCATAGTGGCCAAACTTTCCACATATGTAATATCCTTCGCCATCTCGATTCCTGTTTTGTTGATATTGTCCTCCTCTTCCTCTTGTTCTTCCTCTCCCTCTTTGTGATGAGGTGCCTTGGTCATGTCCTTGATTGCTTGAGTGGCCTTGCCTTCCTCCAAACCTTCCTTTGCCCCTTCCTTGTCCTCGTCTTCCTTTGCCCCTTTGATTACCTGCATAGAAAACTTGTGCATCCTTGCTTTTAGTTGAACTTCCACCTATGTTCATTTCTTCGGTGACCATGAGAGCAACCAATTGCTCAAAATCGGGAAGATTATCCCTTACATAAACTGAAGTGGTAAAGGGTTTCCACTTCTCATCATCTCTCAAACCAATGAGAGTATAAGCCACAAGATCGTCATCGTCTACGTGGCTTCCAATGGATCCCAATGCATCTGATAACTCTTTGACCTTAAGTATGTAGTCATTTATGCTACTCCCTGAGCTCTTCCTAAGGTTGTTGAGCTCATTCTTGAGTTGGATCTTCCTTGCTTTGGTGCTTGTTGAATAAAGCCTTTTAAGTGTCTCCCATACCTTCATGCTTGAATCCAAGTCTTGGATATGGCCGATCATGCTATTGCTAATGTGTTGGGAAAGAATAAAGATAACCCTCTTGTCTCTTTCATTCCATTCCCTAAAGGCCCTTCTCTGGTCATTTGTTGGATTCTCATCCAACCTAGGTCTTGGTTCACTTCCACTAATCAATCCCCAAAGGCCCTTGCCAATAAGATAGTTGGAGACCCTAAATCTCCATGGTTGATAGTTCCCTTTGTCTAGCTTTTCAATTTGAGTGTTGAAGTCTCCCATATCTAGTCTTTGATACTTGACCTAGCCCTTGGCTAATGCTCCAATGTGTGTAAAATGAAAATGAGGCTCTGAGGTTACCTCAATCCAAAGCTTTCCTTAGATGGACACCTTGTGCTCTTGAAACTTTGAGTAGAATAGCTCCCCCTTGATGTGAGCTACCTCCAAGAAGCTTTCGTTGATGCAAATCTTCAACCACCAACTCCAAGAGGTCTTCTTGCTTGTAGGTGATACCTCCAAGATGCCCAAATGCTCTGATACCACTGATGGGGGAACTATCTCAACCCCTAAGCAATGACGAAGCACGAAGGACCTCCACAGGTATCCTTCTTTGACCTCTACACACCAAAAATGCTCTTACTCAGAGCTTATGCAGACAATTCCAGTGAGCTTTTGTAGAGAGTAGAAACCAAGGGTTTTCCAACAAATCAAATTTCACTTCAAATGGATGCTTACACAAAGAGAAACAATGTCTACAACATGAGCTAGTTGAATGCTCACAACTGCTAGTCAAGCAGAGACCTCACTTCACTCCAGCACGCTTTTCTCATAGATTATACAGAGAATGAATCTCAAACTTGCATCAACATTAGAGAACTCTAATAGCTACCCAATGACACAAAAGTCATAGCAAATGGATAAATAGAGAAGGAGAATCAGCCCTTACAACAGAGAGAAAAATATTTCCAACAAAGCCTACACACAGAGAGAGATATCAATCACACAACTTCACTAAAATGAATGTTGCTCCGAGACTACTCACAAAAGGCTCCAGAGAATTGGTGAGCATAAAATAGACTCTAATAGCTATCCAATGAGACATGAATTACATCAAATGGATACAATATGAGGGAGAACCAATGCTAACAACTCAGGGGTAGAAAGTTGCAACACTGCCTGCGCACACACATAGATATGCCTACTAAAAGAAAACAAACAAGCAAGCAAGCGGCTAGCTTATCACAACTCCAGCACTGAGTGCTCACTTTACATGAGCTAAAACTCCAAGAAGATGACCCAAAAGAAGTCGGGATACATGCTCCTTTTATAGTGAAAAGTGTGCCCCTAAAATCTAGGAACTACCTTTCCAAATCAGCCTCCTAACTTGGAGGACTTAGTTGAGATGACTTGGGCAGTGGTTGAGTGACTTTTCTTGATGGAATCTCGTGGCTTTTGGCTTTCTTTGATTGCTCCACATCTTCATAAAAGATTCCCCACGAATTTGTAGCTTGAAGCTTGACTTTTAACATGTATATGTATATGTATATGTATATGTATATGTATATGTATATGTATATGTATACGTATATGTATATGTATATGTATATGTATATGGATATGTATATGTATATGTATATGTATATGTATATGTATATGTATATGTATACGTATATGTATATGTATACGTATATGTATATGTATACGTATATGTATATGTATATGTATATGTATATGGATATGTATATGTATATGTATATGTATATGTATATGTATATGTATATGTATATGTATATGTATATGTATATGTATATGTATACGTATATGTATATGTATATGTATATGTATATGTATACGTATATGTATATGTATATGTATATGTATATGTATATGTATATGTATATGTATATGTATATGTATTTGTATATGTATATGTATATGTATATGTATTTGTATATGTATCTAAATATGTATATGTATATGTATCTGTATATGTATCTGTATATGTATCTGTATATGTATCTGTATATGTATATGTATATGTATATGTATATGTACATATACAATTACAATTACAATTACAATTACAATTACATATGCATATACATATACATATACATATACATATACATATACATATACATATACATATACATATACATATACATATACATATACATATACATATACATATACATATACATATACATATACATATACATATACATATACATATACATATACATATACATATACATATACATATACATATACATATACATATACATATACATATACATATACATATATAGAAACATATACATATACATATACAGATACATATACAGATAACACTGAGTCACAACAAAGGAGAACAAAGACATGTTCTCTTTTTCTTTTTACCTAAAGACCATTATATGAAGCAAAAAAGTGGGCATTTTACAATATCTAGAAAGCATCACGAGTCTTGCTTGTAAATATTGTCACTAGAAGCTTGATCTCATATCCCAAGTAGTCAAGATAGATATACTAAAATTCTTGCTGCCATGAAAACTAGTTGTTGAGCATGACCAAGAATCCCACATCATGATCTTGGACAATAGATTAGAGTTGAAAAGGTACAAGTAAGAATTCGCGAAGCTCCTTCATTACATCTATAACCTCAACAAGCACAGACGATAGCTAATTAAAAGCTACTCGAAAATTAGAGTACATGTGTTGCAAAAATCAGAGCATTTTAACAAGGCAATTAAGATCATCCCCTTTGTATGGTTAAGATCCCCATTGAATGTCTGGCCATATTAACAGAATATGAAATACATTTCACAAAAGCATTCCCAAGAGAAGATAATACTCAACAAAATTATACTAAGAAACATTCACACATGATCAGAGAAATGCTCAAGATAAATCAAGCTGAACACAAAGTGGAAGCAGAACTCCAAATTATATTTCCATTAAAATGATCTTTTACATTTCATGTGTTCTACAAGAGTAAGTGAATCTACAATAGAAGCTGATCATAGCTTTCCTCAGGCTCAAGGATATTGGGATCCTCTGGCACATTAGAACACCTATCTTGCCTCTCTTGCTCCAAGATTGGCTCTTCAAGGTTAGCCATGTCCCCCGTTTCATCTGCAAGTGGGGGAACAGGCTCCCTTGAAGCTGGTTGGAATCTCTCCGTATCTGCAATGTGCTTCCTTCCAACCTCTTGGTCTTTATCTGGGCATTCATTCAGCCCATCGATTCTCATTCTAATGAAGCTCACTTGAGCATCATCCTTCTCCACAGCTATGCAGTGCCTGAACATCTTTAAGAAGCAAGCCAGAGTCGTTCCTGAAACAGCAGAAAACCACTTAGAGGCTTCAATCAACCATGACTAATGAAAATTGTGAAAATTGAAATTACCTGTGCCCGAAAAAAGGTCTAGGACCCAGTCATCATCATTGGAGAATAGCTGAAGCAATCTCATTATGAGTTTTTGTGGCTTCTGATAAGGGTTAACCAATGTCATGTCCCCAGCTACATGACGAAGTTTCTTGGTAACGGCTGGGAACATGAGCACATTTGAGATCCCATTCTCATTGCAATGCTCCCTGACTCTCCTTTTGCTTACTTCATCATAATAGCCAACTGTAATGCATTCAGTGGCGCTCACAAACCGATGCAAAGGAGTGTGATTTATGTTTGTCTTCACCCTGCAAAAAAGAACTATGAGTCACAGAGAGCATCATTAAAGCCATGGAGATAGAAAGAAGATTACTTACCAAGTGAGGCACTCCACAGCATGACATCTTGCCTTCAGAGCAGTTGAAACAGAGAAAGACTGGTCTCTGCTATGGAAAATTACTATCCTCCAAAGAGGAGACATAGTCAACTCTGCAAAATCAGTGACCATCTTCCGAATCTGAGGGTGTTTGAAGGGTTCATCATCATTAACTGATCCCAACATCCTAAATCCGTAGGGTATGTCCGCTATGAGAAGGGAGAAATGTTTTCTAGGCACAACAGAACAAATATTATTTACATCACTACAGAACACATTGTAATATACAGGCCTAAGGGGGTCTAGGGGATTGGAGAAACATTTAAGATCAGGTTCATCATCAAAATCCATCTCCTTCGCTTTCAGTCTAGATTTCTCATGCCTTGCTCTTTGAATGTGAGCAAGGAATGCAGGGGGGCAATCATCTAGTACCTCTGTAGACTTACTTTTCCTTGGTTTCTGCAGAAAAAATTGGAAAGACAATTAAAAGAGCTCTTCAATACAGCAAACAGAACATAAGGAACGGATGCATGGCATCGATTTCTTGTTGGGGTAGATGCTAGGCATCAACCTTCTACTGAAAATCGATGCTTGGCATCGACTTTGGGACATAAGTCGATGCCTGGCATCGACTTTTGCCACGAGGTCGATGCCAGGCACCAACTTATGTTGCAAGTCGATGCCAGGCATCGACTTATGCTGCAAGTCAATGCAAGGCATCGACTTATGCCCCCAAGTCGATGCCAGGCATCGACTTCTGCCTGCAGGTCGATGCCAGGCATCGACTTTTGCCTGCAGACTAATGCCAGGCATCGAATTTAGCTGTAAGTCGATGCCATGCAAGGCATCAAATTGGTTAGGTGAATCAAAGCATCTAACTTAATGGCAAACCAGGCACAACCTTAGAAAGAGAACCTACCCAATCACGAAACAGGATGAAATATTCTGATAAGGCTTTGTAGGATGATGTGGTTGGATAGTCTGCTTGGACCTCTGTCCAAGAAAAGCTACCCAGCCTCTTCATCATCACCTCCTGAATCTTCATGTACACTTTATGACTACAGACACAGAAATATAAAAGAGACTAGGTTAGACCAGAAGCATGGGAGGAGGGAAAAAGGATCTGAGAATAACATACATACTTATTGAGCTCAGTCACCATCTCCTCCAGGCTTAACTCCTTCGAGATTACCCTTGACAAAGTTGATATGATCAATGTATCCTCCTTGATTCCTTGAAGGGCCCTCCATGGGGTCAGCTTCATGTCCTCAGGAGCCTCTTCAATTGAAAGGTCAACTTTCCTTCCCTTTCCCTTCAGATCAACTTGTGGGTCTGGCCTCGACTTTCGTTGCTTCTGGCCCTTGACCTCCTTGTTCTCCCACATTGTGAAAATTCTATCCTGTAGATCCCAGATCTCACCTGATCTGAATGCCAGTTGAAACCATGGATCATATTTCCTCAAAGCATCAGACTTTCTATTCTCATCCAATGCAATTCCAACCTCAATAAGGCATTGCTTTCGTAGATTGGGATGTATTCTTCCAGCTTCCTTCACAAGACAATCTTCATATTCATGGTGGAAGAACCGAATTCTCTCTATGGAGGACATTTTCTGCCTGTAGTCATTGTCGTTGTTGTGATCCCAAGCAAGAAGCTTGGCTTCCTCAGTTGTAAGACCAGCATATATCTTAGACTCTGCATACCTAAAGAAAAATGTAGTAGGGTGCTCCTTCACTAACTGTCTACGAGCCTCTGCAGAGTGTGAACCTCCAATCACATAATAAGTGTAATCCTCAAACAAACCCTCATTGAACTCGTCCACACAGCTGCACTCATTCGGATCCACCATGACAAGGAATGGCACAACAGTAGCATGAGGATTTATTTTCATTTTCTTCTTAAGATTCTGGACGTGCAAATTATGTGGCTCCCTGATCTCAAGGGGCCTCCTCCCTGTGACTGGATCTACGGGTGGCCTGTGGATGATATTGATTGGCAGGTGGAACAACTGCCCCTTCTTCACAACTTTTCTTCTAGCTATGTCCTCCCTCATCTTATTCTGCTCATTACCAAGAACACCTGATGCAAGCTCTCCACCAGGTGCAACAATTATGTCCCCAGAGCTACAGCTTGAGTCAGAAACTCCTCTTCTGAAATTATCTTCTTTTTCTTTTGGAGCTTTTTCTGCACGCTCTGCTTACCCCTTGCCTTTACAGGGGTCGTCTTCTTCTGTTGTGTTGGCATGATATTGCCCTGGATCCATGGCATCAGGTCCTTGATGAAATTCACTGAGTCTCTGCATATCTGAGCTAGCCCTTCTGGAACACAGCACTCTGGGCACAAGAAATCCATCTTGCATATGACATTTCTTAATCCTTTCGATGTCTCCACCAAGAAAAGCAGGTTGTCAGAATCTTCATCTTCATAATCCAGTTTGTAAACAAGGCCATACTAAAAACCTTGTGTTGTCGTGATCTTTCCTCTGCCATAAGCCCCTGCGAACACAAGGAGGACTGCTATCTTCTCTTCAACGTACTGAAGGCACCACTCTAGATTTTTCATGTCCCGAAGTGGACGATCTGTCCTCATGACCTCCGTCTCCCTAGACCTTTCCTTCATATTTGGATCCTCCTCAGGAATTTTTATGCTACTCTGTCCACCTGAGGATATTCCTAGTGGGTTGCTGGCCTTCTCAGAGGATAATGGTGCAATAATTTTCTTTGGTTTTGCTTGGTGACCAATGCCTTTGTCACGTTGCTGGTCACCAGAGCCCATGGTGATTCTGAGCTTCTTGAAGGGCCTTTCATCCTTGGACTCCGCATCCCTGAAGGCACTTGGAAATATCAGATCAAACGTAAATGTGGTTTTCAAAGGCCCAAGTCCATGCCAGGCATCGATTTTGAGCTTCAGGTCGATGCCAGGCATCGATGTTTAAGTGCATGTCGATGCCAGGCATCGACTTTGTGTGCAAGTCGATGCCCGGCATCGACTTGAGGGTGAAAGTCGATGCCAGGCATCGACTTGGGGGTGCAAGAGTCGATGCTTGGCATCGACTTTTGGGCCCAAGTCGATGCTTGGCATCGACTTTTGGGCCAAGTCGATGCTTGGCATCGACTTTTACCCTCAAGTCGATGCCTGGCATCGACTTGCACACAAAGTCGATGCCTGGCATCGACTTGGGCCCAAAAGTCGATGCCAAGCATCGACTTGGGCCCAAAAGCCGATGCCAAGCATCGACTTTGCACCCTAAAGTCGATGCCTGGCATCGACTTTTCAGTGCATGTTGATGCCGGCAAGTCGATGCTTGGCATCGACTTTTGGGCCCAAGTCGATGCCTGGCATCGACTTTCAGGTGTAAGTCGATGCCAGGCATCGACGTGGGGCTGCAGGTTGATGCCAGGCATCGACTTGCACCGAAAACTCGATACCACGCATCGACTTGCACCTGCAAGTCGATGCCTGGCATCGACTTGCAATCCTAAGTCGATGCCTGGCATCGACTTACACCTTAAAGTTGATGCCAGGCATCCAGCTGTACATGCTTTGGATCCATATTTCTAGAGGTAAGAAAAATAAATACCTAGAAATCAGACTTTTTACACAGACATACAGAGGGAATCTTTTTAGAATCTTTATTTATGGTATGATTTTGTCTACCTCTTGGTACTTTTGCCAACATTCTTCTTCTCCATCAGACTTGGCTTGCTGGTATGCTGAGCTCTGTGCTCCATGGTTGTCTGTGCTCTGCTGCTCTCTCTTGCTCGTGGATTTTGAAAATGCGAATGATCTCCTCCTCTGGTATTTATAGGCAATTGGGTAACTTGAACCAGAGACTAACTGGATCTAACTGAATGAGTCCAGTTGCTAACTAAATCTGTCAACTTATCTAACCAGGGAATAGCACCCACACAAATAGGCTGTTTCAGAGCCACTTTAATGAAATATTCATAGACCCTTGCAACTATTTATATACATTTGCATAGAAATTACATTTCAATGGCAAGAGTATGGTATGTCCATGAGGATGTCTAAACTCATGTAGAGATTTTTTTCTTAGAATCTCTTTCTTGGGAGAAAATCAAGTCAAAGTTGTGTTAAATGTGGGAGACTAATGACATCTTTATAGTATTACCCTCCTCACTTTAGTTCATATTCACATTTATCTTGTAACTCACTGTTGAAATGGAAAATCAATGTATGAATAAAGATTCAAGTACAGAACCTTGCAACTATTTATATACATTTGCATGGAAATTAAACTTCAATGGCAACAGTATGGTATGTACATGAGGATTTCTAATCTCATGTAGAAGTTTTTTCTTAGAGTCTGTTGCTTGGGAGAAAATCAGGTCTAAGTTGTGAGATTAATGACATCTTTATAGTGTTATCCTCCACACTTTAGTTCATATTCACATTTATCTTGTAACACATTGTTGGAATGGAAAATCAATGTATGAATAAACATTCTGTGTACCTCTTTTACACATAATTCTTTTTTAATATACTTTCATCTACCTCTTTGATATCTAGCCAAGACCACAATAAAACCTAATCCTTGAAATCTTAACCAAATGTAAAATTTCTTCTTGTATAGTGTTCAATGGCATAGCATATTCCAATTGGAACTCAACTTGGATATATTCCAGTTGTAAAATTTCTTCTTGTAAAATTTCTCCAAACAATTTTATTATATATTCCTGTTGGAACTCAACTTGGATATATTTTGATTCTTTCACAATGCTTAGACTCAATGACTCATATGTAGTTAGAAATCAATTGTGTTTCTCATTTGAATCAAAAGTGAATCAAATCTTTGGTTCCCTTATTAGTGTATATTTGAGTAATTAAGTGATTTGATGTAATTTGATGTTTAATGTTATTTAATGTACTTTAATAAGCTTTTGATTTCATATCTTCTTGATGTGACATTTGATGTGACATCTTCACTTGATCTCGGATTTCTACTTATTTAAAAAGGTCATTCATCTTCAGTCTTCTGTGAACTCAGTGAAGATGAGCTCAATCTTTTCAGTGGATGCTTGGGCATCAGCTTCCTCTGCTCATATTGATTCATTGTTCTCAGTTGAACCTTTCCAGAGAAGTGATGATCCCTATGATTTAGAACGTGCTGATGATTCCATGTTTTTTGTTGAGTCATTTAAGTTATCCAATTCACAGTGCAATGCTGCTCAACCAAATGCACCTCTTGATCTCCCATCTGATCCAACCATTGATCTCCCTTCTGACTCAAGTGCATGTGGAGCAACGAAAAAGCAAAGCAAGCTCAATCTACGATTTAAAAGAAGGTCTCGTGAAGTAAGTCGAAAAAGATTTAAATTTCTTACTTCAGATAGACAGATTGCATTGGATATTGTGAAGCATTGTTGTGGTTTGAAATGTTTGTATAATTTAGGAATGAAGAAACTAAAGCACCTAAGAGAAAAATTCCTCCATTTAGATAGTGAAAGGCAAGATATATACCTTGTTTCTTGCATGCAAATGATTGAGGATAACATGTCAGTAACGCGTGTTGGTTTTGAATATTTCTTTACTCAAGGGATGCCATGCTGTAGGGCTGCATTTAAAATTGCAATGGGTGTAGGAAATTTTAGAATACATAGGGTTCAACAAGGGTTTTTGAATGGGGATCTCATTTTGGATACGTTCCATGTTGGGACCAAAGGATCTGTTGGACGTCATGCAATGAATTGGATGATGAACTATTTTAGCTTGCATTGTGAAGTTATGCCTACAACTGGAAGGTTGCACTTGTCAGATAACTTTACTCGTCGAGAGGTATTTCAAATATATAGAGAAGACATGGAAAATAGAAATGAGAAGTATGTGTTGTATCGTCACTTTACTCGATTATGGAAGGAAGAGTTTAACAATGTTTCTATTCCTCGTAAAGTTAGAATGGGTGAATGTTCAGTTTGCGCCACTTTGAAAAACATGGCAAAAGGGGCTACAACACCACAGGAAAAGCATAATTTTAAAAACCTTCTTAACAACCATCGTGACAGTCAAGCATTAGAGAGAAAGAAAGCAATTCATCATCGAAGTAAGGCACTCAGAAATCCGGAGCGTTATATGTGTTTGTTGATCGATGGTATGGATAAAAAAAAAACTTGTTTGCCACATTTTTATCGCATCCCTAAGGACATTGGAGATGAAGTCCTTGTGCAAATGCATTTGGTTGGTGCTTTGGTATACAATGGAACTGTAATGTCCAAGGTTTTCTTCACATATCCGAATGTGCATAATGATCCAAACCTTACAGTTACTGTCATTCATCGTGTTTTGCAATCATGGAAGGGTCTTTTGCCACCAACTCTATATTTGCAACTAGATAATACTGCAAGAGAGAATAAAAATTCTACAGTCTTTGGATATTTAAGCATGCTTGTTGAAAAACAGGTATTTCAGAAGGTTAAGGTAAATTTTCTTCTGGTTGGCCACACTCATGATCACATTGATCAAATGTTCAGTACTTTCTCTAAGAAGTTGGCACGTAACAATGCTTTTACTCTTCCGATTTTATCTGAGCTGATTTCAGAAGCATATACTCCAAAACCAGAAGTTCAACACCTCACACAGATTTATGACTTTAAGCACTTTTGCTCAATGGGCCTTGATAACAGTGCTAAGGTTTTGGCTCCATTGCACAATATTAGTTTCAACCATGTATTCTTGATGAGGAGGGTTGATGAAATAACCCTTTTATTTGCAAAGCAGTATTCATCTTCTCTTGGGTGGGAGCCTAAAGAGGGATGCAGATTCTTATTGCAGGTGCCTAATTTGTCTACTGTAACAGTGTATGGTGCAGAACAATCACCATATGAAGATAAAAACAATACAGAAAGATGTGGAAGTGTGGTTGATCAAAGTAAAAGCTGGATGCATGCACTCATTGAAAAGAAGAGACATATTGAGCGTGCAAAAAAATATGCTGGAGATCAAGATGTATCTTGGTGGGAGGACTTTTTCAATCATCAAGAAGAGATTATACAGTATACAATTGCAGGTCACTGGCCAGTTGATGTTCCATTCACATGGGATTTTTGTACACAAAGATCCGTGAATGTGGCCCAAGCATGTAATGCAGATGCACTTCAAAGTTTTATACATCCACCAGAAAGAAATATTTATGTAGGCCCAAGGATGACAAAACAGGCAGAAGCAAGATGGCAAGGAAATTTAATAGAGATAAA
>CM035436.1:15415005-15420005 GCA_020310875.1 Ceratopteris richardii
AATATACGTGCACACATACGTATACATATAAATATACATATACATACACACACACACACACACACACACACACATATATATATATATATATATATATATATATATATATATATATATATATATATATATATATATATATATATATATATATATACATATACATACATACATACATACATATATATATATATATATATATATATATATATATATATATATATATATATATATACATATACATATACATATACATGTACATATACATATACATGTACATATACATATGCATGTACATATACATATACATATACATATACATATACATATACATATACATATACATATACATATACATGTACATGTTGTTGGAGCAAGTCTATGACAAGCCTAAGTATTGGCTTGAGTCCCACAAAGTCTTTAGATTCAACTTACTGTCTAGTATAACCATACAAATTTTCATAATCATTGGATTTCTAAAGTTTGAGTTATGTTTATTTTTTTGCTCATTGGTCTCAAATTGTAGCAGCCCATGAAAATCGGGATGATGTCATCACTTGTTAAACTCATTCTCAGTGTGTGGTTTATTATTTTTTATGAGATTACTCTTGAAAGTTAGCTCTTTAAGCTACCTAAACTTCCCCAAGAGGAATTAAGCTAATTGTTGTTGTGCTCAGAGAATTATGTAAAACACTGGACAGGTGTATGAACCAAGAATAGCAAGTTTTCACCTCTGAGCTAACTCCAACTTATCTGTTTTGATCTATCTTTTTGAGAGTGATATTCCAAGGTACATAGGGTGTTTAATACATCCATTGGCAAGATAAAATGGCCCACCATATACTCCTATAGTTCAATTGGCTGGTGTAGATCAAGGATTTTGCAACACCTCTTCATCTTCAAGCACATACCTATCCATCTCTTCATAGTGGTATCAGAGCAAGGTTGGACAACATGGAAGATGGATTTCCTTCATCAATTGACAAATTGGACAGAGGTAACTACTCAGCTTGGTCATTAAGAATGGAAGCTTATCTCCAAGGTAGAAGTTTATATGGTTATGTGGCTGGAGATGAAGTTATACCAAGTTTCAGGAACAAAAGTCACAAGAAGAGCAAGAAAGATTGAGCACATGGTGCTCCAAGGATGCACTTGCAAGGTCTTATCTCCTCAACTCTATCTCAGATTTTTTGTTGCCTCACATTAGAAGCTGTAAGACATCTCAGGAAGTGTGGGATGCACTTGAAGCTTTCTTTTCTTCAAGTACTAAAGCTCGGAAGCATCAACTATGGCTGGATTTCACAACTCTCAAGAAGGCTCCCAAACAAAATGTGACTGATTTTGTCACAAAGCTCAAGGACATAGCAGATCAGTTGGGAAGCATTGGAGAGGTAATAGATGAAGAGCAAATTGTAAGGCAGGTCATCAATGGCTTGAAGGTAGATGACAAGTGGGAAGCATTCACCACAGCTATGGATTTGTACATGGACATGCATGTACCTGATTTCAATACACTCATTGGACAACTACTTACTCAAGAGGCAAAGCTTATCAAAAATGGAGAAAGCTCTAAAGGTAATCAATCTTCAGCTTTATACACTGATAAAAGCAAGTCCAAAGATAACAAAGGAAAGGCAAAGAAAGTGGATGATGAAGCAGGTACATATCAAGCTAACTATGCAGGTAGAGGAAGACATGGCAGAGGTAGAGGAAGAGGAGGTAGACAAGGCAGGGGGAGATCCCAAGACTCCAACCCATGTTCTATTTGTGGATTAACTAATCATACAACTGAAAATTGCTTTAGGAATTCTAGGAATCAAAGAGGCTGAGGATACAATAGAGGAAGTTATGGCTACTCAAGAGGAAGGTTCAACAATTACCATGGCAATTACAACAACTACAATCATTCAAACTATCAAGGAGGCTACAAAGGAAGGAGAGACTACAATAACTACACAGAAGACTCAAACAAAGAGGATTCATTATTGATCATGAACATGGCTATGCCACAAGGTAAATCTGATGAGCATGTTTTCTACATAGATTCAGGTTGTTCAAATCATGTGGCAGGAAATGTGGCACTCCTATCAGATTTAGAAGATCCAAGGAATAAGCATGAGGTACAAACAGGAGATGATACAAAACATCCTGTGGAGAAAATAGGCAATGTCAAAGCACCTGATGGAAACATCAACCTACTCAGTAAGGTACTCTATGTCCCTACCATTACAAAGAATTTGATAAGTGTTGGGTAGATAGTAGAGAAAGGGTTGCAAGTCAGGTTCACAAAGGCAAGAGCATTTGTTGAAGATCCAAGTCAAGGATTCAGAAAAATTGCAAAAGGTGAAAAGACAGGTAGATTGTTCACATTTGAATTACAGGACACTAGAAACATTGCTCTCTTTAATTATGGTAGTCAGACACTCACAGAATTGGAAGTATGGCACAAAAGGTTAGCACATATTGGTGAAAGGTCATTAAAGCAAATTTGCAGGGACCAAAGTGTACTTGGACTCCCTAATTTGTCAAAACAACATATGATTTATAAGTGTAGTGCATGTCAATTTGGAAAGTCTCATAGGTTACCATTCATGAAGAAAGGTTATATGCATGAAGATCTCTTGGAGTTGGTTCATACAGATGTATGGGGACCTAGCAAGGAAGCTTCAATATCTGGATCAAGGTACTATGTCTCCTTTATTGATGATTGCAGCAAATGGACTATCCTATTCTTTATGAAACACAAAGATGAAGTTTTTTCATGTTTCAAAAGATATTTGGCTCTTGTGGAGAATCAAACAGGTAAATCACTAAAAAGGTTAAGGTCAGATGGAGGGGGAGAATACTTCTCCCATGAGTTTGATTCTTTTCTTCAAGAAAGAGGAATCAAAAGAGAGGTAACTACAAGGTACACTCCTGAGCAAAATGGAGTGGCAGAAAGGAGGAATAGGACAATTGTTGAAGCTGCAAGGTCTATGTTAAATGAAAAGCATTTACCTAATTACTTATGGGTTGAAGCTATATCTACAGCCACTTACTTGATTAACAGGTTGCCTTCAAAATCCCTTGATGGGATGACTCCATATGAGGCTTGGAATGGAAGAAGACCAAGCTTAGATCATTGTAAAATTTTTGGATGTATTGCTTTTGCTCATGTTCCTTCACATGTTAGAGGCAAGATGGATCCAAAGGCAGAAAGGTGTGTATTTATTGGATATGACAACAATCAAAAGGGCTACATGTTATACAACCCTACCAACAAAGGATTCTTGGTAAGCAGAGATGTAGTTTTTGATGAGAACAATTCATGGTATGAAGATTCATGCAGGAAGGTCAATTTACCATATGATCTTGAAGAAGATTTTCCAAAGCTTGGTAGAGAACAACCAAAGATTGAAGAACAAGACACCTCAGAGGATGATGAAGAATCTCAGATGGAAAAGATCAAAGCATGGAAGTCTAAAGGTAAAGCAAAATTGCAGGAACTTGGACATGAGGCAGAATCATCACATCATGGCCTAAGAAGATCTATGAGGGAAAAGAAAAAACCAGAAAGGTATGGGTTTGACACCTCATTAGTAACTAAAAATTCTATCTACATAGCACAGGACATAAACCAAGACGAGCCATCATCATTTGAAGAGGCCAAAGCAAAAACAGAATGGAAGCATGCAATGAAGGAAGAGATTGAAGCACTTGAGGAAAAAAACACTTGGGATTTGGTGCCCAAGACTTCATCCATGAAGATAATAGGCTCAAGATGGGTCTATAAACTCAAGAAGAATTCTGATGGTTCCATTAACAGGTATAAGGCAAGGCTTGTAGCAAAAGGCTTTGCACAAACTCAGGGAATTGATTATGAGGAGACCTTCTCTCCTGTGGCAAAGATGCCTACTATTAGGGTTTTGCTTAGTATTGCCTCTTCCAAGAATTGGAAGATACTTCAACTAGATGTAAAGAATGCATTCTTGAATGGTTGGATAACAGAAGATGTATATATGGCACAACCACCTGGTTTTGAGAATCAAGTTTATCCTAATTATGTGTGTAAACTTAACAAAGCATTGTATGGTCTCAAGCAAGCTCCAAGAGCTTGGAATTTCAGGCTTGTTTCATTCTTGCAGGACAAAGGCTTTCAACCAAGCAAGGCAGATCCTTCACTCTTTATCAAAAAGAGTAACTCTGAGGTCATCTACCTATGTGTATATGTAGATGATATTATATTGACAGGAAATGATGCAGATGGTATGAAGAAGATCAAAGATCAGATGAGAGAAGAGTTCAAGATAAGTGATTTGGGTTCACTTACCTACTTCCTAGGTTTGGAAGTTTTCTACAAAGATCATGGTTTGTTTCTCACTCAAAGGAAGTACATTAAGGACATGTTGGCAAAATTCAAGATGCAAGATTGTAAGATTGCAGGTACTCCAATGGAGGTCAATCACAAATTGAGCTCACATGAAGGTGAACTCATAGAGGACATCACATCATATCAAAGTCTAGTGGGTAGTCTCAACTATGCCACATTGACAAGAGTAGATATATGTTATAGTGTGAGTGTGCTAAGTCAATTTATGCACACACCAAGGAAACCACATATGGATGCTGCTAAAAGGTTTCTCAAGTATCTCAAAGGAACCATAAATGAAGGACTTTATTATCCTTATGTATCTGATTTAGGTTTGAAGCTATTTTCTGATGCAGATTGGGTTGGCTCCAAAGAAGATAGAAGGAGCACTTCAGGTTATCTTACCTTTGTAGGTTCAAAGCTTATTTCATGGTCATCCAAGAAGCAACCCACAGTTGCTCTCTCTTCTACTGAAGCTGAATATAGAGGTCTTGCCATAGCTACACAAGAAGCTATGTGGATGAAGACATTATTCAAAGATCTTGGATTGGAGTTTGGAACTCCAACTATTTTTGGTGACAATATGAGTTCTATTCATTTGGTTGCTAATCCTATTTTTCATGCAAGGACTAAACATATTGAAGTTCATTATCAC
>CM035436.1:15425005-15427505 GCA_020310875.1 Ceratopteris richardii
TGGGTACCTCATACTAGCAAATCCTTGAGGTTGGCTCATGTAGACTAGTTCTTCAAGCTCTCCATTGAGGAAGGCATTCTTCACATCCAACTAATATAAGATCCATTTCTGTGATGTTGCCACTACAATCAAAGTCCTAATTGTTGGCATCTTGGCTATGGGGCTAAAAGTTTCATCGTAATCTATCCCATATTTTTCGGAGAAGCCTTTTGCCACCAACCTTGCTTTGTACCTAGCAATCGAACCATCTGAATTTCTTTTAATTTTGTAAACCCACTTATTATCTATCAGCTTCATGCCTTCTTGAGCTAGTACCAAGCTCCAAGTATGGTTCTCATCAAGTGCTTTGAGCTCTTCCTTCATTGCCTCTTGCCATTCCTTGCAATCCTTAGCTTCTTCATAACTAGCCAGTTCTTTGTCCTTGATTACTTGAGTCATGTATGCATAATGCTTTGCAATGAAATTATCATATGTTAGCCTTTGAACTAAATATCTTACTCTAGAGGACCTTCTTTCACTTCATTTAGGTGTGTTTGCCATCTTTTTTCTTTGTTTTGTGACTCTTGGGGTTTGAATTTCTTCTATCTCCTCATCTTCCAACATGCTCTCGTCCACATAGCTTCCTTCTTCAATTGTAATCTTCTCTTTGCCTTTGACTTTGCTTTCTTTAGAGCTGGTCTCTCTTTCCCTAATCCTTCCACTCCATGGTAAGGATGTCCTTGTGTTGGATTAGTCGCTTGGACCCTTAAATCCATGCTTTCTTGAACTCTATCATCATTCTTCTTATCACTCTCACCCATTTCTTCAACCTGCAATGGACTTGTGCATGCATACCAAGGCTTCAACTCATCAAAGAAAACATCCCTACTTACCTTCGCCTCCTTGCTAATGGGATTATAGCATTTATACCCCTTTTGTTCTGTAGAATATCCAAAAAAAATACACCTTTTAGATTTGGCATCTAACTTTGACCTCAACTCTTGAGGTACATGTACATAGCATATACAACCAAAGATTCTAAGATGTGAGATGCAAGGTTTTCTTCCACTCTATGCTCCCTCAGGGATTAGATGATGTATACCTGATGTAGGACATCTATTCATGATGTATGTGGTTGTATATGTAGCCTCTTCCCAATAACAATGCAGCATATCCATTTCATTGAGCATAAGCCTTGCTACCTCTGCTATGTGTCTATTCTTTCTCTCTGCTACACCATTTTGTTGAGGGGTATACCTGCATGTAAATTGTCTTTTGATGCCATTGAATTGCAAAAATTTAGAAAATTCATGGGAGAAGTGCTCTCCCCCCCCCCTCGGATCTCAAAATTTTGATAAAATTTCCAAACTCCTTCTTCACTTGTGCCTTGAATTTCTTGAAGTAGTGGAACACATCTGATTTGTTTCTAATGCAATACAACCATACTTCTCTTGAAACTTCATCAATGAAGGTTACAAAATACCTATTTCTAGCAAGGGATGCTTCTTTTTTGTACCCCAAACATCCATGTGAATGATGTCTAAAACATTTGTACTCACATAGGTACGTACTCTTGTTGAAGGGAAGCCTTGATTGTTTTCCTTGTTGGCAAGCTACACAAATTTCATGCAATATTTTATATCTACAATTTGGTAGCCCTCTTAAAAAGCTCCCCCTTTGCATGTCCTTGAGCCTTTGTAGGTTGATGTGACCTATTCATTTATGCCAGAGGTCCAACTCTCCTATCATCTTGTCTCCATATGTGACATACATTGCTTGGTGTGGATGATTTATGTCCATTGTGAAGATTGTCCCTTGCTTTTTTCCTTTTGCTATGAGCTTGAAACTTGCCCTTGGATCCTCAAAAAAACATCCTCTTTCATTGAACCTAGCTTGATAGCCTTTTTCTAACATTTGGGCCTACCAAAATCATATTTTTGGTAATAGTAGGGACATGTAATACCTCTGATAAGCAATTTGTCCTTTGATTTCCTTCCAAACTGATATCTTCTACATGTTGGATAGGGTGCTCTGAGTTCTCACCTATTTTAACATGTCCTTGATGCTTTGGGACCTGCAAATTACTAAAAGGATCCTTTTGATACGACATATGACTACTACATCCATTGTCTACATACCATCCATCTTCACTAGCTTGAGTTGTATCTTCACCATACCTCATGGAAAGTAAATAATCATTCCCTTGAATGGATGATGTTTTTGCATAGTTAGCTTGCCCTCTATAATTGTTGTTCTTGCTTTGATTCCCTAGTCTTTGAGCTCTATGATAACATTCATTTGCAAAATGAACCGGCTTACCAATACAAAGCATCGATTTGAAGTGGGTTGTCCTCTTCCACCAAATCTTCCACAGCTTCCTCTATTTGTTGCTCTTCACCTCTTTGACCTACATTTCCTTTTTGTCATCCTTGGTTGCTTTGATATCGTCCTCTTCCTCTTGTAGCACCTCGGTTGTGTCTTCCTCATCCTCTACTTGCATACAACAATTTCCCTTGGCTAT
>CM035436.1:15437505-15647505 GCA_020310875.1 Ceratopteris richardii
TTACTTCTTGTTATGATGAGATCATCAACATATATGTACATGTATACCTGCTTGCCATCTTCCTTCTTCATGTAGAGAGAAGGATCTACACTACTTGGACTATTACCCACACCTTGTCAGGTACACAACCAATCTTTGGTTCCAAGCATGTGGTGCTTGCTTCAGCCCATACAAAGCTTTTTTCAATCTGCAAACAAAATTTGGATGCTTTTTATCTTCAAATCCAATTGATTGACTCATGTATACCTCTTCTTGAAGTTCTCCATTGAGAAAAGCATTTTTTATGTCAAGTTGGTACAATGGCCATGTTCTTGCTGCACTCACTGCAACTAAGGTTATAATTGTTCCCATCTTTGCAACTGGGCTGAAATTCTCTTCATAGTTGATGCCGTAAGTCTGCTTGAATCCTTTTGCTACTAGTTTAGCTTTATTCCTACCTAGAGAACCATCATCATTTCTCTATATTTTAAACACCAATTTATTTGAAACAATCTTCATACCTTCAACCTTTGGAATTAGCTCCCATGTGTGATTGTCCTTGAGAGCTTTTATCTCTTCTTGCATATCTTGCTGCCATTCTTTTTATGTACATGCTTCTTCGTATGCATCCGATTCTTTGTCTTTGACCACCTGTGTCATATATGTAAAATGCTTTGCAATAAAACTATCATAGCTCAGCCTTTGAATTGGATACATTGCTCTTGAAGACCTCCTTTCATTTCCTTTTGAATATTGCTTCTTTAACCGATTCAACTTTACCTTTGGCTCCATGTGATGTAGAAGCTTTTGGACCTGACATTTGAGTGCTTTTTTGCTGAAATTCTTCTTGGACAGCACCTTCATCATCTTCATAATCTTCTTCAAGAATCTTCTCGTTCCCTTTGTCTCCAAACCATGGTCTTAGCATCATCAAATACCACATCTTGTGAGACTCGTAGCTCCTTTGTCACTGGATTGTAGCACCTATATATTTTTTGCTCCGATGAATATTCAATGAAAATACATTTTTTTGACTTTGGCTCCATCTTTGTCCTTAGTTCTTGAGGAATATTGTGAACATAACACACACATCCAAAAACTTTGAGATTTGTAAGGTCAGGTTTCTTATCAGAATAAACCTCCTCGGGAGTTAAATTATGCATTGTAGCTATTGTGCACTTGTTCATCAAATAAACAGCCATACTAGCTGCTTCAACCCAATATTTCAGTGGAAACTTCATGTGGTCCTATTTCCTTTTCTACATGTGCTTTAAATCTCTGGAACATAGAGAACACATATTATTTTTGTTTTATGCAGAACATGCATACTTTTCTTGAATGATCATCAATAAAAGTGACAAAATATCTATAAGTCTTTCTTCCTCGACCTCTTCTATGTCTGTTGTCATTTGAGTTGTCCTTGTTGTCCTCCGAGTTGTGTTGGCTGTAATTTGTGTTGTAGTAGCATCTTCCTCTTCCTCTCGAGCCTTCTCTTGAGTTCCTTCCTCTGCCTCGATCTGCATATAAGATTTGGCTATGGCCGTCCTTACCTTTGTTGCCTTCTCCTTATTGAGCAACCTCTTTAGCCACAAGATTTGGTATAACCTCCTTGAACGTTGGTAGAGGATCTCTATAAAGAATGTTTGTGATGAGGGGCTTCCACTTTTCTTCACTCCTCAAGACATTGAGGGCTATTTGGATGATGTCTTCCTCTTCTATCTTGCATCCAATTGATGCTAGCTGATCTTGGAGCTCCTTGATCTTTAACGTATACTCACTAATGCTTTGGTTTGAGCTTTTCTTCATGTTGTTGAGATCATTCTTGAGTTGCACCTTCTGAGACCTTCTTGAGGTAGCATACACCTTCTCCAATGCTTCCCAAAGTTCCTTGGTTGTCTCTAGGCTTTGCACATCACCAATCATAGTGTTAGAAATGATTTTCAAGATCACTACTTTTAAGCTTCAAATCGATGCTGATGTTTATTCCAAGCGTTTTATTTTGAAAAGTTGAGAATTGAATAAGTGAAGGGAGCCTCTCTCGATCTTGTGTTGTCCAGTTAGATATTGTATGATCCACGTATCTTAATTCCCATTTTTTTGTATGATCTACATGTGTTAATTCTTGCCTCTTCCCCTCATGCTTGTAATCCATTTTTTTCACTTCATACTTAAGGTTCTTCTCTTATAAAAAAACAACACTCGTCCTTAGTATACGAGATCGAGTTTTTTTTTTTTTAAATAAAGAAAGTTCGGCAATGGCCTACTCTCCCGGACTTGAATTAAATAAAGTCCCCTTCTCTTGTACGAGATCGAGTTTTTGTTTCATGTCATTATCGTTACCTTGAAAACAAAGGTCAGATATTACAACGGAGGATTCCCTGGAACAGAAACATCGGAATTTCCTGATTTTAGCTCCCACCTCAAGGCACACGATGTGCTCTCTCTCTCTCTCTATATGGATCAATTAGTAATTTCGTACTTATGTTCCTGAAGCCCTGCTATATATTGGTGGATAAGAGATCGCAGTTGAGAGTGTTTTTAAAAGTGAAATATTCGAATTTCGAACTCCTCAAAACTACTAACATATGCGAACTGGGACAAATTAGCCCGGGGGTCAACACCTTTGGAGTACACTGACCCTGAGCGCTTTTTGTACGTGCCTCCCCCTCTCTCTCTCTCTCACACACACACACATTCATGGACTTCAAATTTCAGTGGGGTAGCACAGGTAATGAATCATGATGCTCGGGTGATGGTGCACCTTTTGACTCTCTCACTGCATACAAGCTTCAAAGGTCCACGAAATCTGGGGTACAGCACTTACGCTTGTCTAGTCTATCGCTCTCCCTAACGGACTAGCATGCAGTCTGAGGGAGAGGACCAGAGGCAGAACGTAGTGGGGGCTTTCCAAGGTGAGCAGTTGTATGAGAATGACGAAGGCAGAGCTCTGGAAATCCTGAAAACATTGGTTCTGAAAGTGGATCCATCTGCACAGGTAGAGAGAGAGAGAGAGAGAGAGAGAGAGAGAGAGAGAGAGAGAGAGAGAGAGAGAGAGAGAGAGAGAGAGAGAGAGAGAGAGAGAGAGAGAGAGAGAGAGAGAGAGAGAGAGAGAGAGTTGTCTTCTGTTGTTTCACCGGGCAAACAGTTGCATCGCGGTCCAAATTAAGATTTGGAGTGTTTTTTTCCGAGACGTTTCTTTCACGTATTGTTCATGTTGTGATACAACGGAGGCGCACCAAGAGCACGTACGCAGAGTCGGAGACAAGATGTCGTAGGCAAAAAGATGAATATCATTCCTATGATTGGCGCGAGATGTACCCGTGAGTTACATTATCATAGCTATTAATGGCTTTATAATTTACTATTCCAACACATCACCCTAAATTGTAAAGCTATTAAAACAATTTACTATTCCAACACATCACTCCAAATTGTAAAGCTATTAAAACAATTCGATAACAGTACAAAATGAAATGGTTTGGTACAGATAAGCCTAGGGATGTGTGGGTAATCGTAGAGCTGAAAGAGTGAATGGTTGTGTTTCTGTATCCGAATCCTGTATCAGAATCTTCTCTACTCATAAACATTGCTTCAGACTTTTGAAATAGACTTCCTGTAATGGCATGTCTTGGTTCTTTTCACAATGAATCTGCAATGCGAAAGCTTGTATCCCCCCACAACTTGAGATATGCAGCATAAATAAATGCCTGGGTCAAAAGGTACAAGTATGAGACATGGTAGGGAATGTGATCGGATCAGTGGTTTGGAGTGTTTCCATATGAGATGAAGCAGATTCTTGCTGTTATATGAGTCGATTGCCTTGTATTGAGACATAAGCGTCAGGTTGCGTGAAGAGTATTGACCTTTGCTTCATGGGCAGATGTAGCATAATCGTTTTGTCTCGGTCCATGCATTGTGTCTTAGGTAGAATTATCATTATTGGTAGCAATAGTGCTGAACTAAGTCATGGACTATTGGAGATGAACCAAAGGCTGAACTCGGTCATGGGCTAGTGGAGAAGACATGAGGAGAATAGGAAGAGGACTGACTTCTGAGATCAACAAAGGTAAGAGCATATAACCAGAAAGTGTCGTGGGATAGACAATGGAGATTTGAGTGTTTGAAGATAGATGAGGCCCCTCAGCATGAGAGGGCATGCGCTGGTAGCAGGGCCTTTTGACAGAACGATTCATCTTTGATGAATCAATTGCATTCGATGGAGATAGGGAGTGGAATTTTAGAAGATCATTGTTGTTATGTTGAGGCACTTATTTCCGTTGAGCAGATCCTGAAGTTGATGCACTCATTTCCCTTGAGCAGATCCTGAAGTTGATGCACTTTGGTGCTGAGGCACTCATTTCCGTTGAGCAGATCCTGAAGTTGAGGCACTCATTTCCGTTGAGCAGATCCTGATGTTGAGGCACTCATTTCCGTTGAGCAGATCCTGAAGTTGATGCACTCATTTCCATTGAGCAGATCCTGAAGTTGAGGCACTCATTTCCATTGAGCAGATCCTGAAGTTGATGGACTTTGGTGCTGAGGAGGCTATGCGGAAGTCGCTTGACTGCGTTGGAGAGGGCATCTGATAGAGACAGACTTCAGAAGGGATGTGTCCATCATTTGGAAGTGCTTTACCCAGGAATTGAAGGGATGCATTGCAACGTAGTATAGGTTGCGGCCTACACAAGTAAGAGATTCGAGAGCTTTGGGATGTTGGACCTCATGAGTGGCATGGTAGAAGGATGAATGTTCACTTGAACGAGGGGAATCGTTGGATCTCTGCGTCTGCATGCGGTAGCAGAAATCGTCTGAGTTATCTATTGACTGTGAGTCAGTGCTGGAAAAACTCGCAGTAGTGTCAGAGTAAGCGATATTGAGAAGCAGAAATCGTCTGAGCTATCTATTGACTGTGAGTCAGTGCTGGAAAAACTCGCAGTAGTCTCAGAGTAAGCGATATTGAGAAGCAGAAATCGTCTGAGTTCTCTATTGACTGTGAGTCAGTGCTGGAAAAACTCGCAGTAGGCTCAGAGTAAGCGATATTGAGAAATCAAGGACCTAGGGAGGTTGTAGTTAGCTTTTGTTCTAGTTAAATATCGTTTTGAGATGTTGGTGACGCCAAAGCCTCAATGGGCGTGGAGCTGTCATGGCGTGAAGGAGTAAGGCTCGCCATCTCCAATGGATGGAGGAGTGCAAGAGGATAACTTGGGAATGGGTCCATCCACCTGCACAGCACTTGTGGTAGAGAGTCGAGACACACAATTAGAATGGAGGATTTGGAGAGTCGAAACAGGCTGGTGTGAAGCATAAGACGTGGCGGGCGGTGAAATGCATGCTTGGGCTGCACTTTCTATGGTAAGTTGTAACGGAGGCAGCATTTTGGACCTCAGATGAAGTGCTCGGGTGTTGGCTTGTGTGGCTATGCACGCCGTGGAGAATGTAAGCAGTGGGTTGATCAAGTGCACCTCCAGGAATGTTGTGGGGAGAAGGGCTTCTGGTTTCCTTCACTTGTAGGGAGCTACGATGATGTGCAGAGATACACACATCATCTTTTGTCCACGTGCCCAAAAAATAAGTGGCCATTGTGGTGCTGTTAGACATGGTGAGGCCCACGCTGGCAGCGGCAATGGTTGTTGCCACTTGCCTTGCCTCCATCGATTCAAAGGTAAGTCGGACCCTCATTTTCTCCAATGGAGCAACACTGCGAATCCAATGGAGGCACACCAAGAGCATGTATGCAGAGTCAGAGACCACATGTCGTAGGCAAGAAGATGAATATTCTTACGTGTGCCCAGATGGACATATATACACGTTTACAGGTGGTTAGTTTGCTACATCGGGACTTCCTATTACTACCTGTTAATGGCTTTATAATTATTGCAACAGTTTAATTCATCGGTAGTATGATTTTTGCATGTATGTGGTGATGTTGATGAGGAATAATTCAGTAAGAAGGAATGGAAACATATTTTTTTTGGGGCATGTGGATACTTCTCTAACCTTGCTGTTATTGATCATTAACTCTGACATCAAATTAGTATGTTTTCTTGGAATTTGGATGCAAAACCTTCTGCAGCTATGTATATCTCTATGATATTAACATTTGTTTTTCTTGATACATTTTATCTTCACTGTGTTTTTTCTTGGGTTGTCTGTTAAAAACATGAAAGACCAAAAACACGAAGTACATAGTTTATGGAGCCATCGTTTGTGCAGAGAGAAGTGTAGTTAATTCATACCCATGACAAATGGTCCGTTGCCATATTTTTTTCATGGCATTCATATAAAGGAAAGAGTGTATCCAATGTCCGTGTTAGACATAAAGAGATATTAACTACTTGCATTTCAAACTCTATCTTGTGTAGTGGTACCAATGATCCATAGTTTTTTTGAATGTTGAAATGTTTAGCAAGCTTCCAAATATTTATATGAAAGTATACGTGAAGATATTGAACTTTATTCCTTGAACTTCATATTCATAAGACCATTGCTTCACAGAGCCTGAGTAACTCAGATTATTTGCGGTTTTTATGCGCCCGAAATCACAACATTGACAAGTCTGTAAAGCTTCTGGTTCAACACCTGAAATGGAAGAGATCATTTATGCCATTGGGCTATATCAAAGAAGAAGACATATCCAAAGAGTTGAGAAGAAATCAAATAATGCTGCAAGGACAGGATAAGTTTGGTTGCTCTGTTGTAATTCTACTTACTGCAAGGCATGCAGCCTATGAGAGAGACCTTGAAGAAATCAAACGTACGTCTTATGTCTGGAAATTCTGGGAGAATGGATTTGTTTTTCAATATCTGATGTGAATAAAGCTGCTTCCAGGTCTATTTGTATACACGTTTGACAAAGCAGCTGCCAGGTTCTCTTGAAATTATACCTTTAAATTTTGCCTCATTTTGCATGTTAAACATAACTCCTGTTTTTGTTGCAGCAATTCTAATGGGCAGACCAAATTTGTAATCATAGGAGATTTACAAGGATATGGGCTAAAGAATATGGACATTCGTGGTTATCTATCAGTCCTTGAAATACTTCAGGTTGTCTCCTCTATTTTTTATTGTCTCAAGTCTCTGTCAAATTCTGAGGTTTTATAATAATGCTGATAATTATTTTATTTCACCATTAGATTCACTTCTTTGTTGTTTGCCATGCTGTAGTGATGAACCTGGTCGATTACAATTGGCGTCATTTTAATTTAGCTTACAATGATTCGTATGTTAAATTAATATCCATACTCTTTACCAATATTGCATTTAATACTTTAGACTAAATGAATGGTTTCAATGAAACTTCACATTGCAACAGTGATCAAATGGAAGCCTATGGAGGTTTTTAGATTTGTGCTCGAGAAGGTTGTATTGAAAGTGTCTTTAAGATAAACTTATGGAGGCTTTATGCTTTATACCTTTTTTTTTGGATGTAACTCTATAACTAACATTCCATACTGTTGGGGTAAAGGTCTTGGGATTTTTCATCATGTAATTCAACCCCTTTTGTGTTTTACCCTTTGTGAAAGCTCTTTAAGATTAATTAAAAAAGAAAACTGTTTACTTTTCTGGCCACGTAACAATGGCCAAAAAAGCTGGCTGATCTTAAATTAACTTCAGTTTAAAAAAAGGTTGCCCCATCACTAAGGATTCATCCTATCTAAGTTGGATCTATTGTTGGAGATTCTTGATAGGCTGGGGGTTTCCCCAAGTCTTGTATCTCTTCTCTTTGACTGCTCTGCACTGTTTTGTATCCCTCTCTACTCTCCATGAGCATTTGAGCATTTCATTTCATCTTTGCCGTGCATTTCTTTTACTTCTTGCCATACAGCAGTTTACATTTTCTTACTGCTGTGTGCCATTCAGCCACTGTTCCAACCACTTCCTTGCTATGTTTTCCCTAATACATGCTAGTTAGATTGGGGCAATGAATCATACACACACTCCGTGTATGAGCCACTAAGTGTAACTTTTCACTACCTGTGGCAATTACAAAAAAATTAAGATAAATAATGTAACAAGTCTCTTAATCTTCAATCACAATCCCACACAAAATAATAGAATTCTGCAAAACAAGATATAAGGAAGAAAAACAGAGTATGCGCAAAACAAGAAGAGAGAGATAGAACTTTATTATCCTTGTAGATTTACAAGGAGTTTTGATCTGCGTTACAAAATCTATCAAATAGCTTCAATGTGAAGCCTCATCTACCCGACCACCCCGAGCTCAATCTCAATCTCAATCTCAATCCCAATCGCAATCCCAATCCGAATCCCTACCCCTACCCCAAGACCAAGCCCTAGCCAAATTGCAATCACAATCGCAATCTCAATCCCAATCCAAATCCGAGTCCCAATCTCAATCAGAGAAGAAGAAAAATGATCGTGGTCAATGCACGACCACAATCTATCCCTAACTCTTTGTCTTCGTCTTTGGATCTCCCCTTTTCCATCCAGTGACCAATCATGCCTTTCTAGACATGAGCTCTTAGAATCTGCATGCTCCAAGACAACGTCTTTTTTGCATGTCCCGTGCGAGATTTCTAGACCGCCCATGCTTCTACTTTTCAAGTCCACCTCTAGAATCGTACGTGCAAAAATAGAGGCAATCCCTGCAACACATTCACATACACGTCAATCACCCGAAATAACCCACATACCAATGTTTCTTTCTAAATCCGCGAACATGAATAAGATGAATCAAGATTTTTTTTTCAAAGTACCTAAAACCGGCACTTTTCCAAGCCTTCTAACTCAAAAACGGTGAGGAATTAGCTTAAGCTTGTGACAAAAATATTCAATTCTTCGACTTGTACAATAGTGTTGGAGACGCCTTAGGTCCAAATCCACTTCGAAATATCACTTTTGAGCCCTGCAAAATCGGAAATTCTAGAGAGAGATGAAAAAAACATGAAATATCTCTTCATTAACCTATCTTCATGCAACCAAATGAGGCTTAAAACATAGGAACTACAAAAAATTCAATCAGGTAAAGTTTTTCTACTAAGAGTACTCTACCTTTCTCTCATACAATGCTTTTTCTAATTCTTTCATCATCATGCTCAAATTTAACACACAAATTGCATGCGAAAACTTTCTAGAGAGAGAATATAAAAACTTATTGCTACAAAATTTTGTAGACATGATAAGAATATCCTAAACATAAAATTTTATTATTACTTACACATCTTTTTTTTTTGTGGTATCTTATAATTCTCCCCCCCTCTTGGAAGAACTCTATCCTTAGAGTTGGAAAACAGAATAATGTTCCATAAACTCATCTAAACCAACCCATGTTGAATCTTCAATAAGATATGCAAACCCCTTAACTAAAATTTCCATTATTTCAGGATTCCTGAGATGTCTAATTCTCCGATCCATTATAACTTTTGGTTCAAGCTCAAAACTGGTATCTTCCTTCAACTTAGATTTATCTTGCAAAACATGATTAACATTAGGAACATACTTTTTAAATTATCCAACATGGAGAACTGGATGAATTTTCAAAGTGTTAGAAATAAGGGCTCAATAAAGATATATTTAAGGCTATATATTTAAGGCTCTGAAGATCTGTTCTTAATTCAAACTTTACTCCAAGCAATAAGTGTCTCCAATGTTTAAGTGCATGAACAATCACAAGCATTTTCAAGTCATGTGTTGTATAATTTAATTCATGTTTCCTTAGTTTCCTTGACTCATACGACACTGTCCTTCCTTATTGTGAAAGTATACATCCGATTTGACTTCCACTAGCATCACATGCAACAATAAATGGCTTCCCCTACTTTGGTATTTTTAGCACACAATTTTCAATAAGTTTTTGTTTTATTTCTTCAAATGCATTTTCACACTCATCATTCCATGTGAAGTCTTTGTTTTTCTTTGTCAATTTTATAAGAGGATTTGCAATTCGAGAAAACTCCCTAATGTGTTCCCTCTCATATTACGCAAACCAAGAAAGCCTCTCACATCTCTCACACATTTGGGTGTAGGCCAGTCAACTATGCTTTTAACTTTCTCAGGATCTATGTGAATCCCCTCCTTAGAAATAACTCTCCCCAAATAAGTCACTTCCTCCTTTGCAAAAAACATTTACTCATCTTAGCATATAGTTTATGCTCTCTGAGTTTCTATAAAGTCTTCCCTGAGATGCAGTGCATGTTCATAATCATACTTAGAATACAAAAAAATATCGTCAAGGACTAAAATAAATTCATCGAGATATTCATGAACACATTATTCATCAAATGCATAAATGTTGCAGGAGCATTTGTCAATCCAAAAGGCAAAACTGTGAACTCGTAATGATCATATCGTGTTCTAAAAGCGGTTTCGGGTATGCCCTCAGACTTTACTCTAATTTGATAATACCTCGATCTTAAGTCAATTTTAGTGAATACTATGGCACCACTCAATTGACTCAACAATTCATCTATATGTGGAGGTGGATACTTGTTCTTAATGGTTTTCTTGTTCAATCCCCTATAGTCAATACAAAGTCTGTATGAGCCATCTTTCTTTTTCTGAAACAAAACAGGTGCTTCCCAAAGTGAAACACTAGGTCTTATGAACCCCTTCTTCAATAGATCATCTAGTTGGAGCTTCAACCCTTTCAATTCATCAATATTGAAACTATAAGGTGCTCTGGAATAAGGCTCACTCCTTGGATAGAGATCTATAGCATGGTCAATTTTCCTAAGAGGAGGCATGCTTGATAGATCATTATGAAATACATTTGCGTACTCATATAAAAGTTTTCTGACATATTCAGATATTTCTTCTTCTTTCTTCTGAAGGTCATTCACATAAACCAAATATGTCTCACATCCTTGCCGAATACCCCTAATTAACTTTATAGTAGAAATAGGAGAAAACCCTGAATTACACTCACCTACAAGATGTTCCTCGCTCTCTATTTTCAAAATAAGGATCCCACTTTCGCAATAAATCGCGACACTATTATGAATTAATCTATCCATACCAATGATTACATCGCATTCTCTCATTTCAATGACATGGAAGGTACCCTAAAACTTATGTTCACCTAACATAAAATCAAGATTCTCAATACAACCTCGAGTATAGTGTATCCTACCATTAGCCATATGTATAGGTCTTTTGGTATGCATCTCAATATATAATCCTAAATCCTCTACCAACTTAAGTGAAAGGAAACAATTTGTACTACTCGAATCAATCAAGAAACTAACCTTATGTGAGGATATGTCCCCCATAATCCTAATCACCAATGCCCTTGAATGAAAAGAAGTTGCCATGCATTGAAGTCTAGGGTTAATACACTTACCTTGATCATCTGCTTCCTCAATTGTCCTGTCTTCCTCTTGTAGATGAGCTATCTTCGCTTGCATAGAGCAGTTGATGGCTTTGCATAGAGCAGTTGATGGCCTTGTTTGGACATTCAAAAGTGTGATGTCCCTGTTCTCCATATTAAAAGCAAAGTCCCAATCTTTTAGCCCGCTCCAAAAAATCAGAATTACATTGCCAATGCACAGGTTCTTGCTTCTTAGGTGTATCAATCTGCTTTGGCTTAATTTGTCTCCTTGCCCATTAATAGAGTTAGTCGATCTCTGTCCATTATGATTCGTTGAAATAGTTCTCGGAGGTCGATGTCCTCTTGAGATAAACCTTGATTTGGATGCCTTTTTCATAGTAAACTTCTCCGTCTTCTCAAAGTTTTCTGCTTTTGCAATCATTTCAAGAAAATCTACATATCTAGATCCCTTTATTTGATAGCAAAGCTCTTCTCGCAAATCCTCAATACATCTGCTCTTTATACATCACCAGAAACTTCTAGTGCATACTTATGTAATCACAAAAACTTCTCCTTATATTCTTCAACAAACAAGTTATGTCTATCGTCCTCCTCTTGTTTGAAGGAGTAGAATTCCATTTTCTTTTCCATCCGATAATGTGGAGAACAATAACGATTCTTTGCTCGCTCTTGAAACTCTTTCTAGAGAATCGACCCTTCACGTGCTCTTGTCTGCATGTATGATTTCCACCATAGTTTGGCGACTCCCCACAGATGCAGAATTGCAACCTTTGCTTTTGATTCCTTTCCAAATACATGCATATCAAAGAAATCTTCGAGCTTCTCGAATCTCGATCCATGCTTCAAGATCCTCTCTAGTTTTCTTCTCACCATCAAATTCATTTAATTTTGCTCTTTTAAACATTTTCTTAAGTGCAGACTCACCCACATCATCAACACCCGCATCATCATCATCTTCAGGTTCACGTTGTCTCAGGCTCTACTTGCATTCGATGTGCCCCCACCATTACCACCTTGATCATTGAGGTCCATGAAAGCATTTGCAGTATCCTCTTTTTGTTTGTTGGATCTTTCTTTATGTAATTTTGCATTCAGTCTACGGATAAGCTTCTCTTGTTCTTCTATTTTCTTCTTCAAAGCCTGCATCTTGTCCCCAAATCCAACTCGCTTTGATACCACTTGTAACAAGTCTCTTAATCTTCAATCATGATCCCACACAGAATAATAGAATTTAGCACAACAAGATGTAACGAAGAAAAATAGAGTATGCAAAGAACAAGAAGTGAGAGAGAGAACTTTATTAGTTGTGCAGATTTACAAGCAGTTTTGATTTGCGTTACAAAATCTATCAAATAGCTTCAATGTGAAGCCTCGTCCACCCGACCACCCTCGAGTTGATCTCAATCCCAATTGCAATCACAATCACAATCTCAATCCCAATTTCAATCACTAAAGAAGAAGAAAAACGATCGTGAGCAATGCACAACCACAATCTCTCCCTAGCTCTCAGTCTTCGTCTTTGGATCTCCCTTTTTCTGTCCACTGCAGGACCAATCGTGCCTTTATGGACATGCGCTCCTAGAATTTGCATGCTCCAAGATAGCGTCTTTTTTTTATGTCTCATGCGAGACTTCTAGACCGCCCATGCGTCTACTTTTCATGTCCACTTCTAGAATCGTACCTACGAAAATAGAGGCAATCCTTGCAACACACTCCCACACATGTCAATCACCCGAAATAACCCACACACCAATGTGCCTTTTCTAAATCCGCGAACATGAATAAGATGAATCAAGGCTTAAAAATAAAAAAAATAAAATAAAAAAATTATAACCACCTAAAAACGGCACTTTTCCAAGCTCTGTAACTTGAAAACGGTGAGGAATCAGCTTAAGCTTGTGAGACACAAAAATATTCAGTTCTTCAATCTGTACAATAGTGTTAGAGATGCCTTAGGTCCAAATCCACTTCCAAATATCACTTTTGAGCTTTGCAAAATCGGAAATTCTAGAGAGAGATGAAAAAAAAGATGAAAAATCTCTTCGTTAAGCTATCTTTGTGCAAGCAAATGAGACAAAACACAAGAACTACAAAAAATTCAATGAGGTAAAGTTTTTCTACTAAGAGTACTCTACCTTTCTATGATACAACACTTTTTCTAATTCTTTCATCTTCATGCTCAAATTTAACACACATGCATGCATTAACTTTCTAGAGAGAGAACATAAAAACTTACTGCTACAAAATTTGCATACATGATCAGAATATCCTAAACATAAAATTTCATTATTACCTACACATCTTTTTTTTTTTGGTGGTATCTTACAAATAACATTAAAGTGAGGGAGAGCTCATGTTAGTAAAGCCTTTGTCTTTGCATTGCATTAAACATGGTTTCTATCTTCTTTTTGTTCTTACTGATTGCAGCTATGGTGTACTGGCCTTTCTTCTTTGTTACAATCTTTCCTCTACATTGTTTTGTTACATCGTTTTGGGAAGGGGATTCAAGAAGCCCTTGGTATGCATCTGTAAGATTGTCTTATCACTTGTACATAAAGAGTAAGGCCGAAAATAAAAGCATGATGCATAAATTTACTTGCTTGCAAGTTGCATCTTTTTTTTTTTTTTGTAATAATTTCCATGAATCTGCAACAAAGGCGATTCTACTATGAATTTGCCAAAGTTTTTTGAAACACAGTTGCAAATTTTTCTTGCCTCATTCCAAAAGGTAGTGATTTGCTGCAATCTTTATTTATTTTCAAAGGTTTTCTTTGGATTGACAGCTTGGCTTCAAGATAGGAAGATTTCAGCTCCTTTTATGCTTTTGTACTTAACAACATTAGCAGCTCACATGTTCGAATGGGAAACCCTTGCCATGTGATTCTTCTTCACAAAAGCAGCAGTGCATGCATTCTTTTAATAAAATCAATTATGATTTTTGTTTTTCCCTTTTAAAATGGAGGAATTAGCTTTTCTAAAACTTTTAAATGTCTGAGGTAATAGTGAAGGAATTTTGGTGCTTTCAGCTTTGCTAAAAGAGTAACAGCTTCATTCATTTTCATGTATACAGCTGAAAGAAGGGACCTGTTTCCATGAGATGTTTTCAGCCATCTCCAACATTTGCACTTCAATGATCACTTCAATATGAAAGAAACAAGCCTTATGGTTATTTTTTCAATTAAAAAAAAGTAATGATAATAGCAAATTAGCAATAAGTTTATCTTTAAATCATTTCATTTATTACTATTATTATCTATTAGATAACAATGCAAAGTAGATATTTAAAATTATTATCTAACATTCCTTCTCTCAATGCTAATCTGGGTAGGGTTTTAAAACCTATTTTCAACAAAATTGGAAGAATCGATTCTTTGAATGAGCATTAGTAAAAGTTTTAACCACATTGTCTTTAGTTGGAATATGAGCCAAATTGATCTTATCATGGTAATGAACTTCATGATGCTTTAGTCGGAACGTGAAAACATGATTATGCTCAATAGCAATTGCACTTTGAAAACATGTCCAAAAGGTTTGGTGTAGCGGATAGCATCGAACGTCGTGGGGCAGAAGGCTTGGGTTCGATTCCTGCCTGGCTGGACATTTCAATTCCTTGTCATTTCAACTTTCCTTGTACTCTAAAAAAAAAAAAGAAAAAAAAAAAAAGCAATTGCACTTTGATTGTTCATATGGCATATGGATTCTGGTAGGAAGATCAATCTCCAATAAAAGAGCATGAAGAAGACTTCAGCATCAAAAAGATTTTGAAGCCATATCAATAAATGTATAGAAATTGTCCTTTATTCTTGTTAGATACCGGATGAATCCATTCATTTTAGTAGAAGAGGAGCTTGCTATCGAAGCATAGGGATGCTCATCTAATCTTGCGGACCGACGCATGGAGATCGAAGTCATCTCTTCCTCCCAGCCACCCATAGTGCCCAGAAACGGCGTTTCTGGGCCCCAGAAACGGTTCGGCCGTTTCTGGGAAACGGTCCGGCCCAGAAACGCCGTTTCTGGGCCTTTTTTTTCCAGAAATCGTTTTTGAAGACTTTATCGTGATTCGTTACTTCTATTGCTGCGCGAGCGACTGTCGACGTCTTATGCTCTTCCTGCCGATTGAGAGAGAGAGAGAGAGAGAGAGAGAGAGAGAGAGAGAGAGAGAGAGAGAGAGAGAGAGAGAGAGAGAGAGAGAGAGAGAGAGAGAGAGAGAGAGAGAGAGAGAGAGAGAGAGAGAGAGAGAGAGAGAGAGAGAGAGAGTGAGAGAGAGACCACTCAGCCTGCTCACTCAGCCTGCTGCCTTCGGAGTACTTCACTCAAGTCTCAGGTATATGTTTTTCGAATTGTAGGACAGTACTACACAGTAGACTGTATTGTATACAGTAGTGTTTATGTACTATGAGTGCATGTGTGTGTGCAATGTCCATGTGTGTGTGCATGAGTGGCAGCATGTGCATTGTGTGTGTGCATGAGTGGCAGCATGTGTGTGTGCATGAGTGCATGTGTGACTTCATACATGTGTGCATGTACTATGACACTTGAGTGCATTGTGTGTGTACTATGTATGAGTGCACACTGCATGTGTGTGCATTGTGTGTGCATTGTGCAATGCACATTGCACAATGCACACACAATGCACACACATGCAGTGTGCACTCATACATAGTACACACACAATGCACTCAAGTGTCATAGTACATGCACACATGTATGAAGTCACACATGCACTCATGCACACACATGCTGCCACTCATGCACACACACATGCTGCCACTCATGCACACACACATGCTGCCACTCAGTGACTCATGCACACACACATGCTGCCACTCATGCACACACACATGCATGTTCAATGTTGCAACTTGCATGCATCATTCATGAATCATCAAGAGTCTACTATAGTCTATCACTAAAGTCTTATTTTCTTTATGTATGCAGATTCTATACCAGCTACTTGAATATTAGACATGGCTCCAGATCCCTACTGGAGATATGTCAAGAAGATTGGAGACTATTCTGGTGGAGGTGGATCAAGAAAATGGAAGTGTAATTTTTGTGGATATGAAAAGACAGGCTCTGTGACAAGAGTGAAGGACCATCTTGCACGTGTCCCATGTAGAGATACAGGACCATGCAAAGAGGTCCCTAATGATGTGTATGCAGGGCTTGAGGAATGGAGACGATCACGGATGGGAATGCCCTCATGTGATGAGAAAAAGGAAGAAGAAGGCACCCAAACAGCTACCTCAAGCCAATGTGTTGGCACTTCAAAGAGAACTAGAGTTGAAAGCTCTAGTATGCATGGCTCCTCTAGTGTGGGTGAAGGCCCTAGTGCAATAAGGACACCTTTACCCAAAGTGGACAGCCATGCAAGAGGTTCATTGCAAAGTGCAAGCATCAAAGCTAGCTTGCAAAAGCAAGCTATGAGAGAGGCCACTAGGGAAATCACGCGATTATTCATTCGTTGTGCTATCCCCTTCAATGTGGCTAGGACCACTCAATGGAAAAACACCATAAAAACGATTAGCCGCATTGGATGTGAGTGGGAAGGTCCTTCAGCAGAGACATTGCGCACTAGGGAATTAAAGAAGGAAAAGGCATGTTTGGAAGTGCAGCTTGAGTTTTTGCGGGAGACATGGAAGAAGTATGGATGCACCATCTTGTGTGATGGTTGGTCAGATGCCCGCAAGAGGCATGTATATAATGTTATTGTCTCATGTTGTAAGGGGTCCATGTTTTGGAAAGCTATAGATGCTTCGACTCCTGGTCTTACCATTACAGGTACCTTCCATTGGTAACTGGTTGAGTATATTATTTTGATTTCATGTGCATTGTATATTATGTAAAGTGTAAATTCTAATTTCTGAATTTTTTTTATTGTTACAGGTGCATATATTTGGGAGCATATAAAAATTGTCATAGAGGAGATTGGAGCTCATAATGTGGTACAGGTGATAACAGATAATGGAAGCAATTGTGTTTCCATGGGGAATTTACTTGAACAAGAATATCCTTCTATTGTTTGGACCCCATGTGCTTCTCATTGCTTAGATCTTTTGATTGAGGATCTGGGCAACATATTTTGGGTGCATGCAATCTTTGCCACAGCAAGAAGTATGGTCAGATTTGTGACCAAACGTCCAAAGATGTTAGCTATGTTTCGAGCTAATAGTCAGCTGGAGATCCTCAAGCACGCCGTCACGAGGTTTGCTTACATGTTTGTTGTCTTAGAGAGGCTTGTTCGTGTGCGAACAAATTTGATTCGCACAATCAGCAGTGATGAGTGGATTGCTTGGGATAAAAGCACCACTCCAAAGTTCTTGCAGTTTAGACGCAATGTAATGAATGAGTCTTGGTGGGTTGAGGCAGAGGGTTTAGTTAAAACCCTAAACCCTATATACACAGTCCTGCGCATCACCGACATGGAGGGAAGTACGATGGGTCTTCTCTATGAGTATATGGACAGAATTGGAGAGGCCCTAAATAAAAACACATACTTATCTGCTGAGAAGTAAGTTTTTTCCATGTTTTATGTTTTCATTACTCTTTAATCTTGATTAGTCATTATAAATTTATAAGCATGGCATCTATAATGTATTAATTCTTGAATTTTCTTTTCATGATTGTAGAGTGGAAGAGATACGACAGGTATGGAATAGGCGTTGGGATTGGTTTCACAGACCAATTCATGCTGTCGCTCACATATTGCATCCATTATGGCGTAGTGAGGATCAGCTTCAGAGTGAGGAGCTAGATTTCGGCTTTCAGGAGTACATACAACGTTATAGTGGTGGTGATTTAGGGATCATCCGTCGCATAGAGGATGATCTTCTTGCTTTTAGGAATGAGACACACCACTTTGGTAGACCGACAGCAAAGCTCCGAGAGACTCAGATCCAGCCCATCTCATGGTGGGAGAAATATGGTGCATGTGCACCTACATTGGTAATTTCCTTATTTACTTTGATTTTATTATTTACTAATTAGTGCTTCTCAAGATTATGTTTTTGCTAATTTAATATCATTATGTTTTTGTTTAACAGAAACGTATTGCTCTTCGAGTTCTCTCTCAAGATTGTAGCTCCGGATCTTGTGAGAGAAATTGGAGTACATGGGCTCTTTTTCACACTAAAAAGAGAAATAAACTTACGACAGCCCAGCTTGAGAGACTTGTCTTCTGCAACGCCAACTTGAAGCTTTTAGAGAGACTTTCAGCATCTCCTGATCCCATACAGATAGATGTTGATAAGCTTGATATTGAGAAGGTGAAGCACATTCCAGAGATACCTCAGGAGGAAAGAGATCTTTACACTTTGCTCTATGAGGAGTCCATTCAGCCCGCGCATGATACACGCTCACGACGCCATGGTGATAGCAGGAGGCATGCAGATGAGCCTACTAGAGAGGCACTATCTTCTAGTAGTGAGGAGGATATAGAGAGTGATGATGGATCCCAGGATTCTATTGATGTAGAATCTGATTGATCTACTTTGTTTATGGAACATCTTTCATGATGATATGTATTTGACACTTCAGTTTTTTATCTATGATGTATCATTTTGGCTTGGAATTTTGGATTTTGGAAGTATGTACACATAATACAAGTCTTTATAAACTGTCTATTGTCTAGAGACAAATGTTTAATTAATAATGTGCATATGCCATAGTTGAACTTAATAATGTAAGAAATTTGATTGTTCAATGCAATTATGCATGTATGTATGAGACTTGAGTGTATCATGTATGAGTACATTGAGTAGTTAGTGTGTGGCCACTGGCATGTGCAATGTGTGTGTGCATTGTGTGTGTGCATTGTGTGTATATGTGACATGTGTATATGACATGTGTGTATATAAATTATAATATATATATATATATATGTATATATATATATATATATATATATATATATATATATATATATATATATATATATATATATATATATATATATATATATATATATATATATGTGTATATTTACCGTTTCCGCTGTTTCCCGTTTCTTGCCGTTTCCAAATTTTTGGAAACTCCGAAACTCCGTTTCCGACCGGTCCGAACCGACCGTTTCCAACCGTGCTGGGCACTATGCAGCCACCCATCAATCCCCCTCTCTCTCTCTCTCTCTCTCTCTCTCTCTCTCTTTTTCCATATTGAACTCCACTTGGCTCCGCACATGGATGCCACAATGGCACTCATGTGTGAATCCACACATGCTCTCCTATAAGGGGTGGTTCACCAACCTCTTCTTTTAGCTCATAATATAACATTTCCTTCCCCTTAAGCCGATGTTTGTCCTCCAAAATGGTGTTGCAAGGTTTTGATGAAAGAGAGAAAGATTACATAATAGATACTCCCTTTGATTGGAAGTGAGGTGGGCCTTAATAATAATATTCACAAGTTTACAGGATCTTCCAACACATGAACCTTAACATACACACCTTAAGACTCAAAATTAGATGAATGGGAAGTAGAGAGAGAATACACAATTTGTCAAAGTGTTAAAGTAAGCTGAATGCTTATTTACACTATCTAATATGAATGTCAAATTACAATGGGTATAATGATACAAAACTGAATCTAGGTTGAATTTAGGGTTCTAGATACAAGAAATTGTGCATAAAGTGCCTAAGAGGTATGAAGAGTGTGTGTATGTGCAATCGAAGTGAATATAAACAGTTTAGAACTGTTTTACAGAACCCTTAATCAGAAATTGGCCTAAATAGCAAGATAATTTCCTCCTTGTGTTGAAGCAGAAGTCAAAAGCCTTCGAAGAGCAGCAACAATAGAAGAAGAATTGAAATTGGAACTTGCTACTTACAAAAATCAGGAAGAGGTGATGGTTGGCTGCCAAAATCTCCTCCAAATCTGCACATGGAAACACTTTCTCCAAGATTGCTCCAAGAGTTAGAGCACTTTCTTAAGGTAGATTGATGCTTATAAGTGACCTTTGACACCTCCTTTTACAGGTTTAGGAGATTTTTGCGAAAAAATTTGATGAAAAGCAAAAAATACGGATAACTTAAAATTTGCAATCTTGCTTTTTGTGGAAAAATCTTCAGTGATCTCATATTTTAGCCACGAGAATTTTTGATCGTATGAAGTTGCTTTCCTTGATGCTCATGAGGTGAGGACTAGACATATGTAAAAAAACATTTTGGACAAAAAATAGGATTAGGGGTTTCTTGCATTTATCGACCTCTGATGACAAAGTGTTATATAACAAATGAAAGCTCTCCTCAAGTACTATGTAATGAGTTAATAATAATTTTCTACCTCATGTGATCAAAATTTGTCCAAGTACCAAAAATTAGGGTTGCTGGAAATTAGGGTTTTGTGCTATTATGACATTGTTTCCAACAGTCCTCCCTTCAGTGTCATAATGGCATAAGGTAAAAAAAATTGCAAAACTTCTAATGTCTGTAAATATAACTCTTAACTGCTTTCTAATGAATCTTGAGTGGATCGTGCATGAACTTGGAAACTTGAGAAACTGCAAACTGAATGTTAGGATGTGTATTACATAAATAGATCAAGCAACCAATTGCTTGGCTATACAAAGTAGCATCAAAAGGTTCTGAATTTGCTACTTCTTATAATGACACATTAACATCCATAGGTGTTTGCATAGGCTTGGAATGTGTCATTTCAAACTTTTCCAACAATTTCTCAATATATTTTTGTTGTTTTATGTAGATATACTCATTCTTGTCTTTGAACTCAATCCCAAGATAATAATATAAAATACCTAAATCATTCACATCAAATGTATGCTTAAGTTGTGCTTTAAAAAATTGAAGGTTTGAATCCTTGGGACCTGTCATAATCATATCATCAACATATATGATAATAATAATCAAGACATCTTTTTTTTGCTTTAACCTAAAGAGTAGGAGAAGCTTCTGAGTTTTCAAATCAATAGATAAAAGATAAAGATGTAACTTCTCATACCATGCTCTTGGTGCTTGCCTTAAACAATACAATGCTTTGATAAGCTTGCATACTAAATGCTCTTTACTTGTCTCTTCAAAACCTTATGTCTGTTGAATGTAGACATCTTCATGAAGATCACCTTTGAGAAAGACTCTTTTGATATCTAACCGATATACATTCCAACCGAAGAATGCAACAAGAGAAAGTACAGTTTGACTATTGTCATCCTAGAAGTAGGTGCAAAAGTGTCATCATAGTCAATTCCTTTCTTTTGTGCATAATCTTTGACAACTAACCTTGCTTTATACCTGTCAATAGTACCATCGGCTTTTCTTTTGATTTTGAAGATCCACTTAACACCAATTGCTTTTTATCCTTTGGTAACTCACAAAGCTTCCATCTTTGATTCTTATGAATAGAGTCAATCTCTTTCTTCCAAATAGGACTTTGTAGTGCATCTTTAACATTAGTTGGTTCATTCTCAACTGAAGTTAGTGCTAAAATGTTATGAATCTCAAAATGTTCTGCATAATTTTCTTGATCTGCTTGTTCTTTCTTTGTCTGACTTCTTGTTCTATCTGTGAAGTTCTTTATACCACTATCCTTCCAAGTTTGATATAACCATCTCGAAGTATTCTTGAAAACTGGTGCAATGTCTTCTTGTTCTTCAATATCTCTTTCTTTCGGAATTCTGGAACTTTCTCCAACTTCATAAGTTGGAACTTCAAGAGGTACTGATGACGGACTAGATCAAGTACAACTTTTAGGGTTTCAGAAGGTTCATCACCCCCCTTGTGTGGCTGAAGTAAGAATCCAAATTCCTTCTAAAAAATGCATAGTTATCTTCTTTTATGAAATCGAGGATCTTTGAGCAGGGAGAACCAAATACTTTGAAATAACTCACATTGGGTTTCTTACCATAATAAGCGTCATAAGGTGTGATGACCTTTAAAGCTTTTGTGGAAGACCTGTTCAGAATGTGATTGCTGAATGTACTACGTCAAACCAAAATTTAAGAGAAAGCTTTTTGGATGAAATCATGCTATGCATATCTCATCAAAGTATCCTATTCTTTTTCTCTATAACACCATTCTATTATGGACTGTAAGCAATAGTGAGTTGATGAGAGATACCTTTGTCTTCAAGAAAACATTTGAAGTCCTTTGAGATGTTATCTCCTCCTCTATCACTTCTTAAAATTTGATTTTTTGTCGGACTTTCATTTTCAACAATAGCTAAGAACTTGAAAATAGGAATGAGCTTTGACTTTGCTTTAAGACCATAAATCCATGAATATCTCAAAAAGTCATCAATAAATGTCACGAAATATTTGTAACCTTGAATGTAATCTATTTTCATAGGACCATTTACATCTGAATGTATGATTTGCAACTTCCTTGTGGCCGTGATGTATCCATGTTTCTTTAAAGAAAGTTTGTGAAGCTTTCCTTGAAGACATCCTTCATATGATTTTGCATCATTCGGTAAAGCAAAAGTAGGGAAACTCTCCACTAGATCTTTGATGTGCTTGAAAGCTATGTAGCTGATATGACCAAACCTAGTATGCCATAACTTCATGTTCTCCTTAGGTTAGATTTTGCTAAGGTATGCGATGAATGCCAACAATGTGTACCTAAACCCTCGCAACAAAGAAATCTGTCTTTGCATGTCTCCATAGCGTGGAAGCCATTTGCACATTGGATCTTGGATTTTGTAGGCCTGATTTACCTTGCTGCATCTCCTATTCAAGTTAAGTATTTCCTTATAGCTTTTGATTATGCCATAAAGTGGGCTGAAGTCACCGCTTCTAGAGATTGTACAATAGAAGTAGTAGCTATATTCCTCTACCAACAAATCTTTTGCAGCTTTGAATCTCCCTTGGAGATCATATACAACCAAAATACCCAATTTGCCATTTATTGTTACATGTACCAAATACAAGATTTACCATCGGAAGTCATGCACTTACTATTCAAGGGCAAATGGCCAAGTTGAGAGTATGAACAAGGTGATGATAAGAATGCTGAGGAAGGTATGCTTCCAATGTCCATCATCTTGGGTTCAACATACTTGGATATGCTGAGGGCATATCATAGATCATTCAAGGAGACTAAATCCCATACTCCATTCGGGTGAGTATATTGAATTCAAGCAATGGCTCATTTTGAGTTCACTTTTGGCTCTTGTCAAGTAGGTGTACTAAAAAAGCAAAATTGGGAAGAAGTGCAAAGACGAATCTTTTACGTATTTAGGCATTAGAGCAGAAAAGATTGATGGTTGGAAACATGCTCAAAGAAGTCCAAAAAAGAAGGAAAGCATAACATGATAAAAACTTGTGGAACTCCCCAGGGATGCTGTTCAACTCCAAATGCACTTTGGTGAGGATTACCCTCTAGTAATCCTCACCAAAGAGGGGTAATCCTCACAAACACTTTTAAGAGCAATTGGAATGTTTGTACAAGATTTGTTGGTTTTTGTGCACAAACACTTACGCACAGGGTTGTGCTTACACACATGGACGACAAGAATCATGCCACATCCTTGTTGCCTCCTTCACTTTAATGTTCATTATGTTAACATGGGGTTAATTCAGAGTGACACACAAGTGAAAACATTGCAGTTCTCATACATATCAAATTTAATATGGCATTGAATGGTGGGCAAGACAAAGGAAAGCAGATAGCTCAAGAGGGAACATCAACTCAAGTAGAGGAGAACATCAACCCAAGTAACAGGAGTTGTGGCATAGGAACCATAAATAGATTGCTGACAAATATGATTGCTTAGAAATACTTCCTAAGTCCATATAAAGCTCGACCAATTCTATTGCAAGATCCGCCCTAGAGGGTGACCATCCTATGAAAGAGTGCTCCCACTTCTTTGTTACCCATTAGGATTTGCATGGACATACTGTGGAGTTTAGAGAACGACAAAGAACACCAGATCTCATCAAAACATGGGTCCTCCTAGGATGCAACAAGGGGTTATGTGGGATCGTAGAGATAATCACTTCATATAAAATTAACCAAGAAAAGCACAAATGTCGAGGACTTTTGGTGCATAACTTTTGAGGCACTAGAGTGTTCATATACTTGACATTGGATGTAATTGGGGTTCTTTACATTACCGATGGTCAAATAGAAATCAACTATGTGGAGGTACCATCCATAGAGAAATCGAAGAAGATGGAGACTTTCAATGACCTAGACAATCAAGAGTTGGGGCTTGGTCTAAGATTGATTCACTAGCATTTTTGCTTTCAGAGTTAGGATAGATATAACATTCCTCATAAAAGAATTTTGCACGGTTTGATGCATGTAATGAGACTCAAAACAACAATTAACATAACCACATGGATCTATGAATAGATCGAAGCCGTTACTTCTAGATGGAGCAAGAAGAAAACAATCTTTGAAACACGTGCTCAGTAGAATTATTCAGAGAGCTCTGGTGAAGGATTGTAATTTCACACTAGCTCTAAGTACACAAGAATGCCGCCTACACATGATACAACCAAGGATACAAAACTCTCCCCCAATAACCAGAGAACAAGATCAATGAAAAGATAAGAGGAGAAGTGGAGGCATCACTAGGATCACCCCATTATTCAAGTGTACAAGTTAAAGTGAATGAAGAAAGTAAGATGATGATTGTGGGCTTACACTTTGTAATCTCCTCTTCAGAGCAAATTCCACGTGATTCACCCAGTAGTTCATGGAAAGAGAAGATGTAAAACCATCACAACAAAGAAGACTAAGTTGTACTAGTAGCTGAATGATCTGTGTAACCAATATAGACAAAAGCATGGCCAAGATCTTTCGATCTCAACAAGAAGAACTTCAACAGTTGCAAGAACAGGGTGAGAGACAATTAAGTCCGTTAAGACAGAAGGCATCAACTACTTTCAATAAGCCCATAACACACGAGGAATGAAAAGCAAGATCGCAAAAAAGAACTCGATCTTCATTAGTTAAACAATTATTCAATCTTGTTGTTGACAGGTCGAAAGAAGGAAAACCACTTATCACTCATGAAAGGAAACCCACAAGGAGACTCGCCCCAGGAGGAACAATGGAGGGACAACCTGAGAAGAAGAAGAAGAAGAAGAAGAAGAAGAAGAGGAAGAAGAAGAAGAAGAAGAAGAAGAAGAAGAAGAAGAAGAAGAAGAAGAAGAAGAAGAAGAAGAAGAAGAAGAAGAAGAAGAAGAAGAAGAAGAAGAAGAAGAAGAAGAAGAAGAAGAAGAAGAAGAAGAGGAAGAGGAAGAGGAAGAGGAAGAGGAAGAGGAAGAGGAAGAGGAAGAGGAAGAGGAAGAGGAAGAGGAAGAGGAAGAGGAAGAGGAAGAGGAAGAGGAAGAGGAAGAGGAAGAGGAAGAGGAAGAGGAAGAGGAAGAGGAAGAGGAAGAGGAAGAGGAAGAGGAAGAAGAAGAGGAAGAGGAAGAAGAAGAAGAAGAAGAAGGAGAAAGGTACAAATATGCACGAGACTCTCCAATTAGGGAAGGTCCAAGTGGCACACAAAAGGAAGTCACCACAAGGATGTAGGAGGAAAAGCACAAGTAGAGAATCGAGATACCCATAACGTTACCTACTACATATCATTGATATTGAGGATCTTTACACGATGGATGTGTCAAGGCTGCCTTCTTTTCACGGTCCATCCCATAGATATACACGGTCTCAAGACATCACAATCACCACTAGTAGCATCACAAGAGGCAATAAGGGGGAGACACAACTCAATTGAGTGCACACAGTGCAATTGATATATTACCCTCCGCTGTGGCAATAACTTCCGTTCATGTCACGTCCATCACGGTCACCTCACCCATGAAAGTTTCCACAACTTTTCCACTCAACACCACTATGAGAACTCAAGCGGAATCATCCAAGGCTTCCTTGTCCCTAGAGAAACAATACACTCGTTTTTTGTGATTTATCATTATTTGGGAGAGTACACCCAATGTATGAAGAGTGGCTACCATATTCACAAAACTCAATAAAGGATTACTAATAGCAACACCAAGTGGTCAAGAAGATGTGAAGATAGTACAAAACCCACAACAAGAAGCTATGAGCCTGAACATAGCACAATCACTACTCATGAATGACACTAGACTATTACGACAAGTCAACAATGAGCAACGAGCAGAAGTAAGCCTGTTGAGGCAAGAGCTACAACAAGGCACGACAGACATCATCTGAGTGAATAATGGAGGAATTAAAGAAGGTGCATAGCCTGATGGAAGACAACAACAAGTTTAGAACCAACAATAATAATCTCTTGATTTGTTTAACCAAAGATGCACCCATCCCATTAGAGCTTCAACTAGTGAGTTCGCAAGTAAAGCTTACCAGTGTTCACCAGAAACTTGAACAATCACGCCAAAAAGTAGCAATAAAAGACTCCACAATCGCAACATTATAAGCTCTAGTTCAAGAAATGCAAGAAAGAACATCAACCAGTGTATAACCTAACCCTATGTTCTAAGATGGCATAGTAGGCAGCTCCATACTCATCTTCCCCTGAACCAAAGCATGAGCTAGAACCTTTAGAAAGAATAATAAAAACAACATAGATTGCTGAAGGCCTGGACCACATAAATGAGATCGCAATGACAAACATGGATCAAGAAATAAGGTGCCAACTCATATGCATGAAGTTTGAGAAGTTAATATTTGATTGTCAACTTGTCAAGGATATGGAAAGGGTCTCGACTCACTAGATTCTATTTACCATATTCACCACCATGGAAAACCATCGAGCACAATAGTATAAAAGAATTTGAACCACTGCCACTCCACAAACTTATACTGCAGCTAGATCCTAACTACGTTCATTCATTCGGATCCTACAAAGGATCTATGCATTCACAATGAAAGAGAGATTTCTTCCGAGACAATCCTTATCTTCACGAAGTATTCAACAAAGCCCTAAAAAACGCAATACAATCCAATATACTGCCCATTTGCCAGAAGAACAAATGCTGAGTACCACTTCATGCGGACCAATCACAAGAATATGAGTGGCTAAATCATTCTTACAGTGGAGGTCCACAAAAGATGAAGCTCCAAATGAACAATATTTGCGGATTACCTTTGAGCATTGGATTAAAAAGAGGCACAATGTTTCGGATCCCACATGCACAATGCTCAGGAAGATTTTATTTTGATGAAATCATGCTTCACAACATTCAAGAAACACCAACATCGTACTTGAATAGACAGGGATTTAGACATGGGAGTTGCCCGATGGTATATGATCTAAAAGAGACCCTTGATCTCGAGTCCACCATGGCATTTTATGACAGATTGAAGGAGCTACCCAATCACTTCATGCAAACTTTCAAGGAAGCCTTTCAAGTAGGTTTCTTCAAGAGACATTATGAAATATTCAGCAAGATGTATTCTACATTTGCAACAAGGCTCCTAGCTTCAGAAACAATGCAAAAGATATTGTCCAAGCTATCAAAACTGGAAATACTACCTCAAATCATATGGAACAAAACACTTTCAAGGCGTGCTGCAGAATTCTGACAAGCACAAAAATATCTGAATATCATTTGAAGACTACGACTTGCAAAACCTCAAGATGGATTTTCAGGTACAATAACATCTAGAAAGGAGGGAGTGTTGTACATGAAATAATTGGTAACAAACCAGAGGCAACTAAAAGGAGACAAAGAGGCAGTTGGCACTTGCAGATCTCATAAGTCTCTCTTGTTACTGATTTGGGGTGGTTACGGCTAGGAAAGAGTGTCCCAAGGGGATATACAGGGATTGAAGTGTCTTTTCCTTGCATTGGTGGCTCCATCCACACATAACAAGTTTTTGGAACAAGGTAGGGCAATTCCAGTCAGGATTTCGAAGTCTATTTTCTCTCTGCAGGTTTCATTTCTGTAAGTTTGAACATCTAAACATGTAGAGCTTGCAATTCGGCACGTTTTGATATGCGACAAGGTGGGTATCTCTGATGCATGCTGATATATCACATTGAGAAAGTTTGCAGCCTGTGACTTCCAAAATTCACTCTTCTCTCCCATTTCTCTCCAAAACTTGGATCTTCTTCCTGTTTCCATGCCTCGACCCGACAAATGCTTGGTTGATAATTTGGTGCTTGTCAACCATCCACTTGATGCCGGTAGGTGAGTCTTTGGAGCCTTACTATGGCAAACACTCTCGTAGGGAGGAGGATATGCAGAGTATGTATCAAAAGTAGTATGCAAAGAGAATTGCACTTGTTGGTGCCCTGTATATATAGGCATACTCGATCATCTTTCTTCTTGCTTCATTTACTCATGGTTTTGGGAGACGTGTGTATTTGCTCAAGCTTTAAAGACAGAAATGAGATGCCATATGGGTAGAGTAGTGAGATAGCTTACACATGCATATTTCTTCCAGAGTTAGTGAGACACATCATTCCATCTCTATAGAGAGCTTAGACTGACTTTTGAGGCAGAGGGGTGTAGCATGTAGACAGCCTCAATCCTTGGCTTTAGAGCCCCTAGACATGCTGCTGCTATCTAGAGGATTAGACATTTTGATGCACTGCTCAGAGATCCCTAAATATGGTCTATATAACCATGTGTCCATATCAGGTAGAGACCTTTCATGTATTTCTTCCATTTCCACTATGAGACCGTCGGCAGCTTTATTTTTGTATTGTAGAACACATGGCACTATCACACACACGTCTATTTTCAGTATGTCCCTTCTTTTTTCTTTTCATGATGATTGGGTGTAGACTTGATGGTCATGATTTCATCCCATTGACCAACCCAGTTCTTCATAGATGTTAGTATGATTTTAAAGACCACTTTCAAAGCTGCAGACTATACATTCAGGGGATACAAGTATCTCTTGTAGACTTTTACAGATCTTTGGGCATAAGGTGGCCCAAAAGGAGCCTGAACTAGCAGAGATGGATGTTTCTCTTCAGTAATGAGAAGTCCTGTCTCACCATGACGATACCTCAAGACTCAAGTTCTGTTGATGCGGCTGGCACGTACATAAGCCTAAATCCATGCCCTACTTGATTTCTAGGTTACATATAACAATTTTCTGGTTTATGTGAAACTTGAGTTAGAGCACCCATATTGTCAGCATTAGTATTATCAGAACCATGCTTCTCAAAAAAGCAGTCAATGATCACATTCTAATGATATGAGTACTGAACTGTGCAGAATCAATACCCCGAGCGCTTGAGAAAGCTATTTCTAGTGCATATGCCATTATTATTTTGGACTGCTTGGAGAATGGTTTCACCATTCGTGGACAAAGTCACAAGGGATAAGGTATTTCATATTCATTCAGTGCAAGTTAATATTCGGTTTTGATATTTTAGTGCAAGTTAACCTTTGGTTTTTGATAATTGCTGTATCTTACTCATTGCATGTCAGTATTTGGTTTCTAATATTTTTGATTGGCGTTGTTGCGAATGAGCCTTTGTTCATGTGGGTTTTCTCTTGTAGATTGTGTTTGTCGACAACAACTTTGTGAAGGAGACCTTGACTAAGGAGATTGACGAGGAGTTCCTTCCAAGCGAATATGGTGGACTAGCTAATTTCGTTCCTATTCAAGATGCTGAAGTACCTGGGTGGCCATTGGGTTCCACAGAGTAGATATCAAGTATGTAGAATGCCTGATTATTGCAGCAATATAAAGCCTCACAAGAGTAACTGTAAATGTCAGTTATGTTTCTTGCCATTAAAAACTACAAGCAAGAGTGTTGTACTAATATACATCATGTAGTTCAAGCTCAGTTATCTGCTGCATTTTGACATTTTATGTCGCAGTAAGGTTCTATAATTTAAACCATAAGAGGTTCATACTTCTAGACTGAGTGAAAGTGGAAGTGTTATATAGTTGCTCTGATTCAATGACAATGGTAAGCTGATGTTCCATGATAAGGTACTAGGATTTAAATGATAAGAGAGGTTTCTACTTAGTTTTAGCCCCAGTAAAAGTGGAAAAATGTACCCTCTTTTTCAAAATTGGCAAAAAGTAGCATTTCAAGAAGATCATATCATATAATTTACTTTGGTGGATTAATATGGGGATAATTGTTTTAGTATTGTGATAGACCACAACCATTGCAGTGTGAGTGCAGTATCCTGTTTCATAATTGTGATAAACCAAACAGCCATTGTTTGCAGCATCAATTTTCCAGCACAAGGTTCCATTAAAGACCAATGGCCAATGCTTAAATACAGACAATACACATAATCACACATGATAAAAATCAATGAGCAATCGATAGATCATTTGCAGGAAGATTAATCCTTAACACATCTATCAAAACAGGATTTCTTTAAAGGCCCATGCAAAACCCTACAAATAAAGGCAAATACACATGATGTCACTTGAACAAGAGTGATGGAAGAGATTCGTTAATAATTTATGATGGGATTTCCCCAAGTGAAAAAAATATGATTCATCAACATACATGGTTTCTATGGGAAATCACGATGTCTCAAAGAAATCATGATGACCTTTGGGCAATCGCGATGCCCTTGTGGCGACGAGCAATTACGATGGATGCTAGCTCTCATGAGGTCTTATGAAACAATAGCAATGTCCCTATCTAACAATTTTCGATTGTTGATGGTTACAGAAAATCATGGATGCCTCAATTACGATTTCTAATTTCCCTACGCGTGATGTCCTTGAGCAAACATGATGGCTCGATCACGATTCTCGATGGCCAAGCTGGCCGATGGCTTGGAGCCCTCATGATGTCTTCCTCATGATGGTGATTGCCAGTCCCTGTGAGCAATCGTGATGCTTGGAACATGATGGTGATTCCCCTAACCGTCCCAATGGACCCCAACCCTCGTGATGTCCTAGAGCAATCATGATGGTGCCTCAACACAATGGCCTATGCATGGAGATGAAGATGGCTCTAGTCTTTTGATGTGAAATAAGTTTTCATTAAGAAAAGTAGCGATATAGATTCCCACACTAACATGGGTTGGGAGATGAATAGCAAGCCCAAAAAAAGAAGTAAATATAGAATGTAGCTTACAATGGGTGAAGACCTGATCACATGCTTGAGAAGAAATCACATCATATGGCTAGGGGTGATACAAATGGGGCTGACATAAAATCCATGTAAGAGATAGAGGGGTTCAATTCCTAGCAGAGTCCGTACTAGTCTATCTTCTAATTTCATACAAGTTGCCACAATAATCGAACTTTGGAGCATCATGCTCCATGGCTACCTGCTAGGATATTAAAAACAAGGTATTCTTCAATGATGTACTCTTAACACCTGTTCATCTAGAAATACAACATGATAGTAAAAGTCTCCTTGCTTTCTATAAATTTGAAGTACTTGGAAAAATAGTCCCCACACTAATCGAAACTCTAAAATTCATTTTTACTTTATAGACCAAAGCATGGCCTCTATGTTTGCACAGGAGTGCTTTAGAGCCCATTTTCTTATTTTTCTATAGAAACTTCTTTGATGATTCTTTTGTACTCCCTATGGGTAACCATCATCACCTGATCCTCTTACCTACAAGAGAGAATCACTAGTTAGGTGAGCAATTAAATTATAATATTTCACTTGAGTTCCATTGAAAATCTTTTGATTTCTCTTTATGCATATAATATAGATGATCAGAAGTCTAATTATGGTCCATAAATAGATGTCAGAAAAGGAATTAGTTCCTTGGAGAATTTCTAGCCATTGAAATGGATTGTGCTTCCAATACATCCAATGAGATTGCAGCCAAATCTAGTATTATTGGGCACGTTGGGAGTCAACAAATAAGTGAATGAGAGTCTCTTGCTTATGATAGCAAGGACTCAATGAGTTAGTGCTTTGAATGTAATTCAACTTGTGACCATACCAAATTGCATGGTGAAGAATCAACCAAGAAAAAATAGATTCCTTAAAGTTGTTTGAGAGGAACCATATCACCTAGAATTTTTACTTCCATTATCGCTAGATCTAGTTGATATGCCACTTTTTATAGTTCTATTAGTAAGATAGTATCAAAATTGTTGTGATTGTCACATTAGTATCATTATCATATGATTGGAGAATCATGTCTTCCTAGCTTCCAATCAAGTAGATACCTTTGCCGTTTACTTTGAAACTGGCATCATGAAGAAGCCAACTAACATAATTTTGCAAAGACCCTTTCATCTTTGTACTCCGCCATCACCTAATCATAGTGGTACTAGAGCATCATCATAGTATATACATTGTGGGTGATGGTTTTCCTTATTTAATTGATAATTGAATCCAAGTAACTACTCAATATGGTCTCTGAGGATGGAAGCATATGCAAGGAAGTAATCTCTATGGATATATCTCTGGAGATGAGTTGATACCTATGCTAAGGATTAAAGGACAACCAACACAAGAAGAGCAAGAAAGGTTGGACACATTTTGTGCAAAGGATGCTTTGGCAAGGTCATACACTCTAAAATCTATTTTTGATTTCTTACTTCCACACATTAGGAACTGTAAGACATCACAAGAGATCTCCAATGCATTAGAATTCTCTTCGAGTAGCAAGGCCAAGAAGAATCAACTGGAATTCACATCTCTCAAGAAACAACCCAAGTATAATGTCAGCAACATTTTCACAAAGATTAAGGACATATTTAATGAGTTAGGAAGCATTGAAGAGGTCATAGATGAAGAGAAAATATTATGACAAGTCATCAATGGAATCAAAGTAGATGATTCCCACCATGCTTATGAAGAATGGAGATACACAAGAAGGTAATCAATTCTCTACCCTATACATTGATAAAGATAGAAGTAAAGATTTCAAAGATAATGGAAGAAGTTTGATGAAGAGGCAATCAACCCCCAAGCTAACTTTGTAGTAGGGAGAGAACTTCAAGAGGAAGAGGCAAAGAAGGTGGACAAGGCAAGCAGAGATCTCAAAGCTCCTCACCTTGTGCCATATGTGGAGTGACAAATCATATCACTAAGCATTGCTTCAAGAACCAAAGAACCAAATATGAAGAGGATATAATAGAGGAGATACAATAACAATTATGGCTAAAATGGCAACAAAAACTTCAATAACAATTATCAAGGTCGCTACAAAGGAAGAAGAGATTACAACAACTACATTGATGATCAACCATAAGAAGATTCACTTTTTCTCATGAACAGGACAATGAAAGGAGGTAAACCGGATGAGCATGTATTCTATATTGATTTTGGATGTTCACATCATGTAGTAGGGAGTGTAACACTACTCTCAGATTGGGAAGACCCCAAGAATAAGCATGAAGTGCAAATAGGAGATGACACAAGGCACCCTATGGAGAAAATTGGAAACATGAAAACATCAAATGGTAACATGAATTTGTTGAGAAGAGTTCTCTTTGTACCTAGCATCACTAAAATATGGTAAGTGTATGATAGATTGTGGAAAAGGGTTTGTAGGTGAGCTTCTCAAATTATGGACGTAGAAGACACATAACAAGGATTCAAGAAAATATCTAAAGGTGAAAAGATAGGTGCTATTCACCTTTTAACTCCAAGACACAAGGAACACAACATGGCTCAATTATGGCACAAAAATCTTATTAGACCTAGAGGTTTGACACAAAAGGCTGGCTCACATTGGAGTACGGACCTTGAAAAAAATTAGTAGAGATCAAAATGTACTTGGAGGACCTAATATCTTAAAACAACATATGATTTATAAAGCAAGTAAGAACGTAGCTGATGATCCGTCCAAACAGGTGTATTGTACTAAGTGCAAGAATCCAGGTCACGCCAGTTCTACATGTGCCCTCAACCAGATGTATTGTGCCATTTGTAACACAACAGGTCACTCAATAGAAAACTGTGCATATAATGCAAAGGTGTAGGGTAGAGCGGCCGTAAACACTATAATACAGGAACCAGGTCAGCCAGCCACCCATTACGTGCCACCAAAATTGCAACCCAACCAGCAGCAGGGATATAGGAACTATCGAGGACCGCGAAGTAACAACTTTAATCAAAATCGATGGCAGGCAGGTACATCGGCGGAAGGTACTTCCCTCCCACCCCCTCGGTGCCATTTTTGTGGCGAGGTTGGCCATATCCATAGATTTTGCAAGGAAGCAGCAGAGAACGACAAAAGGAAGAAGGAACGACAAAATTCGATGACTAACATGGTTTATATTTCCCCAGTTGAGTCACTAGTGCATCTAGATTTCGCAAATCTCATAGGCAACCTTTAACAAGGGATACATACATGGAGACCTTGGAGCTTGTCCAAAATAATATTTGAGGACTAAGAAAGGAATCATCTATCTTAAAGTTAAGGTATTATGTGTCTTTCATTGATGATTGTATCGCATGCACTATACCTTATTTCATGAAGCATAAGGATTAAGGGTTTTCTTATTTCAAGAATTATCTAACACTTGTACAAAATCAAATAGGTAAAACATTGGAGAGGCTAAGGTGTGATGGAGGAGAGTATTTCTCCCATGAGTTTGACTCCTTGCAATAAAGAGGAATCGAGAGAGAGATTATCACCAGATATACTCTTGAGCAAAATGGTGTAGTACAAAAAAGAAGTAGGACCATTGTGGAAGTAGTTAGGCCAATGCTTAATGAAAAGAAGTTGACCAATTATCTATGGGCATATGCAATATCCACTACTTCTATCTTATAAACATGTTACCTTCAAAATATTTGGAAGGTATGACACCGTACGAAGCTTGGAATTGGAATGGAAGAATATCAAACTTGGATCATTGCAGAATATTTGGATGCATTGCATATGAACACATACCATCCCAAATAAGAGGAAAGCTTGATACCAAGCCATAGAAATGTGTGTTCATAGGTTATGAACTAGACCAAAAGGTGTACAAGATTATACTCCTAGCACTAAAGGATTTATAGTAAGTCGGCATGTAATATTTGATGAGAATAAGTCTTGATTTGAAGATGATTACAGGAAGATCAAATCTCTATATGACTTGGAGGATGATTTTCCAACACTTTTAAGCAAAAATCCACACACACTTGAAGAGTCAAGTGAATCAGAGGATGCTCAAAAGACACCTAAAAGGGAGATCAAGTCTTGGAGCTCAAAACTTAAAGCAAAAGTTCAAGAATTAATAGATGTAGCAGAATAATCTCAACAAACCATTAGAAGGTCTACAACAGAGAAGAAGAAGCCAAAAAGGTATGGATATGATTGCTCGTTAGCCACTAAGCATTCTATATACATGGATCTGGACATGAATTATGAAGAAACCTCATCATATGAGGAATCAAAGAAGAAGCCTGAGTGGAAGCATGCCATGTAGGAAGAGATTGAAATATTACAGGAGAAAAACACTTGGGACTTAGTACCTAAAACATCAACCATGAAGTTCATTGGATCTAGATGGATCTATAAGGTAAAAAGGAACTCTAATGGGAGTAGAAACATGTACAAGGCTAGGTTGGTAGCCAAAGGATATGATATGACCCAAGGCATTGATTATGAGGAGACCCTTTCTCCTTTAGCAAAGATGCCTACAATCAGAGTACTCATGAGTATTGCAATTGCCAAGAATTGGAAGATATATCAGATGGATGTCAAGAATGCCTTTCTCAGTGGATGGATCTTAGAAGAGGTATACATGGCTCAATCCCCTAGTTTCCAAGACTCACAACATCGTGAGTATGTTTACAGATGAAGAAGAGCTCTATATGGGCCGAAACAAGCTCCAGGAGCTTGGAATCATAGACTAATTACTTACCATCAGGACAAAGGATTTGTGATGACCAAGGTAGATCCATCTCTATTCATTAAAAGATCACATGGAGAAGTTATATATCTCTTTGTAATGCATAAGGCATTAGAAGAATCAAACAACAAATGAAAGAAGAGCTCAAAAGAAGTGATCTAGGCACACACTTCATTGGATTGGAAGTCTTGTATACAGAGCATGGTACATATCTTACAAACAAAAAATACATAAAAGATATGCTTATAAAGTTCAATTTGGAAAATACTAAGGTTGTAGGTATAGCTATGGAAGTGAATTCCAAAATAAGTGCTCACAAAGGAGAGCTCATTGAAGTTGTGGCAGGATATCAAAGACTAGTGGGGAGTCTCAATTATGCTACTCCCACAAGAGTAGATATCATTTATAGTTTGAGTGTTTTAAGTCAATTTGTGCATGCACGTAGAAAGCCACACATGGAGGCAACCAAAAGGATACTCAAGTATCATAAAGGAACAATTAATGAAGGACTATTTTATTCATACGCCCCTGATATAGATATGAAGATATTCTTTGATGTAGATTGGGTAGGATTAAGAGATTGGGCATGATCAAGAGATGATAGGAAAAGTAACTCTGATAATCTTCCATTTGTAGGTTCTAAGCTCATTTCTTGGTCATCAAATAAGAAACCTACTAGTGCTCTGTCATCTATAGAAGCTGAATATAGAGGATTGGATAATGCTACCCAAGTAGCCATGTGGATCAAGGAACTATATATTGATTTAGCTATAAAGGCATCTACTCGTCACATATTTGGTGATAACAAGAGTTCATTACATCTTGCAACAAACCCCATCTATCATGCAAGGACCAAGCACATTGAGGTCCATTATCACAACGTATCAAAGACATAGCCAAGCCTAAACAAAAAGGTTTCAGCAAGGACATATTTATTGAAGTAATTCGATGGCGATGCACCATAATGCACCCTCTTTATCGAGAGAGAGAGCTCCACGATGATATCCTCGAAGTAGAAAACCGAGCTCCTAAGGCTGCACACAGTACTCCACGTAGAGGCTACAAAATACGCAGAAAAAACACAGTACACAGGGAGCACGAAGACAAACTAATTAGGTCTTACAAATGCAGTCAAACTTACAGTCTGTGACTGACCAGGCCACTATATGTTTTATTAAAGAACATATACAAAGAAGTTTCTAGTGGCCATTTGGCCTTTCACACGGACACTAACGATAAAAATCTCCCACTAAAGGCCAATATGGCCAAAGTAACCATGGGAGAAAAATAAATAAAGAATGGTAAAGAATACCTGAGTGTAAGTATACAAACTATACCCCCCACCTAATGAGCATGTTACACAGTATACAAGTGATTGTGTAAGATCATGAATCAAGTAACCCCCATCAAGTGACAACAGTGTCGAAAGCTATCATGTGGTAGATCTTTAGTCAAAGCATCTACAACATTATCTCGAGTATGAACCTTCTCAAGAATAATGTGCTCAATGGCTAAGCAATCTGTAGCTCAAGCGTAAGCACCGCCTCCTTTACTTGTCAATCCGCAGAGACGTGAGGACCAGTATGAAGACCACGAGCAAGTGAAGGCACAAGTGCATGAGTGAAAGCACACAAACATGCACACACATACACACACACACACGCACAAGGTAAGATCAAAGAGAGGAACAATGGAAAGCTTCGATTGCAAAAGAGTTCTCTTACAAAAGCTCTATTCTCTCACAAGCTAACCCCAAAAATGAGCTCTCTAGCTCTTTTTATAGTTTTTTGACTTGTTTTGGCCCTGTCTAGATCTAGTGTTCGGCCTAGTTAAAAATTAGGTTCCAGGGCCTATTTGAGGGCTCAAACGAAGTCTAAAAATTATGAAAATTGGTATGATGGTACTTCTAATACTCCTCAAGCTTGAGGACTCCTTGGCTTGAACAAATTGGAGTTACAAAAATGGAAAATGGTATTTACAATGGTTTGTAGTGATGAAAATCACTATTTTTGTAGGGAATTCTTGTGAAAATTTGACATACACTTCTTGGAGCTCCCTACTTGCTCCCTTTTCTTGTGTGTCCCCTTTTTTGATGCGCTTCCATGCCTTGTTCTTGACCTTGAGCTTCAACACTCCCCCCCCCCCTCTCGAGTCTCTCGTCCCTGACAGACCCGTTGTAAGGGTTGTTCCATGTAGAGAGGTAGTGTCCAGTCTTCGTATGTGGTGCTTTCTAGGTATTGATGTTATCCCCATGATGTCCTCTAGCTCTTCCAAAGATGATGTTCAGAGCAGTCATGCCAAGTACTCATAACCCATAATGTGGAATGGGTAAGTGTGTTCGTGCATAGGTTGAGGAAAATATGTGCCTTGTGCACGGCCTTGTAATGTAGCCCTATGCATGCTTACTTGGGGAATGCATTGGAAGAAGTATGGTGCAAAAATTAGGGGTCTTGAGCGAAGTGTTCAAGGGTATGCCGATGAAGAGGTTTCCTAATCTATCATGGTTATGGTGTTGCCAAAGTAAAGATGCTTACCATTGTGAATGGTCGATCGATGTATATTTCTTCGTGTTGTACACCTCGCATTGTGATGGACCACCAGCGATTCTTTTGTTGTCGATGAGTGTCCGTGTTGATGGATCACCGATGAAATTCTTTGAGTGCCGCGCCCTGTCTCCTTTCTTCAAAGCAACATTTTCCAAATACTGAGAATTGAATTTCTTTACATTCCTTGGAAAACAACATTGGGTAACTACACCAAGCTTAGTTTCACATATTCTCTTTAGCTCACCCTAAGCAGGAGTCTTCTCACAAGGTACCAGAACTACTCCGAATAGATATCTTTTGGATGTTCTCATACATACAGTAGTTAAGCATCACTCAAGTTGCAGACCTTTAAGCTCTTCCCTCCTATCATGGTAAGGGGAAACAATAGTTGTGGATGCCATGTCTCTGCCAAGTGCTTGACATCTACCAGATAAAGCAACAATAACATCATCTGCTAACCAAGACACACTTCTATCCAATTGATAAATGCTCAGTAATCAATGGTGCCACCTTCAACTAAGCAAGACTCATTCCTGTTCCATGATCCAAACTTGGTAACAAGTTCTTTCTCTCTCTCTCTCTTTTTTTTTTTTGAGGATCAATGTCACAAAACAAGAAGATAGATGTTAGTATCCGTAAAACTAGTTGACATATGTCAATGTGTGCTTGTGCCCGGGATTCTCAAATGTGTCTATGCACGACCGTGTAATAGGGCCCTATATTAATGCATACTTTGGAAGTGCATGACCTGAATGGTGCAAAAGACAGGGTTGTGCAAGGAGCACATGGTTGTCGGTCGTCCAGGCTTTCGATGTTACTTGTAGATGTTGATGCCGGCTTTGGTGGAGGTATCCATTGGATCTCGAAATGATGTAATCCTCCGTATTGGGGTCCATTTTAGAACAACATTTGGCACTGTAGAATCACTTTAGGCGTCTTCATCTTTGGATGCTCTCTGAACTGTGGTATCCAGTGTGCTTGGCGCTTTGGTTTGGTGGAGGCTACTTGTACTTTTGGCTTCCAAATCCATACCCTTTTTGCATGTCTTCCTACTATTCTTGAAAGGTGATCTTCTTTCGGTCTCTGTACGCGGTTCTTACCCTTTTCTCTTTTTGGCTTCTTTGTTGAGACCTTTCGCATGTGGGAGAACATAGGTTGCTGTGGATGTAAGAGCTTCTTAGGTATCCACATCTATAACCGCCCTTGTTGAGCTGCAGCTAATTTCTTAGGCACCCAAACTTGTCGGATACTTTGTGGTTGAGCTTGTCTGAGCTTCTCCCTTCGTCTTTTGGCCTGGTTGGCTTGCCTGGATGGGATTTGTGGGGGCAAGGCTCGTGGTTGCTCTCCTTTGCGTACCCAGATCTGCTTCATGCTCGGAACTGCTTTCGTGTTGAAGGGTGTCTTTCTATTTGCTATAGCAGTTGTCTTGAATCGTTGTGCTTGCTTCTGAGGTTGAACTACTGTGGATGAGGTACTCTTCGAAAAAGAATGAGGGTTTGCTTGCCTTTGCGACTGTCCTTCCATGATTGAGTCCTTTTGGATTATAGAGCTTTTGACACATACAACATCTTGCTCGTGAAGATTAGTCTTAGAGGAACTAAGAGAGTGTGTGGTGCCATGATCCGTGAGCATGTAGTTCTCTAATTCTAATGTAATGCATTGTTCATGTACCCAAACTTGAAGAAGTTGACTTTTGAGGTTCAGGTTGACTGCATGGTCATAAATCCAATCTTGACCCAAGATAAGTGGTTCCGTAAGGTCCTCATCTCGACACACCAACATTTTGACTTTCATTGGAACATCTTGAAGGTAGATGGGAAATTCCACCTCGCCCAAACAAGGAGTTTCCACACCTCCCAAACCTATGAGATAAGCTTCTATGGAATTGATGTTCAACTGCAAGTCTTGGCAGTAGGAAAGTCTAACTGCACTAGTTGCTGCACCTGAGTCAATCAATGCTTTCATAGTTCTTGCACTCTTTCCTTGTCCTATCTCTATGGTCACAAAGGGACGCCGGTCAATGTTTTGAGAAGTAATTATGCCTGATTTTTGGCACATATCCATGTGATATTTTGGGGCTTTTGAGTTGACATCTAGGCCTAGTCGCCTTAACTTATTTCGCCTAATACGCTCTCTGGCCTCTGCCCGTGCTTCTTCTCTCACCCTTAACTCTTCTTCTTTTCGCTTCTTAGCAGTGTTGAGTCTCATTAGCATATCCTCAGTAAGAGGTTCTTGATACAGCTTGACTCTACATCCACTAATGTAGTTTGGCAAGATGTCTCCTTCTAAAGTGGCCAATTAGGGTAATGTTCCCGATCTCATAAATTCTACCAATGGAGCACTCCAATCAGGAATTAATGACACTTGATAAAGGGTGGTATGCTCCACTGGGGTCTCTCTCTGCACATTGGACAATCCTTAATCCACTCATGTATTTCTTTGTCCATGCTAGGCCAATACACTCCTAAAGCGTTTTAGATTCTACAATGTTAGTTGTTTAGAATAGTGATTTCCTAGCAATCCTTCATGGGCTTGTTGCAACCAGCTAGTATGTTCATCATCCTCGACACAACAAGCGATTACACCCTCCGTATCTTGTTTGTACATGCTTCTTGCCAATGTGATATTTTTGTGATTTTACAATTTCTTCTTGTGAGGATTTCACATTCTTATTTGCGGGTCCAAAGGTGAGGACTGGTACCAACTTATTTGCCCATTTAGGAACAACTTCCAAATTGAACAGATAAGCATCACGTAGTTCATCAGACACTCCTTGCGGTGAATCTCTTGAAGTAATGCGAGAAAGGTGATCTGCCCGGAGGTGGGTTCTACCTTTTCTAACAACAACTTCAAAGTCATATTCCATTAGTAAGAGAAACCATCTTACTAAATGTCCTGTATTGCAAGGTTTATTGACCAAATATAACAAAGCTTGATGATCAATGAAAAATTTGAACCTATTGGCCAATAGATAGTGCCTAAACTTCTTCACGGCATATACCATGCCTAAACCTTCTCTCTCCGTTGTTGTATAATTTCGCTCAGCTGTAGTGAGCTGTCTGTTGGCATATGCTATAGGCAAATCTAGATTTCCTTCACCTATGGGTTGTGCTAGCACACATCCTATGGCATGGTTGGAGGCATCCACGTGGACATGGAATGGCTTATTCCAATTAGGAGTGGTCAATATTGGTGCTGTGCACAAACGTTTCTTCAACTCATGAATTTTCACATTCGTCATCCCACTTAAAATTTGTCAACAAACCATAAAGAGGTTTAGCTATGATCGCATACATGTGGATAAATCTACGATAATATCCACAATGGCCCATAAAGGCTTGTACCTCTTTAACATTCCTTGGCCTTGGCAACTCTGCTATGGCTCTTACTTTATCCTCGTCTGTTGATATTCCGTTCTTGGAAACAATATGACCTAAGATTTTACCTTGTCGTACCATGAATACACACTTTTCTGGGTTCAAACAAACTCGATATTCTCTACACTTGTTGAAGATCTGTCTGAGCTCAGGGATGTGATATCTTCTTTCTTGGGAATGAGCACATAAGTCATCCACATATACTTCCAAGCTCTTTCGCAAGAACTCTTTGAAGACATGACACATGAGCCTTTGGAATGTTGCAGGTGCATTGGTAAGCCCAAATGGCATCACACGAAATGCAAAGATTCCCCACTCTATGGAAAATGCTATTTTGTGTTGATCTTCTGGTGCAATGGCTACCTGGTTGTAACCAAAAAATCCATCAAGGAAGCTATAAACTTCCTTGCCTGCAACACGCTCCAATAGGTGTTCCGTGATTGGAAGCAGATAACTATCTCTGATAGTATTGGCATTAACTTTTTTAAGGTTAATACACACTCGCAACTTCCCATTCTTCTTGGGCACCACTACAATGGGGGACACCCATTCAGTATGCTCAATCTCATAGATAAATCCAGCTTCAATCAGCCTATCAATTTCTTCTTTTATCTTGGCTGCATAAGTATCATTATAGGCATCAGCAGTCATGGGGATCGTATGAGAGCATATTCTTGGATCTACCCCCTTCAAGTCTCTATAGTGCCACGCAAACACGTCCCTATATTCCCTTAATAGAGCTACAAGCTCCATTTCTTCTTTTGCACTTATGTCATCTCCTATGTATGTACATCGTTCTTCGTTCTCTTCAATGGTTACCACAATTTTTTTGGTCTTTTCTTTATTATCGTATGCTTCTCCTGTAATGGCCTCTCTCTTAGGCATTCATACCAAAATTTTTCGATCGTCAACTTCATATTTCTTGAAATTTTCTGGTACCTCAAACAATGATTCCTCCTCTTCTTGTTTTACTGCTTTTCTTTTCTTTTTCTTTTGACCACCTTCACTTCCATTCTTTGAATTTACAGTTTTAATGCTTGTGAGAGGTTCTTCTTCTTTTTGAGTAAACACTCCTACATCTTCTAGATAGTGCTGCTCTGAATTAAAGCAACTATCCATCACAATGGACTCTAGATCATCGTCCTTCTCCTCTTCTTCTATGACATCACTAGGATCACACTCTTCTAACAGTGGCTGACACATGAACACTGAAATATCAATAGCCCTCCTCATTGCAATGAGGTGTCCACTGTTCTTCATTGACAACAATGTCCATGGTGGCTAAGATTTCTGGCCAGCCATGAGGCTCAAATTCCTCATCTGGAAAGGTCATCGGTGTGTAGGCTGGGTCTCTAAATAGTCTATTTCCTGGCGAAGTCCCTTCTTCTCTCGCCTTTAAGAGTTTTTCCTCTTCCTCTGTGACCTTGCACATCCACAAATGAGTATCTTCATGCAACCAGGATGGGTCAAGAGAACTTCTAGAATGCACAGAGATAGAATCCTCTTTTGCTTTGTGGATAGGATTCCACTCTAGGGGTGGTACATCTCTGAAGGTGTAATCCTTCAAGTTGACCTTGGTTTTAACCCCTAAGTGCTGTAAGTACAAGGAGTTGGTTCCCCAATCCTGTACTATTTGCAATTATCGTAGGAAGGGTCTTCCTAGGATCATCTAATAAACATTATTTTTCTCAAAGTCACATATAGCAAATGTGTGCTCAAACTCTACACCACAAGTGCTTAGAGTTATCCCTTCGAGCAATCCTAGAGGTCTTTCAAAATGACTGTCTGCCATTTGAAGCTTCATTCTCGTTGGTCTTAATGTGGATTTGCGCCATTGCTTCCATAAGGAGGTGGTCGCAATAGCAACACCAGCACCTGAATCTATGATTGCTTTGGTTGTGTAACCTTGATAGGTGATTGGAAGATAAGTATTACCTTCTTCACCCTCACACATGCCCCCTACTTTGTCTAGAGGTATCTCTGGGACTTTCTGCTTAGACCCTGATTTTGTCATTTTGGACTCAAGTTCCGGAACCTGATCCTTCACATGATTCCATAATTCAGGTTTTGCTTTGAGCAGCTCTTCTACAGTGAGATGACATTGAACCTTAGTGTTCTTCACGACATCAGTGTTCCTTGCAACCACTGAGTCTTCACTTCTTACCAATTGTGGGAGCTCTGATCTGAAGACACTCAGATTCCCATGGATCTAGAAATTGAGGTAGTTCTTCTAAGGTATTAGATTCAAAATCTAACCTTTCTTCCTCTTGTTGCTCTGCCTGATCTCTGTAAATAGATGGAATGTCTTGGGGAAATTGATCATGAAGATCATCAATTTCAGGAATAGGAGGAGGATTACCCTTCTCCTTGGCCCATTTCTCTTCTTGTATTTCCCGCAAGAACTCTTGAGAGTGATCCTGAATTGAAGGAGGTATTCCAACATCCGTGGAATTAGGAACATAAGCTCCCATTGGTGGTGAGCTTCTTCTCTCAATAACTAGTTGAGCCTGTGGAGGTAAAGAAACTTGTGGTTTGTTTACCAACTGCTCTAATCTTTCTAGTAAGCCTTGGAAATGCAAATCCGGTTTGACAGAGTTTGTCTGATTGAACTTTTGACTAGTCTCGAGTATAGCTTGAGCTTGTTCTACCATTTTCATGCACATTTTCATCCAATCAATCTCTAAATCCGCTCTAGGGTAACTCTTTTCTAGGTTTGCAACTGTTGGCCCTTCTTGAAGTCGAGCCTGGTAGGCCTTGAACATCATGTCCAAGCCTTCTGGGGTTGGATCTACAAGAACAGACCCTGGTTGTGGTCTATTTACCATGGGTGGTGGGATGGGATGAGGTGGAGTGGATGGAGTTTCGGCATGCGAGGGACTTTGAGATGCAATGTCATCTATTTTTGTTTTCGCTTCTTTCAGGCTTTCTTCTAGTTCCGATAACTTTTTATTCCACTTGCGATTGGCCTTCTCTCTAGTATCTTTCCATGTTCTTGTTTTTCTCTTACTAGGCTCCCCTGACTCACTTGACTCAGATTGTTCTACTGGTTTATCTTGTTTTGATACTTGCGCTCTAGTGACAGCTTGTATAGGAGCCGCATTACTGCTACTAGCACTTGAATCTACCACTAAGCCTACCACATTAATGGGTGTAACCTTGGGCACACTAGAGGGGTTTCTTGGACAATCTCTGGGGAGATGGTCCTTGCCACACTCAGGACAAAAAGCTTGTATTGTGAAAGCTTGTCCTTGACTTGGAGACGGTAGGTGGGGACATTTACAAATGAAATAGTCACCCTGGCATCTAAAACATGGTCCTCTAGGGGCTTGTGGTCTCATTTGTCTCAATTGGGGCCTAGGGTTAGGATTTGTGTACATGACATTTGAGTATTCAGGCTCCCAATTTTGTTCCATAGGTGGTGCCTCATATTGATACGAGTAACTCTCACTATGCTCAGGTGACTCTATATAATAAGCATGTGGACTATCTTCATAAGAGTAGTCAAAACTCTGAGCATGATGTTCATTCTCTGAGACCAGAGGGGTCACTGACACCAATGCTCTATTAGGATTCTCTTCTGCTATTGCATACTTAACTGGGATCACATTAGCAGGAGCTGGTGGTTGGTTTCCTAGGACTGGTTGTGGCCTAGATGATGCTTGATATTGTTGTTGTGGTCTATAGTATGGTTGTTGGTGTTGGTTCTGATACCTACTCTGTGGGTAAGGTTGCTGATAATTCTGTCTCACAGCCTGCCTGTTGTAGGGACAATCTTGAGCTGTGTGGTTTGTGTATTTCCTCTCAATAGTGCAATATGGAGCATTAGGGTTTCTTTGAGGTTGAGCCAACATTGGGCAACCATTAGCCATGTGGTCTCCTCCGCAGGTATAACATCGATTCAATGAGGTGACTCTTTGTGTTTGTCTATTTTGGACTCCTAGCTTCTTGGCAACTTACTCAGCTATCTCATCTATTTCCATGGAGACTCTTGAAGTATGACTAGTAGAACCATCAGAATCCTTATAGAGTTTGGATAGTCCTAACTCCTCACCCAAGTTGTCTTCTATATCTATGCACATTCGCACACACTCTTCTATGGATCTGAGCTCTTTCAAGTACACATATGATCTTAACTTGGTGCTCAGTAAGCCATCTAAGAACAAGGCCACTTGTTTGGCAGGTGTGGGTAACTCTAGAGCAGGGCATCTTTCTAGGTACTGTCTGAACCTTCTTCCTGCTAGTCGCACTGTTTCTTGGGGTTTCTGCTTGAAGCTGTGGATCAAAGATGATGTGTTATGTCTGATACCACTCTTGGAAAATTCTACAATGAATTCGTCTAGCAGTTGACCTATATTGCGATAGTTGCCACTACTCAGTGGTTGAAACCAAGCTAAGGCAGTGCCCTTAAGAGTCAAACCAAATGCCTCGTATTGGGTGAACAAATCCTCAATCTGTTCAGCTCTTAATACTTGTTTGAACTCGGCCACATGATCATAAGGATCTCCTGTCCCATCAAAATAATTCTTCATTGCCTTGATCACTTGAGTGGGTCTAAGGGTTCTTGGGTGCTCTCGGGGTCTAGGCAATGGAAAATCATGTTCATCTCTTTGTTGCCTATGTGCTTGATGTCTCTCTCTTTCAGGTCTTTCATTTTCAAATCCTGATCTATTTCTACCCACAGTGTGTGCAAAACTTGCCTCAGGTCTCTCTCTAGTTCTTTCTCTCTGGGATTCATGAGCTTGGGATGATCCTACTCCTTGGAGGCCATGGGAAACATTGGATCTTGGTGGAGGGAAAATCAATTCATTCTTCCAAGTATATGCATGTCTATCATATTCTGTTACCAAGAACATTTTCTCTGATGTGTTATCTAGGTAGACAACTTTTCCTGGTATCTCTTGATCCTTGAACTCATAGATGATGACTATGCCCAATTGGCTAGGTTGATCTGGCTTGAATCTCCAAAAGGCTTCCTCTGTTTCTCTACTCAAAAATAGTTCTATGCTTTTGTTGTCTTGAGGGATCCAATTTGGAGTGATCACTCTGGTCAAAACTGACTTACCTCTAGGAGTCTGAGGTCCTTGTCCTACATTTCCTTGTTCTAGGTCTCCTATCCATTCTCAGGAATGATATTTCTAAACTCATCGGTCCTATCCGGTTGGTCGGTAACCACATACATGGTTCCTTCCTTATCAATGTATGAACCCTCTTCGAACTTGACTACTAGGTGTTCAAGTCCAAAGGGTTGATCTGGATTTTTTAGTTGGACCACTGATCGCCTTAGGCCATCCTCATAGATGCGAGCACCTAATCGGTTGGTCCGAATATATTCCAACTGTGTCTTATAGGGGCCTTCTGGTGTTTGTAAATAGTCAGTGCCTGAGTTACCTACACGTTTCCCCATGCTAAAAGACATTTCTGAGTCACTTGTGTCTGAACTTAGTCTGTAAGGATGACCACTTAGTTGTTGTGCCCAAGACTTAGCTGTATGGTTGACACTAGCCTCAGAAGATCTAATGCTTTGTCTATCCTTGCCTAGGTGTCTACCAGATCTCAGGTCCATAAGCTTTGGTTTAGAGCCCAAAATTTCCCTTTGGTATGGCTCAAAATCCTTTGGAGCCCCCTTGGTTTCCTAATCCCACCCGAGGATCAACTTCAAATTACTCTATCTAAAAATCAATGCATTATTCTTATAAAAAACAGTTGAGACCTTGTAGCATTCGAAACGAGCTTTCCAACGAGCTATAGAGCTCAAAAAATGGACTTTGGATGAAAAAGTTATGTCAAATCAGGCTCCTGGAGGTCAAAATAGGGTAACAGGGCCTTTTGGAAAAATCACGATTTTGTGTGAAAATCACGATTTTGTGAGGTCAAAAAATTGCGATGCTGAGCACCCATGAAAATCGCGATTTTGAGGGATCATGAAAATCGTGATGCTGAGCAACCACAAAAATCACGATTTTGTGAAATCATGAAAATTGTGATGCTGAGCACCTATGAAAATCGCGATTTTGAACAATCCCAACAAAGGTGATTTTGAGTGAGAATTGTGAAAAACGCGATTTTGAGAATGATCAGAAAATCAGGATTTTGAATGAAAATCGTGTTTTCTCAAAATCATGTTTTTGACATGAAAATCGCGATGTTGAGAATGACTAGAAAATCGCGATTTTGATTAAAAATCATGTTCTTGAAAATCGTATTTTGAAAATCGCGATTTTGTACCTTGGATGAAAATTGTGTTTTTGAAAATCGTGTTCTAAAAATCGCAATTTTGTACCTTGGATGAAAATCGTGTTTTTGAAAATCGCGATTTTGGAGCCACAGAGAATCGTGTTTTCACAAAATCGTGTTTTTGGCTGAAAATTGAATGTTTAGATTCAGAAGTCTGTGTATCTTCTTGTATATCATTGATGAAAATGATCTATAAAAATGAGGGGAGAATGTTACATTCCATAATCATTTGGATCTCAATGGACTAACATTGTTGTGTGTGCATTGTTCAAGGGGAGTGGGACCAAGGAACAAAGCATGAGGGAATCAAAATCCTAGTCCAAGAACTTGAGGTTGTCTCATCCTCTTATAGTGGCCATATGAGAGGTGTATATGGATATAGAGAAGGCTTTAGAGGTGGATATGGGCAAGGGATATTGAAGGTGGGAGAAGAGTGGTAAATGCTCGATTGGGATCTCTCCCACGTTTGTAGCACATGCGCCCTTATAGTTCACAATGGTTGGCATATAAATGGACATCAAAACTACACTTTTTGAATGGGGCTTGCATGAAGAAGATTACGTTTACCCACTCTATGGTCTTTTGTAGGAAGAGTATGAAAACACGGTGTGAAAGTCAAACAGGGTATTGTATGGGTTAAAGCAAGCACCTCATGCTTGGCTCATTTGACAAAATGCATGCTTGCTTAAAAGAGCACGGATTTCAAACGACTCCAACTAAAAGATTTTTATATGTGAAGCACACAAATGACATAGTTCTCATCATTTTCATTGGATAAGGGGATAATATGTCATTCGTTGTGTTGAGATGTCCATGCTCCACCCTTCTATCCAAAAACACAAAATTCTCATACATTCTCCGAATTCCCACATGCAAGGAAGTTCACCCTAAGTCCATATAAGGAGGGCATCTCTTCACTAAACATTCACTGATCCAAGCCCATACCAAGAAGGTTTTTTTCACTTATGGAATGTTGAATTTTGGAGTTTATTTCACTTATGGAATGCTAAATTTTAAATTTTATTTTATTGAGATTTTAAAATCTTTATGTTTTGATATAGAAGTTGAAGGTTCATGAGGGCATGATGGATATGGACTTATTTGGATGTATCCAGACATGAAAAGAGAAATTATATTTTCCATATATTTTGTAAATAAAAGACCCATGTAGAGCATTGTTTCTATAAATGCATAAAAATAGTGGTTGAGATAAGGATTGCTATACAATAGTATTTTTGTAACTAAAAGCTAAGGTTCATCGTAAAAGTGAGCAACTTTGTACTCACATGCCTTCTTTCCAAAGCTCCTACACTCATTGTAAATTCTATATGTTCGTGTAATAAAAAATTATAAATACATGCACTCTAGAGACTTGTCTGATAGAGTGCGTGGGGGGAGATTGTACCCAATACTGTGTACTATTTTTTCTACTATGCATCTTTGTTTCTATGTGTTTCTGATTTCACATTGTCGCTGTGTATGCATGTTTGCAAGATCCTAAAAGAAGAAGCTTCACTCTCACCAAGAGCTCTAGCTCCATACTCTTCATGTAAGCTTCTCCATTTCATCTAATGTAAGCACTTTCATTTTGGTCATTGTTCTTCTATATTTTTCATTATGAGTTTTTTTGTGTCTGTTTATCCACCATATCTTTTCATTCGTGTTATTTGTCTTAGACCATGCTTCTCAATATGGTATTTGAGCAGAGCTAATAGTTTCCTTTGAGTTCTTATTTTTAAGTTTTTTTTCCATTGGTTTTCTTTTCATATTTATGCTTCATTTTCATTCCCTCCCTCCCTTCCCATGACATTTCCTCATCATCATTCTATTATTGAAGTTTATTTTTCATTTATCTTATTTGTTTCTTTCTTTGTCACCATATTTGCTTTTATGTTGTGTTTTTAAGCACAATAATTACATGAATAAATGTTATTTTGAATGCTCCAACTTGCAATAAAAGTCCTTACAACCACTCTCAAAGTTTTTATGCCTAGTTCTTTAGGTTGGTTTCGAACTACTTGCCAATGTATGGTTGGTAAGTATAACTTGGAGGCTATGTAACAATGCAAGAGAGTGAGGTAGGAAGCAATAGAAAAAGCTTTCCATAAATATCAGTCACTACCAAGAATGAGCAAGTTGATAGGTGGCCTTCACTAGATGAGGAATTGGAATCAATTCACTCAAATTCTACCTTCAAACTAATTCAAGAACATATGAGCCTTACCTTGGGTGGAAGAGGAAATGTAGGGAACATGAATGATGATTCCATAGGTAAGACTAGCAAGCTGCACATGGGTAGGTCCTATATATCATCTATAGTTCATGGTTATTAGAGAAAATAATAAGTGGTTTCAGCTTGAGAAGACAATTTCAAATTCAAAATCTTAGCTTATTGAGCTATAGTGTGCATGCAAAAAAGGAGAATCTTTAGCTGCAGATGACCATCTAATTATTTTTGGGGGATGAATCAACACCCCTATGCAACTTTGGAAGGTTGTAGGCCCTCACAGGTTGTTTTCCATAGTGACTCAAAGTCACTATTTTGGCTCTAACTCAAAATGTAAATGCAGAAAAATAATGAAACTTTCTAGAATGAAAGTAGAAACTTTCAACTAAACACTTTAAAAACACTTTGTTAGGATACTCCTACATGGAGAACCAACCTCTGCAAGATAGACTTGTTGTCCTTGTTGTATGCCTATGTGCAAAGAGACAACTTCACTATTTGCTACCTCAGTTAGAGCTCCTTCAGAGAACAACCATGAAATTTATACTAAATTTTATGAACTCTATGAGAAATAAAACACAAGCAAAATCACCTCAAATGTATAATTAAAGAAGAAGTTATGATTGAAACAAAATTGTGCTAGAAACTAGCTCATTGCATGTAGAGATAGTGAGAAATGGCTAACTACAAAGAAGTTTGAGCTAACAAAAATAATTAACTGAGCAGGGGATAGCATGTAGCAACTTTGTTACACGGGTTTCCCATGGGTTTCCCATGAGTTGGCGCTCATGGGTTTCCCAAATTGGAAGAATCTTGACATCTTGACCTTGCTGTTTTCTCCGATCCCCGTCTTCCCGAAAGGCTCTAATCTGGTGTGCTCCCTTTGGAAGAGTTGGAATAAAGTCAAAAACTTCACAAGAATAAGTGAAGACTGGAAGTGGGCTACCGGTATCAGACAAAACGACTCTATCTGGTTTCCGATCCATGGCATCCGGAGTGTGGAATCTTGGAACATTCAAAATGCCAAGAAGCTATGGAACAAAGGCTTCAAAAAATGGAAACATCTCTGGAAACAAGACACCAACCGCTGGATCAACTTTGAGGATATTGACCCTAGTATCAACATTTCGCATGAAGAATGGAACACTTTGCAAAGCAGATGTCTCGCCTGGGACCGACACAAAGTTCGCCTCCTCATGGGACACGACATGCCGAGCTCGCTTGGTCTCAAATGGCACAATGGGAATAGCCTATCAAAAATCCCGAACATCAAAGAAACGATTGACTATCAGGTTAACCTCAACAAAAAGTGGTGCCTATCATGGACGCGGCTTCGGTGGGACATGAAGTTCATGGCTATCTGGCACCCCCTCATAGAAATCAAAAAGTCTGTCCTCTTATGGCAAATTCTTCATCACGGAATCTGGACCAACCTTAAGGCTAGCAAAATTTGTGGGACCCCTACCTGGTGCAAACGCGGCCACCGGTCTATCGAAGATGTTTCACACATCTTCTTTACCTACCCCAACTCCAACATACTCTGGCAGGTGGTTGGAAAGAGAATTAGACTTCAAAAACGTCTCAGTTGGTAGCAAGCCCTGCTGGGAGAAGCGATTGGCTGCTCCGCGACTCTCTGGAACGCCATCAGAGGGGAGGTCCTATGGAAAATCTGGCGGGAAAGATGTGCTTTCAACTTCGGTGACTCCCCCAAGGAGTGGTCAATTGAGAAATCGCTGTTCCTCCTTGGCAAAAGGATTGTCAACTGTAAAAAATCCCCCCCCTTTAGGCATCATCAAGTACTCCTTTTGATCGATAACAAGCTTAAACCCAAGTGGGCCCCACATGAGGGTGATGAGAGGGTAATTAACCTTCTTTGTAATGTCATCTAAGCTCTGTAAAAGCTTCCCCTGCTTTGTGGGATTTGGGGGGTCCCGTGGGCACTAGTCCCCTTCTCTTGTACTTTTCTTTATTTAATTCAAGTCCGGGAGAGTAGGCTATTGCCGAACTTCCTTTATATTAAAAAACTTTGTTACACTCTAAAATAATTTAGGAAGCGAGCAGAGGTCATGGAATTCCAATGGCAGCTGGATTCATACATATATAAGCTTTCAAAAAAGTTCTCTAATTTAGAAGGAATTTGTCAATCACCAGTTGAATTTTTGGTGAGCTATCAATTAGGAAAGTGGTTGAAACTGCTTGGCAGTTAAAATTCATGATATGAAGCCTCCAAAGGGTAGGTCCACATGTCATCCATTCCCTTGAGCCTTGAGTTAAGGTTTAAGGATTGATTTTTAACACTCCTCCTCAAGCCTTGAACTTAAACCTACCATACCAATGCTTCTTTTGAATTTCAACAACTTTTTTCCTTCCAAACATTTTGTAAACATGTCCATAAGTTGATCCTTAGTACTCACATTCTCCACCTTAACCTCCTTTGGAATCACCTTCTCTCTATGAAATGGTTGTGTACTTCAATGTGCAACATTTATGCACCATGAGGAGGAGGAGTTCAAGGACTCTATCTACACATCGGACATACATTACAAGTTGCAATGAGAAGAGAATCCATGCGGCAATCACATTGAGGACTCCTATACCCGGGGAGATGCCCTTTTCACTCTAAAAAAACATTGTCGCTTTTGATGCATTATATTTTCAAAAGGCATGCTGAAAATATCACGTTGTGGGCTATATGACATAATGAATGATGTCACATTAAATCCAATCCTTAAGTAGAAAGATGGGTATTATGAACAAAGATGTAGGATACTTTGGTGTGCATTACCTTGATTACATTCAGAGGATTCTATTAGATGCTAGAAAGGGTACATCAACAAAGCTAAGGGCAAATGGATACAAAAGCACCACCCACCTCATGATGTAAACCTTTCTATCTGTCTAAGGATGCCATATGTCTTTAGAAACCTAAGGATGTCATATGTCCCACACACCATGGATACCATATGTACATGGATACAATACCATATGTCCACGAGAACCAAGGGATGCTATATGTCCGACACTTGGATGCCATATGTCCAATTTATATCTAAGGATTCCATATATCCTTAGATCTAAAAAACTAATGGACTAAGTGATGCCATACATCACTAGTTACCCATATTTTTTAACAACAAAAGGGTCATCACATGGAGGGGGATGCTAAGATGTCCATGCTCCACCCTTTTGTCCAAACTCACAATCATTCTCATGCATTCTCCAAAATTCCAAATGGAAGGAAATTCACCTAAGGTCCATTCAAGGAGGTTCTCTCTTCATTAACCTTTCATTAATCCAAACCCATACCAAGAAGCTTCCCTCTCACCACAAGCTCTAGCTCCATGCTCTTCATGTAAGCTTCTCCGTTTCATCTAATGTAAATACTTTCACTTTGTTCATTGTTCTTCTATATTTTCATTACAAATTTCTTTGTGTATTCTGATCCACCATAGCTTTTGATTCATATTATTGTCTTGGGCCATGTTTTTCAACACATTGTTCCTAATGAGATGCATATTTTTGAGTTTAAAGTTGATTTTCATGCCTACTGTAAAATGTCAAATACGAGAAGTTTGTATCATTATTGGGGCATTTAGTTTAGGGAAGTTGATGGAGGTATTTCTTTCTATAAAACAAAAAAATCACACTTTATTGGCCTTGCTGACTATAAATCAATAGAAATAGATTTAGAATTGATTCTTCATTATTGGATATGTGTTTGATGTTAGTCTCTATCAACAAACTATTGAATGACTATTTATGTATGTGTTGCTTGATTTACTATTCATATTTTTGTCTCTTCGATCAAATGATGTATGCGTAGCCTAGATGTCAAGCATTGGCAGGTCAATGAAGTGTATGTTATCTGATGCCCAACATTTTGCATTTTTTTTTGTCCCAAAGCGGGATCCATATTGCTAGAATTATGTACTTTTTCTTACTCACATTAGGTTGGCTATTATGACACTTATGTGCCCATAACTACTTTTCACTTCATCCTTGATACCTTATGTATATCTTGGTTGGGAAAAGGCAACCTACCTTGGCCACTTCTAGTTATGAGACTTAGTTTAGGGTAGCTTTCATAGCTAGTATTATATGCTTATGGTTTAGAAACCTTATGCATGATTGGGTGTTGGTAAAATCTCTATCACCACATATTTATTGATAGTAAAAGTGCATCAAAAATTTCCAAGGACCTAGTGTTCCATGATCACACTAAGAATGTTGAGGTGTAGTATGATTATATAAGGAAGACACTCTCTATTGATCATTGTTGGGAAAGATGGATGGACACTCCAAGAAATGAGTAGGTACTGCAAATTCCTGATTTGTACCAGCAATCTTCCACTTCAAGGTTGAGTTGTAGGCCCTCTTAGCTTTCCAATGACACTAAATAAGTTCCTATGTACTTTGGAAATGATGCAAGTAATGATTCATTCAAAACATACTACTTCCAAATTCACACTCCATCAAAAACCTTCTATTTTGGTTCACACACCTGCTTCTTGTTAAGCTCAGTGCTCCCAGCACAGTAAGAATTATAAACATTCCTTCTCGAGGTATTAAATTAGCTTAAAGAGCTAATGATTCCAAGTGGAATCACTTAAAATGATTCACTATACATAGAGCAATCAATTTAGCAAGTGTAGCATTACCCCCGATTTTTTAGGACCTCTGCAGAGAATGAACAGTGACCAGTTTGACAAGCTTTTCTCCCAATTCACTAAATGGAATGTCTTCAAAATTTGTCAGCATGTAGTAGACTTAGAGCTGATTCCAATCAGCTATAGAACATTGAAAATGATGGAGTAATGGCTGAGATATGAGCACTACAAAATGACTTTTCTGAGTAACAATGACAGAGAGATCAACAGATGTAAGCAATGATCTATTGTATTATATGACAATGTTGTACATGATCAGGCATGATAATCAATGCCAACTGAATTTCCTTGCTCAATAGCTTTTCTCTCACATAATGATAGTGGATATCTATATGCTTGCTCCTAGCATGATAAATAAGATTTGTTGCAAGATGTAAAAAAGTTGTATTATCTCCAAAAATCATTGGAGGCATAGTATGCAATCCCAAATCTGTATATAGCAATCTAATCCATATGGCCTCTTGAGTAGCATTGGCCAGTCCTCTATATTCTGCCTCTGTTAAAGACAAAGCAACAGTAGGTTGCTTCTTGGAAGATCATGATATAGGCTTGTCACCTGCAAAAGATAGATAACCTAAGGTACTCCTTCTATTATGTTTGCAACCTGCCCAATTTGCATCTGAGTATATCTTGATATCCAAATCTCAAGCATAAGGAAAGTATAAACCTTGATTTTGGGTGCCCTTAAGGTACTTCAAAATTCTCTTGGCAGCTTCCAAATGAGGTACTCTAGGTTTGTGCATAAATTGACTTAAAACACTTACTCCATAAGCAATATCAATCCTTGTCAATGTAGCATAATTTAAGCTTCCCACTATGCTTTGGTATCCTGCAATATTTTCAAGCACATCACCTTCATGAGCACTTAATTTTTGGTTCACCTCCATAGGAGTGCTTGCTACCTTGGCATCCAGCAATTGAAATTTCTTCAACATATCCTGTACATAATTTCTTTGAGTAATGTAAATGCCAGAGTTAGTGTAGACTAACTCAAGTCCAAGAAAATACTTTAGTGATCCAAGATCAGTGATTTTGAACTCCTACATCATTTGATTCTTGATCTGCTTGATGCCATTAGCATCATTACCTGTAAGTATGATATCATCAACATACACACATAGATATATCACCTTTGAAATACTTCTCTTAACAAACAAAGAAGTATCTACTTTACTCATGATGAATCCTTGATCGTGAAGGTATGTGATCAACCTATGGTTCCATGCCCTAGGTGCCTACTTCAATCCATAAAGAGCTTTGTTCAGTTTACACACATATATTACCTTGCTTGGGTCCTGATAGCCAGGACGTTGAGACATGTACACCTCTTTTGAAATCCAGCCATTTAGAAATGCATTTTTTTACATCCAATTGGTACATGTTCTAATTCTTTGATGCAGCCACACTTACCAATACCCTGATGGTTGGCATTTTGGCCACAGGTGAGAAGGTTTCTTCATAATCAGCTCCTTGGGTTTGTGCAAAACCCTTAGCCACAAGTCTAGTTTTGTCCCTAATTATTGATCCATCAGAATTTCTCTTGATCTTATAGATCCATCTAGAACCAATTACCTTCATAGAATCCTTTTTTGGCATTAGCTCCCAAGTGTCATTCTCCTTGAGTGCTTCAACTTCTTCATCCATAGCTTCCCTCCATTCTCTCTTGGTCTTTGCCTCTTCATATGATGATGGCTCTTCAAGTGACAAATCTTTTGCAAGATAAATAGAATGCTTAATAACTAAAGAAGTGTCATACCCATATCTGATTGGATTCTTGCTCTCCCTTTGTGATCTTCTGATTGCTTGGTTGGACGATTCAGGTATATCCTCCAACTTTTTCATCTTGACTTTGCCTTTGGATTTCTATGCCTTGAAATCTTCTAGGTTGATGATGTCCTCATCATCTGAGTTGATGTCTTCAATATGATTTGGCTCCTCCTTGGTGAGGCTTGGAAATTCCTCTTCCAAGTCATAAGGCAATTTTACTTTCCTAAATTCACTTTCAAATCAAGAATTATTCTCATCAAAGACAACATCTCTATTGACCATAAATCCTTTGTTGGAAGGATTGTACAACCTATATCCTTTCTGATTCAAGTCATACCCTATGAAGATGCGCTTCTCTGCCTTAGGGTCTAGCTTACCTCTTATTTGAGAAGGGATATGCACATAAGCAACACATCCAAAACTCCTGCAATGATCAAGTGAAAGTCTTCTACCATGCCATGCTTCATATGGGGTCATCCCATCAAGAGATTTTGATAGTAACCTGTTAACAAGATAAGTGGCAGTAGATACACTTTCTGCCCACAAATAATTGAGTAGTTTTTTTTTCATTTAGCATTGACCTAGCTGTTTCAACAATTAGTCTATTTCTTCTCTCTGCCATCCCATTTTGCTCAGGGGTATACCTTGTTGTAATTTCTCTCTTGATTCCTCTATCCTGCAAGAATGCATCAAACTCATTTGAGAAGTACTCACCTCCTCCATCTGACCTTAGTCTCTTTAGGCTTCTTCCTGTTTGGTTTTCAACAACTGCAAGATACTTCTTGAAGCAGCTAAAAACTTCATCTTTGTGCTTCATAAAATATAGGATAGTCCACCTACTGAAGTCATCAATGAAAGATACATAATACCTTGATCCAGAAATTGAGGGATCCTTACTTGGTCCCCATACATCTGTATGGACAAGCTCTAAGTAGTCCTCATGAATGTAGCCTTTCCTTGAGAAGGGTAATATGTGAGATTTTCCAAACTGACAAGCACCACATTTATAGATCATGTATTGCTTGGATATATTGGGTATCCCAAGCCCACATTGATCTCTACAAATTTGCTTTAAGGTTCTCTCACCAATGTGTCATAATCTCTTATTCCAAATTTCAAGCTCTGACAATGTTTGGTCTTTGTAACTATAAAGTGCAATATTCCTTGTATCTTTAAGTTCAAAAGTAAATAATCTACCTATCTTTTCTCCTTTGGAAATTCTCTTGAATCCATGTTGGGGATCCTCCACAAATGCTCCATATTTGTTGAACCTGACCTATGAACCCTTTTCCACAATTTGTCCAACACTCATCAAATTTTTGGTAATTGTAGGTAGATATAGAACCTTACTCAACATATTTCTATTCCTATCAGAAGTTTTAACATTTCCTACCTTGATCACTGAGTGCTTGGTGTCATCACCTATTTATACCTGATGTTTTCTCTTAGGTTCCTCAAGGTCAGAGAGAAGAGCTACATTGCCAGCCACATGGTTTGAACATCTTGAGTCAATGTAGAAGAGATGGTCATCATTCATACCTTGCTTTGTCTTGTTCCTCTGTATAATTATTGTATTCTTTCCTTGATTTGTAGCCTCCTCGGTAGTTGTTATTGTAATTGTTGTTGTAGTTGTTATTGTAGCCTTGATGATGGTTGAATCTCCCTCTTGATTGTGTATATCCATCTCTTTGGAAACCTCTACCTCTCTGATTCTTGAAGTTCCTATAACACTCATCTGTAGTGTGATTTGATAAACCAAAATATTACATGGGGAAGTTGAAAGGTCTCCCCCTACCTTGCTTACCTCCTCTGCCCCTACCTCTTGAGTTTCTACCACTCCCTGCATAGTTGGCTTGAGAGGTTGTACCTTCATCCTCAATCTTCTTGCTTTTTTGTTTCTCTTTAGACTTGCCTTTATCTGTGTATAGGGTAGAAGAGCTATTACCTCTTGACGGATCTCCATTCTTGTTGAGCTTGGCTTCATGGGTAAAGAGTTGCCCCATGAGTGTGGTAAGATCTGGAATCTGCATGTCCATGTACAAGTCCATGGTAGTTGTGAAGCTTTCCCATTTCTCATCTGCCTTAATGCCATTGGTCACTTGTCTAACAATTTGCTCCTCTTCAATTTCTTCTCCGATGCTTGCCAATTGGTCAGCCACATCCTTGACTTTGGTCACATACTCTGCGATGCCTTGCTTAGGTTGCTTTCTTTGAGTGGTAAACTCAATCCATAATTGGTTCTTCCTAGCCCTTGTGTAGGAAGAAAAATATGAAGACAATGTTTCCCAAGTCTTTTGGGATGTCTTACAGTTCCTAATGTGTGGAAGAAGAAAATCAGAGATTGAGTTAAGTAAGTATGACCTTGCTAATGCATCCTTGGCACACCATGAATTGAGTTGAGTCTTTCATGCTCCTCTCTTGTAGATTGTCCTTTGCTTCTGAAAATGGGCATCTCCTCATCTCCTGAGATGTATCCATAGAGACTCCTTCCTTGCAAGTATGTCGTCATCCTCAAGGACCATGCTTGGTAGTTGTTCATGTCCAATTTATCAATGAAAGAAGGAAAACCATCTCCCATTTTACCTTAGCTTTGCTCTGGTACCACTATTGGGAAAGATGGATGGACACTCCAAGAAATGAGTAGGTACTACAAATTCCTACTTTGTACCAGCCCTCTTTCACTTTAGGGTTGAATTGTAGGCCCTCTTAGCTTTCCAATGACACTAAATAAATGCCTACGCACTTTGGAAATGATGCAAGTAATGATTCAATCAAAACAGACTACTTCCAAATTCACTCCATCAAAAACCTTCTATTTTGGTTCACACACCTGCTGCTTGTTAAGCTCAGTGCTCTGAGCACATTAAGTATTAGAGAAATTCCTTTTGGATATATTATATTAGCTTAAAGAGCTAATGATTCCAAGTGGAATCACTTAAAATGATTCACTATACAGAGAGCAATCAATTTAGCAAGTATAGCATTATCCCCGATTTTTTAGAATCTCTGCAGAGAATGACCAATAACCAATTCGATGAGCTTTTCTCCCAATCCACTGAATGTAATGTCTTAAAAATTTGTCAACATGTAGTAGACTTAGAGTGGTAGCTATAAATATTCCTCCAAGTCAAATAGACTTTTACAAATGGTAAAAGGTAAAGAATCCATAGTAATGGTTCTCATGGGTCTTCAATCAATTGCACATAAGGTCTTTTTTATATCTAGCCAAGTGTGTAGGCTTGGTACTTGCACCAACAATCATTTTGGCATATATTCCAACACATGATAATGTTGCTTACTTTTTCACGAAGAATCTAACTCATGACTAGTTTGAGTAGTTTGATGCTTTTCACAAAGCTTTGTGCGTGCTCCCTTTTGTGAAGTCATCTTAGTTGACACTGGTTGACCTTTGCTTATACATGAATATCAGCCCCTTGTAGACTGCATCACTCCGAGGGAGGATTTGTTAGCATATGTAGGTAGTGATATATATGAACTCATTAGACTATCAAAGCACTCTTTCCCCCTCTTTGAAAGGTTTATTTAAAGTCTAGTTTATATATAAACACATAATCGTAATGGGCTACTTATCTTTGTATCTTCCATGCTCAATAATATACTCTTTTGATTTGATCATAAACTTTTTCTTTTTTTTTTCCTGTTACATGTGTGCATTGTTTTTTTTTAAATGGAGGTTCGGTCAAGGCCTACTCCTCCATGCTTTAACTTTGAAATTGCAACTATACAAGGAAGGGCATAGTACCCATGGGACCCCCTTATCCCACAAGAATAGGGGTTTACATAGCTGGATTGAACTGTGGTCACAACTACCATGGGGCAGGACAAACGGCACCATGTAAGGGACATGCATAACATGGAAAGTTGTATCTTGTGGTTGATGTGCTACATGTGTGCATTGTTGGTGCACAAATGCCAACACAAAGTGAAGCGAAACTTGAAGTTTCATCTATAATATTAATTGATTAAAGAAAGAGAGGTCACATCAATGCAAAAGATACTTGATCATTACAATCAGACGGATGCATGAGCAACCAATTAGTCTAAGATCATAATTCCTTAATATGCTTAAGAGAAACAAAAAAGTAGGAAAAGGGCCATCTATTCTTCTATTTGTACCCTTTAAGTTTTAATTTTAGATGGGCATACGTAGGATCCCAAGTTCGAGAATGAAAACAGCTGACAATAAATCCTATACACTTGGAAAATCGATTGGGCTCTCAATGCAACTTTCGTGCGATAAACCGAGAATATTCTAGAAGATTTGACTTCAAAAACATGACGTGAATTTGTTAATATAACCCTTTTACAAATCGGCTTTACACAAAACATGGGTTACAAGTGCAAATCTCCGTTTGGGCACTCTCCAAGCCTATACCCATATGTTAACATATGTGAAACACTTGGAGAATGAGAAGCTTCATAATCGTCCTTCATATTATTAGCCACCCCTTCTTTTTTTTTTTTTCTTTTGGGAAGTCCACCTCACGATTACTCTCCCACTAGGCTTGGATGTGAATGCGCTTAGCACCCATGAGACAAACCAATGATAATTGATTTGAAAATCACATCGAAAAGACTAGAGAGGTGGACGCCACAATTCAATAGAAAGAAGCTGTAGATATCGTTTAGGGGTGTGCTTGAAGATTCGGAAAATGAATTGGCACGAACGCATGCACAACGACAAGGAAAGAAAGACTTAAAAGTTTAATACATTACGACATACATATCTCTTATTTGGGCTTGGACTTACACTACGTTTAAGAAAAGTTCCAAAAGAGAATTAGAAGAAGATCCCACCACCTAAATTATGTAAAACCACATATGTATGTGCACGAGTGAAGAAAGCCCACACATACATATTGATTCATGGTCGAATGGAAGAATTATGCGAAGATGGAAATGGAAAGGTTGTGGCCCAACATACATAGATCACCTAATAATTTTGAGTGCAGTCCACACACGTATGGACGAAGGGGAGAGGAATGATCGTTTTCTCCCTTCTTCAAAGTGAAGGAATTAAGGTGGGGGTGGTAGTGCCATCCGTCACCAAAAATTTTGACGAGCGCCACAGGATGGGCAGAACTTGAAAGTGGGCGTGCAGAGAATGGCGCATGACCAGCAATTCCAGCTCTTTTCAGGATGACGGGTAGGAGCGAAAGCAGAGGGAAGGCTTCCTCCATCAGGAGCAGCAGCATCATCATCATCATCATCGGCGTGCGTTGTTGGCGTTGGCTCGAAGTGTGATGTCCACTGCCAGTGTCCGCATCCGCGGCACGCCAGAGCAGGATGGCGCGCCACCCATCGCCACAGAGGCACACCCGCCACTTCCAACACATTCTCGTACTTGACGAAGTCTGCTATGCCGCCTTCGTCGCAATGGGTGCACTGTGCCGCCCCCTTTCCTTCACCGCCCCCAATTATTTCCTTTTCTCTTCTCTTCACTCCGCCTATGTAATCGATGCCGAACACTCTTATTTCCCGAGTTTCTCTCCTTCTGTTCATCAGTTTTCGCTCCGCCCCAACGCCTTCTGCTCCTTCACTTGCCATCCTTGGATCGTAGTCTTACGTATACGCACACCCCCCCCCCCCCAATATATATATATATATATAGAGAGAGAGTAGCTTCCAGCTCCGATGCTCCAGAAGACTTGCGGTCTTTCATTCGTGTACGCTATGCTCTACTTCTAGAACAAGCATTGCCTGCTGCTCTCTCTCTCTCTCTCTCTCAAAAGCTGCACGCTATGCGATCATCGTAAAACAAGCATTCCACGGTGCTCTTCGCTCTCTCGCTTTTACTTGCCCCAGTAAAAATCTATTCTTAACGTTCAAAAAAAGCTCGACGCCCTTATCTATTGTCCAAAACAGCAAGCTTCTTTGTTTTTTATCCATTTGGAAGGCTATAACATGGAACGATATGTGCAAACAAATTTGACTTTAATTTTCCCTACTTTTTCTGCATTTCGCGTGAAGTTTTGTGCTTCACTGCTTCCAATGCTTAATCCCATTTCTTGAAATTATGGTTTCCTATTCTTCTTCGGTTGAAGAGAATGGGTGAAATGGTGGATTGTTCTTTCGTAATCTTATGAAGAATCACAATTAGCTATGGAAATTCCATATGCAAATGTGTGCACAATCTTCACGCTATGTTAAGAGATTTTACAAAGGGCCATTTTCATTAGATTAGGATATAACCCTCCACCAATTCAATCTTTCATTAAAACCAAAGATGTGTGTACACATTTGAAATATTTGATCCATAAAAATATTTTTTAATTAAATCACATGTCCACCGTTGCATATAGGCACAAATAATTCAAACCAAAAGTGAGTCAAATCTCACATATAGTACAACCTACAAAATTACTTGCAATATAAGCATGTTGTATATACATATTAAGAGGAAGAGAAGTCCTCTTATTGAAGGGAAATCATGTCCAACTTGTGGGGCTGATCCGTCTCCATAGGAGTATATTGAGAGCGATTATGATCCTCATAAATCTCAGCATACTTGATTGCCTCCTCAAAAGTCTTAGGTGTTCTCCTTCTTCCCTCTCTCTTGATGGCTTTGTCTAAGCCCCTAACAAACCCTTTGATTTTCTAAAAATCATCCAGACCCTTAAGTTTCAGTATATCTCTTGATAGTAGGATATGTAGACTAACAAAGGCCTACCTTTCTAAGTGATCCTATCCGAGTCATCTCAGTTCCTCTATTCCTCATTCTTAGGAAGAAACTCTTTCAACAAAAGAGTTTCAAACTAAATCTACTCCATAGGGATTGAATTTTCCTCCTTGAAACTCATCCACCACTTATAAGCACGTGGCCCAAGCAAGAGACTCGCTTCTAGCACATGATACTCAGGTGGGGTGCCCTTTAGTTGATGCAGATCATTCCACTTTTGCAAGAAAGTATAGATCGCATCCTTATTTCTCTCATGGTCATCCCCCGTAAAGGTTGGTGGCTTGAGATCTTTCAGGAGGGGAGTCTCCCTAGAAGTCTCTCCTTTGTTCTTGCTAGGAAAAGGAATATTCCTCCTAGACGTCTCAATTATAGGAAGATTAGGCATCTCTCTTTCCTTCCTAGCTAGGAAAGAGGTAACATGTGTCTCTAGTGAGATCATCTAAGACTTAAGCTGTTCAACGAGAGAAGTCATGCTACCAATGTCTCTCTCTAACCTAAGATTTTGTTCATGAGCTCTGTGACTTGCTTGTGTCTAACAAACTCATCATAGAGCTCTACATAAGAGTACTCCTCTTCTTCTTGCTCTTTTTGCTATACTTTTTGCTCTACTTCTTGCTCTCGTTCTACCTCTTCCATCATATGGTCTAGCTCCTCTAGTTGTTTCTCTCTAGGTGGAGAAATGTACTCTAAAGATTGCTTACCCTTAGTATCCACGTTTCACTCTCCCCGTTTACTAACTAGAGTGTATAGAAGCAATGGCAATAAACTTAATATGCAAGAAAGAGAGAAAAATTAGCACGAGCACTTCCCTGATACAAATTAAAACTCCTAAAGTAAATTTGAAGCAATTTTTGAAGCGGAACGGTGCTAATATGCAATCCTCGCTAGGCCCAAATGAAGATTCAAAATATGTAGTTGGCCCGAGAGGGATCTTAACACCAAATACCAACAAAAACAATGTCAAAAGTGTATGGCAATAGCCCAAAATATGCAAACTGAGCAAAATTGAAGCACTTTTGGTGCTTGCCAATCCTCGATAGTCAAGAATGAATGGCGCAATACCTGTACATGAAATCTACGAGGCTACACCAAGTGACAAAAGTTGATTCTGATGCCAAATGACCAAAAACTAGGCTCCAGTGCATGACTAGTCTCTGTTGAAGCATTTTTGAGGGATTTTGGTTGGGAAAAACCTCTCCAAATTAAGCACGATTTGTTGTTGAATGAAGCCTATGAGTGTAGCTTCATAACATGACAAAAATATTTTCAATAGGATCCAGATTACAAAGCTATGGATCGGAGAAGATGGGTATGTCAAGGTAGGAAGGTGAAAAGCAAATCCTTCCTGGTGAAGCTACTTTGGAAGCTTAGAAATAGCTACTCCAAGAATATTTCACCTGTTCTAATGATCCCCATCCCATGTTTACAACCCAATATACATGTATATACCCTTGCTTGACTACAATCTTGCTCAAAAGATAGATATTTTGACTCCAAAGTTCAAGAAAAAACTTGAAATTCTAATTTTTTTTTTTACCTCCCTCAATGTGTGATTCTCCAACATAAGCTCATGATCATCTATCGAAGAGAGTCCCAATAATCCCACACATGCTCCCACATCCATCATTTTGGGTATAAGAGGGAGGGAGGGAGGATTCACTTCATTCCCATCCAAGAGGGAGAGAGGAGGGAAGAGCCTCCAAGAGCTCCTTGTGCATGTTGTGTTGTCAGGAACTCGGTGTGTTGGTATTGAATGTCAAGCTCAAGGCATGAGAACACATCAAAGAAGTGGACACACAAGATGAGGGAGCACGTAGGGAGCTCCAAAAAATGTATGTCAATTTTTTCAGAAGAAATCCCTATAAAAAAAGTGATTTTGATCACTAAAACCCATTGTAAATATCATTTCACATTTTTGTAACTCCATTTTTTTCAAGCCAAGGAGTCCTAGAGCTTGAGGAGTATTAGAAGTACTTACGTATCAATTTTCATAATTTGTTGATTTCGTTTGAACCCTCAAATACGCTATGTAACCTAACTTTTAACTAGGCTAGACACTAGGTTTGGATAGTGCCAAAACTATAAAAGGAGCTAGAGAGATCACTTTTGAGATTAGTATTTTAGTAGCTTGTTTGATATTTGGCTTGGTAGAGATTGAAGCTTTTGTAAGAGAGTTCTTGTGTAATTGAAGCTTTCCATTGTTGCTCGCTTTGATCTTGCCTTGTGTGCGTGTTGTGCATGCGTGCATGTATGTGCTTGTCACTCACATTTTCTTACCACAATCTCTTATGATTTTCATATCCTCCTCACGTCTCCATGGATTGACAAATAAAGGAGGTGGTGCTCATGCTAGAGCTACACCAAATTTTGGCACTGTTGCCAGGGAGCGTTGCTCGAGGACAAGCATTATGACAGTAAGATCATAGATTTGCGACGTTGGAAGGTAAAAAATCATCATTTTCTATCAAGTTTTTGATTTTCCATCTTCATCATCAACATCTTCGCTGAAGTTTTTCGTTTTTGAGTGTATATTCACTACTTTCACCTCATTTTTCATTCATGGCTGTGCGAGAGATCTTTGGTTTGCTAAGTGTGAAAAAATCACAAATAATTGGTTTGCTAAGTGTAAAAAAATCGTGAATCTTTGGTTTGTTAAGTGTGAAGAAATCGTGAATTTCTGGTTTTTTGATTGTGAGAAAATTGTGAATTTTTGGCTTTCAATTTTTGAGAAAATCTGGAATCTTTGCTATCTAGTTTTTGAGAAAATCATGAATTTTTGGCAATAAAGCTTAGAGAAAATCCTGACTTTTTGACTTTTGGGCTCTCAAGAAATCACAATTTTCTAGTGGAATTTGAAGAGGAGAAAATCATGACTTTTTGGAAGCTAACTTTTGAGAAAATCATGACTTTTTGCACTCTCATTTTTGAGAAAATTGCGGCTTTCTATAAGGCAATTTTTGAGAAAATCGTGAATTTCTGGTTCTAAGTGTGAAAAAGTTGCGACTTTTTGGTAAGGCAACTTTGAGGAAATCGCAAGTTTCTGCCACAATTTTTGAGAATATGGCGAAACTATTTTGCAGAAAATTGTGATTTTTTGGTTTGCTACGTGTGAAGAAAATCATGAGTTTCTGACCTTTGGGATCCAAAAAATCATGACTTTTTGGAAGGAAAAATTTGAGAAAATCGTGAATTTTTGCCATCAAGATTTTGAGAAAATCGTGAATTTTTGCACTCTCATTTTTGAGAAAATTGTGACTTTTAGAAGGAAGAAAAGGGAAAGAAATCGTGACTTTTTGGATAATTATTGGGCAAAACATCATGATTTTTTGGCTTTTGGATTTCACAAAATCGCAACTTTTTAGTGCTCTCACTCTCAAAAAATTACGATTCTTTGACACATCCTGATTGTCTGTTTTGACCCCTAGGATCTTGATTTGACATAACTTTTTCATCCAAAATCCATTTTTGAGCTCTGTAGTGCATTGGAAAGCTCATTTTCAAATAGAGTAATTTGAAGTTGACCTTCAGGTAGGATTGGAAAGCCAAGGGAGCTCCGAAGGATTTTCAGCAATACAAAGGGGGAAAAAGAGTCTTTAAAAATACTTGAATCAAACTGTCCGTCAAATAAATGAGAGTTAAAGCTTGATCTAACCTTGGGACATTTAGAAGTCTATTGGGAGCCATTCAAGGGTGTCAAAGCAAGGTGGCAGGGTCATTGCAAGTTTGGGAACGTGTATCTGAAGCATTCAAGTGTGATCAAGGGAGAAGAGACTTGAGGTTGGAATCATTCTTAACCCCCTTGTCAATTCTTAGCTTAGGCTAAATATGACCAGTGATGTTGATTAATTAGGGCTATGATAAGCACGAATCAAGTCTAAGAAAACCCTAATTACTCAAGTTCAAGCATAGCTAAGATATTGTTGTGACAAACCCTAAAGGAAAGGGACTTAATTGGATCGATCAAATCTCAAAGTGCAATAAACTTAAGTACGCCTAAAGAAAATATTTGTCAGAGAAGGTTACACTCGAGAAATCTATAAAAGAACAAGTAATTGATTCAAAAGAATAGTGCAACGTGGTGGTATTTGGGAAAATTGGTACCTGTAGACAAATCTTATGAACTTTCGGTCAGGTAGACACCTAGGCCAGGATAGACAAAGCATCAAATCATCTGAAGTTAGTGTCAATCACACAGCTAGGTCATGGGCACAACAACTTAGTGATTATCCCTACGTATTAAGTTTGGAAACAAGTGATTCAAAAATGTCTTTTGGCATGGAGAGACCTGGTAACTTAGGCACTAACCTATCTACAGACACTAGAAGGTCCCTATAAGACACAATTGGAATATATTAGGACCAACCGATTAGGTGCACACATCTATGAGGATGGTCTGAGGTGATCAGTTATCTAACTCAAAATTCAGGTCAACCCTTTAGACTTGAACACCCAGTGGTTAAATTCAAATAGGGTTCATACATTGATAAGCAAGGAACCATGTATGTGGTTACAAGCTTACTAGATAGGACATATGAGTTTGGAAATGTCATTCCTGAGAATGAGATAGGAGACCTAGAGCAAGGAGACCTAGGATGAGAACCCGAGCCTCTCAAGACAAATCCATCTTGACTATAGTGATAACACCAGAGTGGGTTCCTCAAGACAACAAAAGCATAGACCTAGTCTTGAATAAGAAACGAAGGAATCTTTTTGGAGATTCAAGCCAGATCAACTTAGCAAAATAGGTGGAGTCACCATCTATGAGTTCAAAGATCCTGAGATACTAGGAAAAGTTGTCTATCTAGATCACATGTGAGAGAAAATGTTCTTGGTAACAGAGCATGATAAGCATGCATACACGTGGCATGGAGAATTGATTTTCTCTCCACCAAGATCTAATGTTTCCCATGGCCTCCAAGGAGCAGGATCATCATAGGCTCATGAAAACTAGGAAAGAGCTAGAGAGAGACCTCAGGTAAGCTTTGCATATAAATGGGCAGAGACAGATCAGGATTTGAAAGTGAAAGATTTGAAAGAGAGAGACATAAAGCACATAGGCATCAAATAGATGAACATGATTTTCCATTGCCTACAACCCGAGAGCACCAAAGAACCCTTAGACTCTCTCAAGTGGCCAAGATAATGAAAAACTACTATGATGGGCCAGGAGATCTTTATGATCATGTGGCCGAGTTCAAACAAGTGTTAAGAGCTGAACAGGTTGATGACTTGTTCACCCAATTTGAGGCATTTTTTTGACCCTCAAGGGCTATGCTTTAGCTTGGTTTCAACCCCTAAATAGTTGCAATCACTGAAATATAGGTCAATTGATAGAAGCATTTGTAAGCCGTCGGATTGACAATTGTAAATCTTTTCCTTTTCATATTCTGCACGAACCGAAAGGTCGTTGCGTAAAGTTGTATCCATTTATAAATCAATGAAAAGATGCTTCGGTGACAATCGGAAGAATTGCCAGACTGTCTGTCTGGGCGATACGTTCTGTGGAGTTTTCGTAGTGTTGTTTTTTGAGAATTCTGAGTAGTACTGTGTTCTTTTCGTCGTCGTTGTTTGATTACCTTAACTTGTGGTTAGTACTTTCCATTAAGTTAAGTGTTGTAAGTCTGAGTTACGGTAATGTTCACTTTTTGCGTTATGTACTGAGAAAGTCTTAATCTGTGTACGAACCGAAAATCTGTGAGAGAACGAACCAGAGTAGTGATAGTAATTCGTGTTAACATAGTTCTTTGAACACTCGTGTACTGCTTTGTGAGTGATTAATTGGGAAAATCAAGTATAGGGCCTCTGATTATTCAGACCCCTTCCACTCCCAAGCACCCGAAAAGAGCTTAAACGCGCCTGTGACAGCAATGCGCGTTTAACACTGGCGCCGTCTATGGGAAAGTGGCAACAAAGTGTTGCAAATTGATTGTGGGAAGGTGGCAACAGAGTGTTGCAAAGTGATTGTGGGAAGGTGACCATAGATTGTGAATCGACAGTAAGGTGAAATAGTACGTAAGTGTTGCAAAGGTGATATATGCCGGTTACTCGGTCCGGCGAGTTGTATCCGAAGTATAGGAGAAACCGACAACCTTGGGCGGTACTAAATTTATTAGGGACTCCCCCAGGAGGCAGAAGCATAGATCGGTTAAGCCCAGTCGTTGAAGAAGCGAAGCACGTTAGCAGTGATTCTGGTAGCATTCCGGTGGAACATACTGCAATTTCGGTAGATTCCGGTGTAATTTCGGCACAGTCTGCAGAAGATACAATAACTTCGGAGTCTACAAGGACGCAGTGTGTAGTTGATCCGACACCGTCTGGTCAGGATTCGAACCCGTCTGAGGATAGAGGTGTCTTGCCCAGAGAGGTCATTGAAGGTGAAAGAATACCCTGGATTAGGGAAAGTTCCACTAATTCCGGTGGTAGTTCGGTCCCAGTTGTAGAGAATTTACAAGTTTCCAGTGACAGTGTGATATTTCTTGGTGAATCTTCATTCCGGACACCACTGTTCAGGGTAAGCTTACTTACGTTTGATACCACAGAAGAGGATAGGCTATTCGAATTAGAAATTCGTAAGAGGTTGAGCACTATTTTCGAACCGGAAGGTGAGCAGTCTGATCATACAGACTCTGAAGGACCGAAAACACATCCTCAGAACTCAGGAAATAGTAACAGTGCTGCCACTAGCACCATGAGTGGGCAACAACAACAACAACAACAACAACAACAACAACAACAACAAGAACAGCAACAACAACAACAACAACAACAGCAACAACAACAACAACAACAACAATAGCAGAAGCAACAACTACTTCCACCTCGACCGGTTCCAACAGGGGTAACATACACCAAATTCAGTGGATTTCCAGGTGACGATCCTGATGCTCATGTACGCACCTTTGAAATAAGTTATGCAGTGCTAAACCATCCGCCTGATCCGGCGTACAAGGCCATAGTATTCCAGTCAACATTAGTTAATGAAGCAGCAAGGTGGCTTACAGAGTATGATATCAACCATTTCGGCACCTATGAAGCGGTAAGGGATGCGTTTTTGCAGAGGTTCCGGTTGAAGAAGAACCCTGCCGAAATTTTTGATTACTTGCAGAACAATAGACAGAAGTTGAACCAGACTGTGCAGGAATATGCCACCTTGTTTAAAACTCATTTGAGACAACTACCTCCGGCACATGCTAATTAACCAGATGATGTTATCACTCAGTGGTTTTTTAATGGTTTGACTCCGCAGCTCAAACAGATTATGATCATCCGTTGTGTGGGAGTTATGACACTAGATGCGGTTATTGCAATGGCCTTGTAGCTCGAGCATAAGGTTGGAGGCTTTACCGAAGACATGGAGTGGTTGAAAGCCAGTAAAAATGTTGCAGAGGATCCGGCTAGACAGATGTACTGCACTAAGTGCAAGAATCCAGGGCATACCAGTACCACATGTGCCCTTAATCAGATGTATCGCGCTATCTGCAATACCACCGGACATTCCATCGAAAATTGTGCTTATAACGCCAAAGTGCAGGGACCAGCAACTGTAAATGCTATTATACAAGAACCAGGGCAGCCGACCACCCATTATATTCCACCTCAGATGAGAAATAATCAACAGCAAGGATACAAAAATTATCGAGGACAGCAGAATACAAATTACAATACAAATCGCTGGCAGACGGAGACATCACAGGAAGGTACTTCTTTGCCACCCCCTCGCTGTCATTTTTGCGATGAGTTGGGACATATCCCAAGATTCTGTAAAGATGCAGCCGAATATGATAAGAGGAAGAAAGAGCGTCAGAACCCAATGACCAATATGGTCTATATCTCACCAGTGGAAACTCAAGTAGTAGTGATTCAAACAAGATCTGGTAAACAATTACAACCAGCAGCAGAAGTGTTTGAACCTGGCATCCATGAACAGTAGAGAATGTATAACAAAGCTAGCCAATGGACCACCAAAGAGCCTACAGTGTTTCCAGATCCAATTTCGGTGACCCAAGTTCTGCTGCCAAAGGAAGGATCGCAAGAACAAGATTCTACCCCAGTAACAGACGCATCATCTTCAAAATCGGTGAAAAGTACAATTCAAGCTGATCAGGCATTGGAAATTTTATCGAAGGCATCCATTACTCTCCCTCTTGGACAGTTACTTGCATTAGTGCCAGGAGTTCGGCAGCAATTCCAGCAACAACTCAGTCCTGGGTCTTCCTGCATTCTAGCAACGGCAACGGTACAACCGGAAGCTGATTCTACAGTGGATCATTCAGTCCCCTTAATTACGGTATGGTACAAAAATCACAAGATTACTCAAGTACTAATTGATGGTGGTTCTGGTGTAAACATCGCCAGTGCAGCGCTCTGTAAGAAGTTGGGATGGATGCAAATCGAGCCTGTTCAATTTTTCGTTAGAATGGCAGATCAATCCCGAGTTCATCTGATAGGACTCGTACGGAATGTCCTGATAACTTTGCAGGGTACAACGTTTAAGATGACTTTTGTAGTCCTAGAACTACCGGAGTCTAGTCTTGACTATAATCTTCTTTTTGGACGACCCTGGTTAAAACAGGCTAAGGTTATACAGGATTGGTCAGCACAAGAACTAACATTTAAAGATAATCATCATAAATATGTTGTCAAACTTGATGCTATTCAGCCCTGCGAACTCCATGCCAGACCATATGTAGCAGAGCCAGTCCACATGTTGGATGGCTTATCTGATGATGAAGAAGAAGCATTTCTGAAGAACAATGAAGATCTGATTTCATTAGGTACTGAAGATCTGCAATCTGTTGTAGACAATTGGAGTCCGGCAGCCTGTACGGTGGTGCATGTGACCAAAGAAGTGGAGACAGAAGATACTGTTGCCATGGATGAAGCCGCTCTACAACAACTTTTACAGTGAGCTGACGATCCAGGGAAACCTCGTCAATTCTATGTTCCCGAAGATCAGTTAATCACTTATAATTTTGGAGATGAAGTAAATACACGACCTGTCAAGATAAAGGAAGGATTGTCTGAGGTGTTTCAAGCAGATTTGATCCAGCTTCCTCGTGAGTTCTCTAATGTTTTTGCATGGGATTATCGTGATATGAAAGGTCTGGATCCTCGCATCTATCAGCATCGGGTGGTGCTCAAACCAGAAGCAAAGCCAATTAAACAACCCAGTTACCGAATGAATCCCAACTATGCAGCACAGGTCAAAGCAGAACTTGATCGCCTATTAAAGGTAGGATTCATTGTACCCATTGAGCACGCTAAATGGATCTCCCCGATTGTGATCGTACCAAAGAAAAACAAGTTCTGGACAGAGTGGCTGGGCATGAGATGTATTCATTTCTTGATGGTTATAGTGGTTATAACCAGGTTCGAATGGCTGAGCAAGATATACCGAAAACATCGTTTATTACGAATTGGGGTGTTTTTGCTTGTACAGTCATGTGGTTTGGGTTAAGAAATGCTCCTAGCACATTTCAGCGGTGTATGCAGGAAATCTTCTCACCCTATCTCACTTCTTTTATGCAAGTATATCTAGATGACTTCTCTTTATTCGGTAAGATGGTAGCACACCTGTATCATTTACGGTGTTGCTTTGAGAAATGTCGTGAATACCGACTCTGCCTGAACCCCACTAAATCTGCCTTTGCGGTTTCTTGTGGTAAGCTCCTTGGCCATATTGTATCTGCACATGGCATACAAGTTGATCCAGATAAAGTTGCAGCCGTGTTAGAAGCACATGTGCCTACTACGTCGAAAGAAGTGATGCGCTTCATGGGTCAAGTCAGGTGGCATGGACGACATTTACGGTGGCTTGCCCATTTGGCAATACCCCTAAATCGGCTAATAACTAGTACTCCTCGACAGTTTGATTGGACTCCAGAATGTCAAACTGCATTTGATCGTCTAAAGGGATTATTGACGCAGGTTCCAATTCTACAACCTCCTGATTGGGAACGACCATTTCATGTTTTTGTAGACGCATTAGATATAGCCATTGGAAGTGTTTTAATGCAACAAACTGATAAGTGGTTCAGGCCTGTCTATTATGCAAGTCGACGGCTTGCTCCTGCTGAATAGAATTATTCAGTAACTGAAAGAGAATGTCTTGGTTTGGTGTATTGTGTAAAGAAATTCCGGCATTATTTGCTAGGCCAAAAATTCATCTTTCATGTAGATCATGCTGCGCTGGTGTATCTGGTTAGGCAGCAGCATTTAGGTGGTCGATTGGCATATTGGGTTTTATTGTTACAAGAATTTGATTACGAAGTGATTCATCATCCCGGTACTGCACATGCATTAGCAGATTTTCTCTCTCGGTTGGATTCCGGTGAAGCTCCGGTCGGTGTTGATGACACCACACCAACAATTTACATTACTGAACCGACTAGTGATGAATCTACAGAACCTCTTGTGACCCCTACCTACTATGATTAGTTATTAACGTTTCTTACTGATGGATGTCTTCCTCCTCAAACTTCTCCTGCTATGCGCCGAAAAATTGTAGTTTACAGTCGCAAATTCTGGTTGATTGCCGGACAGTTGTACTACATGGATCATACTGGTGCATTGCTTCGTTGTATTCCTCCACATGAAGTAAACTCGGTTATTGCTATGGGACACTCAATACCCTCCGGTGGACATTTTGCAGCAGATTTAACGCACCGAAAAATTCTGCAAAGTGGGCTCTGGTGGCCTACTATGTACAAAGATGTATCTCAGTTTGTGCAACAATGTGACAATTGTCAGCTATCTGGATAGTGGTCATTCTCTACAAATCCTTGAAAAATGGGGATGACACCAATTTAGTGCTAAGGTGATTGCTCCTTCTATATTTGTTATAAATTAGGGCTTTTATGCATTATAGCAAGCCAAACCTATGTATGACACTCCCTTAAGCAGAAATTTTCCAGTTGTAACTATGCTGGCTTCTCTCAATGTTTGACATCACAACTTCTATCCATTTTTAGAAGTTTTTTATGAGCTAGTTAAGGTGCAATGAAAACTCAACTTTCCAAGCCTCTCCAAGCTTCTCCAGCTTCTTTTAGTGGTATCAGAACAACTTCAAGACGGGAGATGGTTTTCCTTGAATGATTGAGAAGCTTCATAGACACAATTATGCTGCTTGGAAAATTAGAATGGATGCTTATTTGCAAGGAAGAAACCTATATGGGATTGTATCAGGTGATGAAGCAATGCCTATTCCAAGATCCAAAAGAGGACCTGCTCAAGAGGAAACAGATAGGTTCACACTTTCGTGTGCAAGGGATGCTCAAGCAAGGCCATACATACTCAACTCTATCTCTGATGTTCTATTACCACATATTAGAGGATACAAGACATTTCACGAGACTTGGGATGCCCTAGAGACTTTCTTTTCTACTAGTACAAAAGCAAGGAAGAACCACCTTGGAATGAGTTCAACCAAATGAAGAAGACTCTAAAACAAACCATCACTGAGTTTTTTACAAAGGTCAAGGAGGTTGCTGATCAATTAGCATCCATTGGAGAGTTGATTGAGGTGCATCACATCTATTGATCATGTGTTGCTCTGGCATATTTGGCAATCCAAGAACACTTTGATCCCTGCATATATCCTTTAAGGTTGTTTCATTCATGTGAGCTAGCCTCTTATGCCATACTTCAAGCTCACTTAGGGTTTGAGACCCAAAGTTGAATAGAACTATGTTTTTGGTTTCTCCTATTTCAAAAGTAAAAAGCCTACCATGCTTCTCACCTCTAGCTATCTTCTTGAAGCCTTGACATGGATCTTCCACAAAGGATCCATGTTGGGTGAACCTAACTTGCAAGACTTTCTCAACTATTTGGCCTACACTTATTAGGTTTTTTCCAATAGTGAGAACATAGAGTACCTTTCTTAGAATATTTGTCTTGCCATTGGAAGCTTTGACATTATCAATCTTCTCTACACTATGATTTGTGTCATCCCCTATTTGAACCTCATGTCTATGCTTTGGACTTTCCAAATAAGATAAGAGAGCTATGTTGCCTCCAACATGATTTGAGCATCCTAAATATATGTAGAATAAATTATAATCTTCTTTACCTTCATTGTGGCTTAGATTCATCAAGTGCAATGAGCAGTCATGTTGTTAGTCTTCTGAATAATTGTCATAGTCCCTTCTATTATGGCCTCTATTATTATTGTTGAAGTTGTGTCTACCTGCCTCTATTCCTGCCATATCCACCACTTCCACTTCCTCTCTGGGTCTTCCCATTGAACCAACAATTTTGAGTGGCATGGTTGGTCTTATCACAAATGGCACAAGGTTGAACATTCTAGCCTTTGTTTTTGTCATGCTTTGGTCCTTTCTTCTTCCCTTTCCACTTGGTTCTGCACATCCACAACAACTTATTGGCTTAGTACATACATATGTATGGGGACCAAGCCAAGAACCTTCATTGGCAGGATCAAGGTATTATGCTTCATTTATTGATGACCATCGTAGATGGACTATTCTGTACTTTATCAAGAGTAAGAATGAAGTGAGGAAAAGGGAAACCCTAATTGGGAAAAGGCCATGAAAGAAGAAATAGATGCATTAAAGGAAATGGAGACTTGGGATTTGGTTCCATGTTACCCAATCAAAAGGTAATTGGTTGCAAATGGATATATAAAGCTAAAAGAAACTTAGATGGATCGGTTTGTAGGTACAAGGAAAGTTTAGTTGCAAAAGGATGTTCACAAACTCATGGTATAGACTATGAGGAAACATTCTCACTAGTTGCAAAGATGACTACAATCAGAACATTGACAAGTGTAGCTGTTGCAAGAAATTGGAGAATCCTCCAACTTGATGTGAAAAATGCAATCTCAAATGGTTGGATAAGTGAAGAGGTATACATATCACAACCACCAAGTTTTGAAAACCCTAATCATATGTCTTATGTTTGCAGACTTAAGAAAGCATTGTATGGATTGAAACAAGCTCCTAGAGCTTGGAATTATAGGTTGGTTACATACCTTCAAGATCAAGGGTTCAAAACTATCAACTTAGATCCTTATCTATTCATCAAAAGGGATCACAATGAGGTTATCTATCTATGTGTATATGTAGCGGATATTATTATGACAAGTGATGATCTAAATGGCATGCAAAGGATCAAGAGACACATGCAAGAGGAGTTCAAAATTAGTGACTTAGGTGAGCTCACATATTTCCTAGGTATGCAAGTGGTTTATACAAATGAAGGGATGTATCTAACTCAATGAAGATACATTGAAGACCTACTTCTCAAGTTCAGAATGAAGAACACAAAGCTTGCAGGTACACCTTTGGAATTGAACCATAAACTAAGTGTTTATGAAGGTGAGCAGATTGATGATCTTAAAGAGTATCAAAGCTTAGTTGGTAGCTTGATATATGCTACTCACACAAGACCAAAAATATCATATAGTGTGGGAGTGCTTAGTCAGTTTATGCACTCACCTAGAAGACCACACATGGATGCTGCAAAGAGAGTACTCAAGTACCTCAAAGGAACACTCAATGAAGCATTTGCAGGTTTAAAATTGGTGTCATGGAGTTCAAAGAAGCAACCAATAGTTGCTTTATCTTCAACCAAAGCAGTTAATAGAGGTCTAACTATTGCAACTCAAGAGGCAATATGGCTCAAGGAGTTGTACTCATATTTGATACTTGTAAGTTCAAAACCTCACTTACTTGGGGATAATGTAAGTTCCATGCATTTGGATGCAAATACAATTTTTCATGCAAGGACAAAGCACATAGAAGTCCAGTACCACTTTGTAAGAGAGAAGCTTATGGCGAAGGAAATTGACATTTCATTTGTTCCTAGTAAGAAGCAAATCGGAGACATGATGATAAAGGCACTTGATGGGATAAATCTTTGTAGATTCAAAGCTATGGCAGGTATTCAACTTATCAGAGAATGAAGACTCAACCATACTTTAGTTAGAGGGGGAGCTGTTGGAACAACAAGCTTTCATTATGCTTGAGGTGGACATGATCTTCATCAAATCCATCATTTGAATGATGCCACATATACTCGTAGAATTTTAGCATTCATTTATTGTATTCAGTGATTAATCACATACGATCACTTTCTTATGTGATTTCCAAGTATTTATCTTTGTAAAAGGAAAGATTAAGATTTAGAAGAGATTGATTCTCAATCAATCAATCAAGAGGTGGATATGACTTCAACTTTCCCTTTTCCTAGATTGCAAGAAATGATTCCAATCAATCTAAACTAACAAACCCGCCTAATTTTGAATTTGAAATCATGAAGAAACGGTGTAGCAATATCATTAAGAGTCTATATAAAGACTCCATATCATTTTTACATTAAGGAGATTGGTGATTTGAAGCAATACATATACTCTTTGATCATTGCTTGGTGCAATTTTTGTTCTCTACTCCTTCCTTAGACTCAGTCAACTTGCAGAGATTGTTGCTCTCTCTACAAAGCGTCAAATCTAGTGTTTAAGCACTCATTGGAAAGATATTACTGTCTAGTTTATGCATACAAATTTTTAGATAATTTGGTTCATTAATTTCAAAGACATTCTGTTTTACAGTCTCATGGTCATTCTCTGCACATTCCTAAAAAATCGAGATGACACGAGTTCAATGTTAAGGTGATTGCTCCTTCTACAGTTGTTATAAATTAGGGATTTTATGCATTATAACAAGCCAAACCTATGTATGACACTCTTTAAGAGGAATGTTTCCAATTGGAATTGTAGTGGCTGTTGTCAGTGTTTGAAGTCACAACTTCCATCCACTTTTAGAAGTTTTTTGTGAGCTAGTCAAGGTGCAAGTTATCTGTTTTGCATCAACTTGTTCTTGTTGATGTTCCAAAGTACCTATTGAGTTTTATTGCACTAAACTTAAGCCTACAAGGCCTAGTTTACATATCCAAATAGCAAGAGCTGGTCCTATGCTGGCTTGCTTGAACAACTTCACCACTTGACAACTCAACTTTCCAAGCCTCTCCAAGCTTCTCCAACTTCTTTCATTTAGGGTTTTCTATAGAACATCCCTTCTAATTAAATTTGAATTGAAATCCTCTCTCAACCATTTGACCAACAAAAACAAGGTTCTTTGTTGCCTTTGAGCCTCTATTGTTCATCTCCTCAGTGATCATTAAAGACACTAGTTGCGCAAATTCAGGAAGATTGTCTTTGACATATGCAAAAGTGGTGAAAACCTTCCACTTCTCATCATCCCTAAGTCCATTCAATATATATGCAACTAGGCCATCATTATCTATGTGGTAACCTATGGATCATCACTTACTTCCTTGATCTTAAGAATGTAACCATTGATGTTGCTAATAGGTTTCTTTCTCAAGTTATTGAGTTCATTCTTCAACAAAATACTCCTAGCTTTGGTTAAAGTAGATTATAATCTTTCTAGGAATTCCCACACTTTCATTAAAGTGTCTAGGTCCTAAATATGCCCTATCATTGAATTGATAATATGCTGAGATAGAATGAAACTAACCCTCTTATATATCTCATTCCATTTCCTGAAGATCCTCAACTCATGAGGAGTTGGATTATCCCCCAATCTATGTTGGACATCTATTCCACTAACAAGAGCCCATAAACCCTTGCCCATGAGAAAGCTAGACATTCTAGAATTCCATGCCTGATAGCTGTTCTTATCTATATTTTCCATTTAGGTGCTATATTTTGACATTCTTTACTCTAATGTATTCTCTTCTTAAGGCGCCTTGATGCAAGAGACTGATGAGTACCAAGAACTTTACCTCTATACTAAGTACCAAAACAAATGGGGTAGATGCCTTGCCTCTTCATTAGTAGACTTCCCTTGAGTTGTATGTATCCCCTTGAACTCAAATCAATAGATCCTCTTCTTTCAAGTCCTTCAATAGCTCCTCTAGTCCTCATCAAGTTTCTTTGTGTATTGAAATGATATAATACCACTGATGGGAGAATATACACTTTCTCTATGTACCTTGAAGCATGAATGGCCTCACAAGTATGTTTATAGATACCTCTATTCACTCATGGTTCTATGAGTTCTAACGCAATGGATTGGAGAGCTCTTTTTCCTCAAACTAGACAAAGGTAACTTCGTAATGCAAGCTAGCTCACTCAAAATACTTGCTTCTCCTCTAAGAACCAAAGACTCCAAGTTAGAACACTTACTACCTTCACTGCACAAAAACAGAAAGACCATTGTTCGATCTAGACTTAATTTCTCTCAGATTATGCATGCATTGAACTCAATATTTGGGAAAACTTTTGAAAACTATATTAGCTTTGTAACAAAGAAAAGATTACAAGAAATGGATATAGTGTGAATAGAGAACTCTCCTTAACAATCAGAGCTAGCTAGCTCCTACAAAAAGAAATTAGAGTGTGAGCTATGGCTACTCAAAGTATGAAGGAAATCCTCAAGCAAGCAAGGGGCGTGCTTAGAAAGGGGTCTACTAGATTATTCAAATCCTCAAAGTGATAACACATGAGGGATTTCATAAATTCAATTTACAATATGTGTATATATAGCTTGAGAAGTTTCCCTAAATGATATGAAACTCTTTTTCTGGAACAAAGGCTTTATCACACCTAAATTTAATAGGTGATTGATTGAGATTTATAAGGGGGATTAAAATTAAAATTTGAACACAAATACTTGCGCTTGGCTCCTTGCTTCTCATTGCCCCAAGTGACATTAAAATGTTCAAATACTACTAACATTTGAGCTTGATTTTCAATAGCACACACACACACACGCATACATACATACATACACACACACATACATACATACACACACACACACACACACACACACACACATATATATATATATATATATATATATATATATATATATATATATATATATATATATATATATATATATATATATATATATATATATATATATATGTATGTGTGTGTGTGTGTATGTATGTATGTATGTATGTATGTATGTTTGTATACATCTATATATGGTAGTGGATAGAAATACCTATCGAATTCCTATAAACAAAGGGCTTAATAAACAATTATTTGACTTCCATGCATATATTTTTGTGTTCTTCATGGCCTTCAATTGCATCGAAGCTTGGTGACGCAACAATTGCATTCAAGTTTACTATAGTGTGATAAATATTTGTTATGGAAAATAGAATACATGGCATTCAGGAATTAGGTTTCATAATTTCCATATATTATATGTCTTCTTTAAATGTTCCCATGCCTTACCCAATATGAATATGTATGTGTGTGTGTGTAAGTATTAGTTATTCGTATATGGTAAGGCATGAGAACATTTAGAGAAGACATATAATGTAAGGAAGCTATGAAACGTAATTCCTGAATGCCATGTATTCTTTAGATGTATACAAACATATATATATATATATATACACACTCACACACGCGCACACACACACACACACACATATATATATATATATATATATATATATATATATATATATATATATATATATATATATATATATGTGTGTGTGTGTGTGTGTGTGTATGTATGTATGTATCTATGTATGTGCGTGTATGTATGTATGTACGTGTGTGTGTGCTATTGAAAATCAAGTTCAAATGTTAGTAGTATTTGAACATTTTAATGTCACTTGGAGCAATGAGAAGCAAGGAGCCAAGCACAAGTATTTGTGTTCAAATTTGAATTTGAATCCAGCTGACAATTCTCAAATAAAAAACCTATCAAATTTAGGTATGATAAAGTCTATTTTCTAGGAAAAGAGCTTCTTATCAGTTAGGGAAACTTCTCAAGCTATATAAACACATATTGTAAATTGAATTTATGAAATCCCCCATGTGTTATCTCTTTGAGGATTTGAATAAGCTAGTAGACCCCTTGCTAAGCACGCCCCTTGCTTGCTTGAGGATTTCCTTCATACTTTGAGTAGCCATAGCTCACACTCTAGTTTCTTTTTGTAGGCGCTAGTTAGCTCTAATCGTTAAGGAGAGTTCTCTATTCACACTATACCCATTTCTTGTAATCCTTGCTTTGTTACAAATCTAATATAGTGTTCAAAATTTTTCCCAAAGATTGAGTTCAATGTATGCATAATCTGAGAGAAATTAAGTCTGGATTGAACAATGGTCTTTGTGTTTCTATGTAGTGAAGGTAGTAAGTGATCTAACTTGGAGTCTTTGGTTCTTGGAGTAGAAGCAAGTATTTTGAGTGAGCTAGCTTGCATTATGAAGGTCTCTTTGTCTAGTTTGAGGAAAAAGAGCTCTCCGGTCCATTGCATTAGAACTCAGAGAACCATGAGTGAACAAAGGTATCTATAAACATACTTGTGAGGCCATTCATGCTTCAAGCTACATAGAGAAAGTGTATATTCTATCATTAGTGGTATTAGACCATTTCAACACACAAAGAAACTTGATGAGGACTAGAAGGAGCTATTGAAGGGCTAGAAAGAAGAGGATCTACTGATTTGAGTTCAAGGGCATACATACAACTCAAGGGAAGTCTACTAGTGAAGAAGCAAGACATCTACCCCATCTGTCTTAGTACTTAGTATAGAGGTAACGATCTTGGTACTCATCAGTCTCTTGAATCAAGGAGCCTTAAGAAGAGAATACATTAGAGTAAAGAATGTCAAAATATAGCACCTAAATGGAAAATATAGATAAGAACAACTATCAAGCATGGAATTCTAGAATGTCTAGCTTTCTCATGGGCAAGGGTTTATGGGGTCTTGTTAGTGGAATAGATGTCCAACATAGATTGGGGGATAATCCAACTCCTCATGAATTGAGGATCTTCAAGAAATGGAATGAGAGATACAAGAGGGTTAGTTTCATTCTATCTCAGCATATTATCAATTCAATGATAGGGCATATTTAGGACCTAGACACTTTAATGAAAGTGTGGGAATTCTTGTAAAAATTATAATCTACTTTAACCAAAGCTAGGAAGATTTTGTTGAAGAATGAACTCATTAACTTGAGAAAGAAACCTATTAGCAACATCAATGGTTACATTCTTAAGATCAAGGAAGTAAGTGATGATCCATAGGCTACCACATAGATATTGATGACCTAGTTGCATATATATTGAATGGCCTTAGGGATGATGCGAAGTGGAAGCTTTTCACCACTTTTGTAATGTTCCCGTGCCTTACCATATATGAATAACTAATACTTACACACACACACACACACACACACACACACACACACATATATATATATATATATATATATATATATATATATATATATATATATATATATATATATATATATATATATATATATATATATATATATATATATATATATATATATATATATATATATATATATATATATATATATATATATATATATATATATATATATATATAAAGAGAGAGAGAGACACACACATACATACATACATACATACATACATACATACATACATACATACACACATACATATATATATATATATATATATATATATATATATATATATATATATATATATATATATATATATATATATATATAGATAGATAGATACATACACACATACATACATACATACATACATACATACATACATGCATACATACATACATACATACATGCATGCATAAATACATACATATATACATACATACATACATACATACATACATATATGTACATATATATACATATGTATACACATATATACATATGTATACATAGATATGCATACCTATTGTTTGTTGTTAACCTTTGGAGTTGTCGTCTCCAATCATTATAGCATAAAAGATCAACTACACATCTTTAAATTCTCAATCCGGGAAGTATGCAAAGACCACAGCCCCTTCTAGTTAATGGAATCCAAGAATAAGGGTTGGAATGACTTATTTTCTAAGAAATTTATGAATAAGGAAAGAAATATCTAGGGTTTTGATTGTCATGAGTTCTACAACAGCATTTTCAATGATCTTTGTGCCTAAAGTGTGCCATTTCCATAGTAGAATTCAAATATGAAGTCAAATTTTAAAAATAGTACATGTATCACACAGAGGAGACAATCGTGATTCTGTGAAAACTGAGAATTTCCTATTCCATCTTTGTTCTTCTGCTTATTCTTGCTTAATACAATAAGATTCACCTATCCTTCTTCATCTCACTCAGAAATACACAACTGAAGCTCACAAATTCCATGGATCACACAAAGAATAGACTCAACAAATCAAAAGAAAGAGCATGAAAGGAGAAAACACGATTTTTTGCAGGAGAGCTCTTCACATTACTTAGATAGCAAAAAATAATACAACCAACCTCTTCAAAATAGAAGAAATTATCTTTTATACTTTTTCAAGTGTCCCTTTTCATACTTGAATTTTGGTCCTTTTCTCCTTCTATTCTAAAAATATGCTATCTAAGAGCTTCCAAAAATTCTGGAAAAAATATATATGATCCTATTTTACATGAGGAAGACTCTTCCTCAAATTTTACAACATTTGTATAAATATTTCTACAAATTTTGACATTTTACAATGAATTTTCCTTCAAAATAATGCTTCCTCTAACACATATACATATATATACATATATACACATATATATACATATATATTCATGATATACATACACAAATACATAGATACTGTAAGCTGCCGGATTGGCAATTGTAAACCTTTTTCCTTTTCATATTCCGCACGAGCTGAGAAGTTGCTGCGAAGAGATGTAACTTTTTTATAAAGCAATGAAAAGACACTTTAGGTGACGACCAGAAGAGTCGCCAAACTGTTTGTCTGTGCGAGATGTTCTGTGGAGTTCCCATAGTGTGTGTTTGAGAATTCTGCGTACTGTTGTGTCTTTCTGTTTGTTTGATTATCTGCACCTGTACGGTAAAGATTGGGTTACGGTAATGTTACATTAAGTGAAGTATTGAATCGCTGTTCTGAAAGTTGTTTACTGTAAGTCTGTGTTACGGTAATGTTTATCCTTGTGTTGTGTACTGAGATGTATTGATTGGAATACGAATAGTAATTCTGTAAAGGAACGAGCCAGATTTTATTAGAAAGTGGATTACCAGAGTTGTTTGAACGGAAGGTCATGTGAGTGAGTTGATTTGGGAAAATCAAGTATAGGGCCTCTGATTATTCAGACTCCTTCCACTCCCAAGAACCCGAATAGAGTTTAAACGCGTTCTAACGGCAAACACGCGTTTAACACTGGCACCGTCTGTGGGAAAGTGGCACCAGAATGTTGCAAAGTGATTGTGGGAAAGTGGCAATAGATTGTTGCAAAGTGATTATCGAAAAGTGGCAACAGAGTGTTGCCCAGTGATTGTGGGAAGGTAACCATATATTGTGAATCGACAGTAAGATAGAGTAGTCCGCAAGTGTAGCAAAGGTGCTATATGCCGGTTACTCGATCCGACGAGTCGTATCTGAAGTACAGATAGCCTTGGGTGGTACCAAATTTGCGAAGGACACCCCCAGGAGGAAGAAGCACAGATCGGTTAGGTCTGGTAGTCGAAGAAGCGAAGCATATTAGTAGTGATTCCGGTAGCGTTCCGGTGGAACATACTGCAATTCTGGTAAATTCTGGTGAAATCTCGGTGCAGTCTGCAGCAGAGACAGTAACTTCGGAGTCCACAGGAACACAGTGTGCAGTTGATCCGACACCGTCTGGTCAAGATTCAAATCTCTCTACGGATAGAGGTGTGTTATCCAGAGAGGTCATTGAAGGTGAAAGAGTACCCTGGATTGGGGAAAGTTCCACTAATTTCGGTGGTAGTTCGGTCCTGGTTGTAGAAAATTTACAATTTTCCAGTGATAGTGTTATACTTCCCGGTGAATCTTCATTCCGGACACCACTGTTCGGAGCAAGTTTGCCTACTTTTGATACCGTAGAAGAGGATAAGCTATTCGAATTAGAAATTCATAAGAGGTTAAGCACTATTTTCGAATCGGAAGGAGAGCAGTCTAATCATACATACTCTGATGAACCGGAAGCACATCCTCAGAACTCAGGAAATAGTAACAGTACCAACATGAGTGGGCAACAGCAACAACAACAGCAACAACAACAACAACAACAACAACAACAACAGCTACTTCCACCTCGTCCGGTTCCAACAGGAGTTACCTACACAAAATTCGGTGGATTTCCAGGTGATGATCCTAATGCTCATGTATGTACCTTTGAAATCAGTTATGCAATACTTAATCATCCACCCGATCCGGCATACAAGGCCATAGTATTCCAGTCAACACTAGTTAATGAAGCTGCAGGTGGCTTACAGAGTATGATTTCAACCATTTCGGCACCTATGAAGCGGTAAGGGATGCGTTTCTACAGAGATTCCGGCTAAAGAAGAACCCTGCCGAAATTTTCGATTACCTGTAGAACAATAGACAGAAGCTGAATCAAACAGTGCAGGAATATGCCACCCTATTTAGAACTCATTTGAGACAACTACCACCAGCACATGCTAATTTACCGGATGATGTCATCACTCAGTGGTTTATTAATGGATTAACTCCGCAGCTCAAACAGATTATGATCATCCGTTGTGTGGGAGCTATGACATTAGATGCGGTTATTGCAATGGCTTTGCAACTCGAGCATAAGGTTGGAGGCTTTATCGAAGACCTGGAGTGGTTAAAAGCCAGTAAAAATGTTGTAGAGGATCCGGCTAGACAAATGTACTGCACTAAGTGCAAGAATCCAGGGCATACCAGTGTCACATGTACCCTTAATCAGATGTATTGCGCTATCTGCAATACAACCGGACATTCCACCGAAAACTGTGCTTATAATGCCAAAGTGCAGGGACCAGCAATCGTAAATGCTATTATACAAGAACCTGGGCAGCCGGCCACTCATTATGTTCCACCTCAGATGAGAAATAATTAGCAGCAAGGATACAGAAATTATCGAGGACAACGAAATACAAATTACAATACAAATCGCTGGCAGACAGGAACATCACAGGAAGGTAATTCTTTGCCACCCCCTCGCTTTCATTTTTGCGGTGAGTTAGGCCACATACGCAGATTCTATAAAGATGCAGCTGAATATGATCAGTTAAAGAACAATGAAGATCTGATTTCCTTAGGCACAGTAGATCTGCAATCTATTGTAGATAACTGGAGTCCCGCAGCCTGTACGGTGGTGCCTGTGACCGAAGAAGTGAAGACCAAAGATACTGTTGCTATGGAAGAAGCCGCTCTACAACATCTTTTACAGTCAGCTGATGATCCAGGCAAACCTCGTCAATTCTATGTTCCCGAAGATCAGTTAATCACCTATAATTTAGGAGATGAAGTAAATCCACGACCTGTCAAGATAAAGGAAGGATTGTCTGAAGTATTTCAAGCATATTTGATCCAACTTATTCGTGAATTCTCTGATGTTTTTGCATGGGATTATCGCAATATCAAAGGTCTGGACCCTCGCATCTATCAACATAGGGCCGTACTCAAGCCTGAAGCAAAGCTGATTAAACAACCCAGCTACCGTATGAACCCTAACTATGCAGCACAGGTCAAAGCAGAACTTGATCGCCTATTAAAGGTAGGATTCATTGTACCTATTGAGCATGCTGAATGGATCTCCCCGATTGTAATCGTACCAAAGAAAAACAAGCAGCTCCGAATATGTGTTGATTACTGGAAATTGAATGCAGCCACCGTACCTGATCCATTTCCTCTTCCATTTCTTGATACAATGCTGGATAGAGTGGCTGGACATGAGATGTACTCATTTCTCGACGGTTATAGTGGTTATAACCAGGTCCGAATGGTTGAGCAAGATATACCAAAAACAGCGTTTATTACCAATTGGGGTGTTTTTGCTTGCATAGTCATGTGGTTTGGATTAAGAAATGCTCCTAGTACCTTTCAACGATGTATGCAGGAAATCTTCTCACCCTATCTTACTTATTTTATGCAAGTATATCTAGATGATTTCTCTTTATTCGGTAAGATGGTTGCACACCTGTATCATTTACGGTGTTGCTTTGAAAAATGCCGAGAATACTGACTCTGTTTGAACCCCACCAAATCTGTCTTTGCGGTTTCTTGTGGTAAACTCCTTGGCCACATTGTATCTGCACAGGGCATACAAGTTGATCCAGACAAAATTGCAGCCGTGTTAGAAGCACCTGTGCCTACTACACTAAAAGAAGTCATGCGATTCATGGGTCAAGTCAGGTGGCATGGTCGACATTTAGGGTGGCTTGCCCATTTGGCAATACCCCTGAATCGGCTAATCACTAGTACTCCTCGACAGTTTGATTGGACACCGGAATGTCAAACTGCATTTGATCGTCTAAAGGGATTATTAACGCAGGTTCCAATTCTACAACCTCCTGATTGGGAACGCCCATTTCATGTTTTTGTAGACGCATCAGATATAGCCATTGGAAGTGTTTTAATGCAATAAACTGATAAGTGGTTTAGGCATGTCTATTATGCAAGGGAATACGAATAGTAATTTTGTAAAGGAACGAGCCAGATTTTATTAGAAAGTGGATTAGCAGAGTTGTTTGAACGGAAGGTCATGTGAGTGAGTTGATTTGGGAAAATCAAGTATAGGGCCTCTGATTATTCAGACCCCTTCCACTCCCAAGAACCCGAATAGAGTTTAAACGCATTCTGACGGCAAATGCGCGTTTAACAATACACATAAAAGAAAAAAATCTATAGTTATTGTGCATTGCCAAACTCCGATTCTAACTAACTAAGTAAATATTTAATAATTTTTTCATCAAATTTTCTATATTGAAAAAATAACAATCATGTAAGTAAACATAAAAAATATATTTAGAAAATTTTAAAAAAATTATACTTACATTTTAAATTAATTATTCTAAGATATGAATCATAGAGGTCTCTCATGGGATCCCTAAATTGTGAACCATTATGGATGTATAATATTGATCCATCTAGCATTATATCACACTGTAAGTCAAGGCTCCCAAAGTATGTTCGCATGGGCACCTCTCCTTATGATGTTTTGGTAGAACTCTAGAAGAGTTTGTATAGGTTTCATGAGAAAAAACAAAATAAAATTTTTAAAAACATTTATTTTTTGGTTGATTTTCTTGTTACTTGAATCACATAATAGTCCATTGGCGCTATCGTGGAGTTGAGTGGAAAGTTTTTCTTTAGGAGGCTCTTTATGAAAGAGAACTTTGCTTTGCAATGAATATCTATATCGTATCTATATATGAAAAATACAATTGTAAATTAGAATGCAATATTTATTTATGCTTACACACACACACACAAATATATATATATATATATATATATATATATATATATATATATATATATATATATATATATATATATAAGCATGCATGTATATGTGTATCTTTGTATGTCTACTGTGTACGTTTTTGTGTGTATGTGTGCATATATTGAGTGTGCATGTTTGTGAATGTCCATGTGTTGTATGTATATATGTGTGCATACATGCATGTGTATGTGATGTTTATGGGTGCTATGTATGTGGGTATATGTGTATATGTGTGTATGTGTGTTTGTTTGTGTATGCATGTGTGTGTATGTGTATGTGGATGAGTTCTATGTATGTGTGTGCACAAATGTGTGTACATGCACATGTGTGTATGTCTATTTTTTGGGTGTATATATGTGTGCATTCATGCATGCATGTGTATATGATGTGTGTGTTGTGCATGTGTATGTGTGTTTGTGTATGCATGTGTGTGTATGCATATGTGTATGTGTATGCATATGTGTATGCATATGTGTATGTGTATGTATCTGTTTGTGTTGTGTGTATGTGTGTGTGCATGCATGTGTGTATCTCTATGTGTTGTGTACATATATGTGTGCATGCATGCTTGTGTATGTGATGTGTGTATGCTATGTACATGTTTGTATGTGGGTATGTCATGTGCATTTTTTTGTGCATGAGTGTGTTTTTTATGTTTCTATTTTTGTATGTGTGCATGTATATTCACATTTCTATGTGTATGTTTGTGTTTATGTGTTTGTATGTATGTGTGTGCATCTATGTCTGTGTAGATGTTTGTATGTTTATATTAGTCTTTTCATGTGTGTGTGTGTGTATGTGTGTTTATGTGTATGTGTATGTGTGTAATACATGCCTTCTTCAGCCTCCATGTTAGTTGATTATACTTAATAGGTAGATTTAAGATCCTTGCCTTGTGTATGCTTGCTCCATAGTTGCCACTCATATGTCAAGAACTTCATCTTCCCATTTTTTTTGGGCATCCATTGGTTGTCACTTAGGTATCCAAATCCTATGACTATTTTATTATGCCTCCAAAGTTTCCTAAGGTACCTAAAGTTGGAAAATTTCTGGTTGCACATGCTTTCTATCATACATCTTATTTCTTGAATACCATCACTTCTCATACACCTATTCTTGCTTATCATTTTGATTCTAGTCTATGCTTATCATATGTGATTGAGAAGGAAGTGATACTTTCACCACCTAGACTTGCTTCATTCTTTGTGATTTCCTTTATTGAGTACCTTCTTGTCTTTGTATTTCATTGAGATTCCTTTCATAATGAATTCATTTTCTTTTGCCTCAAGGTCTATAATATCCAAATAATGCTTCAAAATTTTCAATCATCGATGTTCTAGGAAACTCCTTGATCAAATTACTGTGTTCTATTGATCATGAATTTGGCTGGTAGTAGTGCTTTAAATATGATTCTCTCTCTTGTAGGAAATAAACAACATTCTACCATAGAAAATCACTGATAGTATACCTTGAACGATATTGAGGGTTATACTTTCCCTAAAATGAAATCTTCCATAAAATCCTCACCCTTATAAGCTAGGAAAGTTTCATCCATGAACACATTCCTTAGCTGAGTTGATAGCTCAACTTCACCTACACATTTTTTCTAGGAGCCTCCTATACCAATGATATAGGACTCTAATAGCACTATCTCTCCTTGAAATTTCTCTACAATGGACCATCTCATTGTATTGAGAGTGTCCACAATGATTATTAACATTAAGAGAATTAGATTCATGTATCCTAAGCCTATTGTTGAGTAAGATTTCTTATTTGAGATGTTTGGATTGATTCACGTGTAAGTGGAGATCGAATCCCTATCTAGAGGGATAAACTCACTACTCCACTTGTGAATATATGGTTAATGATTAATGGGTCGAATCCTCTATTCTAAAATTTCTTGGAATGCCTTTTGAGATTTATACCATGAATAAATCTCCTTCTTTGAGTTCATTCTCCTTTATGTGATTATCATAGTGATCTTCTTGTTCTCTTGCCACATATATTCTTGTAACTTCCCTAAATCTTTGTCTCTTGTAATTTCTCTAACTGATCCACCTGATCATAGAGTCTGTGGCATATCCACTCATAATTCTTAGCAAACCTTAGAGTAGGAATAAGGATTTCTATGGGAAGTATTGCATTTTTTCCATACATCATGTTGAATGTTTGGTTTTGAGAGAAATCTTTTACAATACTCTATATGCCCAAAAAATATGATGACATCTTTTATCCCAATATGATCTTTCATTATTCATTAACTTTGCCAACACTCTATAGAGGACTTTGTTCAAACTTTTGGCTTGGCAACTAGTTAGCAGATGACATGGTTCCAACTTTTTGTGAGTCATGAGGAATTCCTCTAGCAATGGTTCAACTGCTTTGTTAAGGAAGTGTGTACCTCTATCACTTACAATTTAAATTGGAAAACCAAATCTTATAAAAATTTGTTCAAACAAGAACTTTGCAATGGTTTGTGCATATTCCATTGCATTGCCTCAGATTATATCCATATTTTGAGATAGTGTGTGGCCACAATGATGTACTCGGCATGTGGCCACAATGATGTACCTGGCTAGGTCCACTGAAATCAATACCCCATTTGATAAGCTCTCATCTTCCTATCATTGTCCTAGGAGGCATATGATCTTGTTTGAATGCATACTTAGTTTCTTTGCATATAGCACATCATTTTATGTATTCTTTTGAATCCACATGGAGCATCAACCACTTAAGATCATAATTCAACATCATTTTGGCTATTCATGCAAGAATGCCTTGCAACCACTATCACACGAGTTGCTTCTCGGATAGCTAAGTACGTTGACTTCTATATGTGCAACCTCAGGAAGTTTTCCTTATTATATTGGTACAATTGTCCTCCTACTACCTTGTAATTTTGATTGTCTTCTTCTATTCTTTTCCATCTCCTATTGTCAATTAAGGAATCCTATCTAAAATCTCTGAGACTAACTTCTATGTAGGTAGAAATTTGGATCCATTCTTGATATTCATCTCTTTGTATTAATTCGTCAACTTGCCTTTGCTAAATTGTCTTATTCCTTATGCTTTCTAGGTTTCCTATTGAGCATCTTCTCAGATTCTCTATGTTTCTTCCTTCCTTTTCTATGCTATGAGCATTGAATCTAGAATTTCTTTTGTGATTGGTTTATTATATAAATTCACTATACATCCACTTATTTAATTTGGTATCACATCCCCATCTAGGGTAACTAATCTCACAACTCATTCGCTGATATATGGTTGATGATTACTGGTGTGAATTCCCTGTTTTTTTGCTTCTTTGCATGGTAATTCAATGTGTATAACACAGCCAATCTCCTTGCTTGAGTCCTTTGTCTTCTATGTGATTATCATAGTACTCCTTCTATCTTCTCTTTGTGGTATACATTCCTACCATTATCTTAAGTCTTGTTTTTTGAAGCCTGTCTATTTATTCCACTTATTTTGAGGGCCCATGAGCACTTCATTCATAATTATTTTCTAGTTGTGATGTAGAAATAAGGAAGCCTATCATAAGTATTGTACTTTTCCCATACACCATGTTGAATGGTGAAGTTTCGAGAATAGTCTTATAGACTACTTTTATATGCACAAACAATGTGATGAACAAATTTAGCCTTCTTTTATTTATGGGCTTTGTCAATACTATGTAGAGGATTTCTTTTTAAGCTTTCATCTTTGTCATTGGCTCACGGTTGATATGGTGTCAACTTTTTGTGATTGATGAGGAACTCATTTAATAATGATTATACTAGTTTGTTGAGGAAGTGGGTTCCTTGGTCATTAACAACTTCTATAGGCAAACCGAAGCTTGTGATATACATTCCAAGGAAAAGTCTCCAATGGCTTGTACATAAAGTTTTATGTTTACTCCATCTCTACCCATTTGGTCAAGTAATTTGTGGCTGGAATGATGTATTCAACATGTGACCCCTTGAGGATGGGTTGATAGTTCCAATAAAGTCAATACAAAACTTGGAAAATACTTGAATGACTTTGTATCATTGAACTACGAGGTATGAAATCTCTCCTAAAAGGATACCTAGCCTCTTGACATATTGTACATCACCTCATGTATTCTTCTACATCCATGTGGAGCATGAACTGGCAAATTCTAATGAAGAATATCATTTTGGACATTCTTGTAGGAGCAGAGTAGCTTGCAACCACTCGCACATGAACTACCTCCAGAATAGGTAAATATTTAGATTCTCGAATGCACATGTAAGAAGCTATCCATGTTTAAACAATTTTCCTTCCATTATCTTATAATCTAGGCTCTCCAACATTAGGGCTTTCTTTCTCATATATAACCCAAAATTGGTCCACTCCAATCTTATGCCATGTGATGTGAAACATTGTTGTGAATTCAACAAGTTGGATGAGGTTACATCTTACATAGTTCTTCATGTGTTCGTGAACATCTTTCTCCATCATGGGCCAACATACTCCTTTTCTTTTTAAGGTTTTGCAATGTTTGTACTCAAGAGTGATGATCGATTCCTTTAAGGTTTTTTCCTCGTTGTAGATAACCAAAAATTGGCCCACTCCAATCATATGCCATGTGATGTGAAACACTGTTAAGTATTCAACAAGTTGGATGGGGTTACATCTTACAAAGTTCTTCATATGATCATAAACATCTTTCTCCATCATGGGCCAACATACTCCTTTTCTTGTAAGGTCTTTCAATGTTTGTATTCAAGAGTCACATTGATCTAAATAGGCCCCTGTGTGCTTTCATAACGAACTCTAGCTTTTCCTTGACATCAACACAACAAAGAAAAACACCTTGGCTATCTTGATAGTAAAGAATTCTAGCAATGATATTAAAATTGGTAGTTTCATGTATAGACTTAGTGGTTTCATGGATGATTTCATGATGTGGTGCATATGTAAGAAATGGAACTATCATTTTTGTCCACATGGGAACTACCCCCTAATTAAACAAATAGGTATATGGTATATTATTTGCTACACCAATAGGTGGATCACCATTGGTTAGTTAGGATAAATGATATGCATGAATATGCACGTTCCCTTTCTTCACTATTATTAGAAAGTCAAAGTGTATAAGTAGTAGGGATTGTTGGAGTTTGAGGTCTGTGGAAGCACATGAACAACATAAGGAAGAAGAAGAAGCTTGAAGCACAACATCCAATACTAAATATATTACCAATAGAATATACAAAGATAAGTGACCCGTTAGGGTTATATGCATAAATACAAGCTGAGGGAAAAGAACCTCCTAAAGAGGGAAAAATGTGCCTTCGCAGTCCTAGTGTGTTCACACACATCACTAACTAAATATATCAACAAATCCCCCTTGGGAGTGATGCGGTGAACAAGGAGGTTGCACTCATGTATAAGGAAGTGCCAAGCTACATGGAATCAATCCACAAAAGGAAGTAAACCCAAAGCTTTGTAGAAAGCTTCAAACTTCTCCCTAGAGAGAGCCTTTGTGAAAAGGTCTGCAATGTTCTCTTGTGTGGGCACATATGCCAAAATAATCTCTCCAATAGAGAACATGTCCCTGACATAATGATAGTGCACCTCAATGTGCTTAGTGTGAGCATGGAACACAAGGTTCCTCGCAACTGGTGATGCACTTTGACTATAAGTGAAGATGGTGGTGGCAGAAGACTAACCAACACCCAAACAAGCCATAAGGCATCTGAGCCACACACACTCAAGAGTCATTGTGAAAGCTGCCCTATACTCATCCTCAGAACTAGGAGTGGCCATAGTAGTCTGCTTCTTGCTCAACCAAGATATGCATGAGCTACCAAGAAAAAGCAAAAACCATTGGTGAACACACAAGTGTCATAGCAACCAACCTAGTGAGAGTCAAAAAAAGCATGTAAATTTGGTAGTAGTGATCTCCCCTTGGGATAAAACAATACAAGTAGCCAGGTACCACTCAAGTAGTGAAAGATGTGTTTAACTGCCTGCCAATGCTTGACACTTGGGCAATGCATAAACCTTCTCATCTGTGAGACAACAAACTAAATATATGGCCAAGTAATGCATAAGTAAATCAAGCATCCAATAGCCTACTGATAGAGAACAACATCAAATGCATCTCCAGCACCATGAAGACTCAATTGGAAACTTGTCTCCATAGGAGTGGCAATAGGTTTGTAGTCTTCAAGGCCAAAACACTGCAATAATGTGTCAATATATTTTGTTTGACACAAAGCTATTCTGCCGTCAACTTGCATAAATTGAATGCCCAAATAATTATGCAAATGCCCCAAATCTGACATCTCAAATGAGGCATGCAGATCAGTCTTAAAATCAGTGGTATGCTTGTCACGAGGACTAGTGAGCAGCATGTCATCAACATACACAACAATGATCAGAAGCACATCATTTGCATGCTTAACATATAAGGTGCTCTCAGTTGGACTATTCTCAAAACCACATGCAATCAGGTAGGCATGTATCTTTTCATACCAAGCACATGGGGCTTGCTTCAAACCATATAATGCCATTTTCAACCTGCACACTTGGTTTTCATGCCCTTTCTGCACAAAGCCATGGGGCTAAAAAACATACACTTCTTCATGCAAATCACCATTCAAAAATGCAGTTTTAATGTCCAGCTGATGTACATTCCAAGCATGATGAGTTGCAAGTGCACAAATGCTACAAATAGTAGTCATTCGGCATGTAGGAGCAAAGGTCTCATCAATAAATGCCTCTTTCCTGAGCATAATCCTTTGTAACAAGCCTAGCTTTATACCTATCAACTGCTCCATCAGGCTTACACTTCAACTTATATACCCACTTAGTGCCAATGGCCTTCTTTCTAGGAGGCAAGTCACATAAATTCTAGGTACCATTTTTCATGATAGCATCATATTCTGATTGCATAACAACCATCCATTTTTTTTAATTTTGTGCTTCATCAAACAAAATAGGCTCTGTTAAAAGCACTTCTGCCAAGTTGCTTTTAATCTCGTTTTGGGTTCTTGGGGATGGTTAGGGGTCTGACAGTGCAGAGGCCCTTTATTTAATTTTCCCAAATTAACTATTCAACTAAACAGTAACTATACTTTCAAGGCAACAACTTCCGCTACACAGTTACTATTTTTCGGTTACGATTATCTTTACACAGTAAACTTATCGCGCGAGTTAACAATCACACAGTCGCACAGATTTATTAATTTGAATGTGACATTACTGTGTTAATACTTAATACTGCAATTCAACGAACATAATACAGTACTCAGGAATTCTGTAAATCTGCACACGATCTTCTCAGCACAGTCACCGAGACAGACAGTCTGGCGAACCTATCTCTCCTTGCCGAAGAATCACCGTAATGCCTTTTCATTAATGGGTAAAAGTTACATCTATTCACTACGCCTTTTTGGTGTGTGCGATATATGAAAAATACAATCCAATTCCGGCGGCCTAACACTGGCACACACGATGGACTCAAACCCGCAAAGAAAAAGAGAACTAAGGCTCATCAACTATGCCTTGTATGTACAGTGTTCTGGCTAATTGAAATGTTCGGGTGATCTTTTGTTTCAGGGAATCCAGCATAATCTTCAATGTGTCTGGCTCTACCAGTTGTGCGTCTATTCTGACTGAACTTGCCGCAATAATTTGACTCATCAGTTCATCAGTCTGCGTTTGCAAAAATGCTTCTTGTAAATAAAATTCATTAGCTAATGCAGCATCTCTCTGCTGCTTCATATCCACAATTTGGGCATCAATTCACGACAATCTTTCTGCTTGAATGCCTAGCTTCTTTTCTCTGCGTTCTAGCTCTTGAGCTTGATATTGGATGGTTTTGTAATACGCATCCCTTTCTTTCATAATACCTTCCATCTCCTTCTTTATTCGAAGTGTCCGGCCCATCTGTACTTCCAATTCACGACTCTTCTTAAAGAGTTCGGCAGATACATTCTTTAATTCTTCAGTATTCTGCATGGCCAAATCTACCATTTCCTGTCCTTTTTGTGTCACGAGCGCGAGATCTTCACGAGTTTCTTCCAATAAGTTGCCCAGAGCAATTCTAGCATCTTCTTTGTCCTGCACCAATTGATTTAACTGCTTTATTTCTCATCGCGAGCAGCTAAAAGAACATTCTTTTCATTTAACTCAACAAGTGCTGCATCGCGTTGGGCAATCAGGTTGTCCTGGTCTGCGATCCATGCTTGGAATTGTTGAAGTTGAACCTGCAGAGCATGGTTCTCTGCTTTGACTGCATTGTCTTGTTCCTGTAATGGGGCAATATCCGCTTCTAGCAAATCGACTTTGCCTTGCAATTCCTGCCGGATATGTTCAGTTTCCAGCTTCATTTGAAGAGGTAATTGCTAAGAAAACTGGATCAGGAGGCGACCCATAGATTCTAATTCGTTGAACATAACGGTCGGTGGAGAAATAGCAGGAAGTGGTTGGGATGAAGAGGCTGAGAATAGTCGAGGGGAGGGTGGTGGAGAGTAATCGGGAGAAGAGGATGGAGGAGTAGGTGCATCGGGAATTACATTGGCGATTGCACTAGTACGTACTGCAATGGGCTCATCAGGGTTAATTGGCGGAGGAAGGGGGATAAGAGCATTCTGCACCAGGACTATTCTCTTCACATTCTGACTTGTCACCTCAGCCCTTTCAATCATGGCCTCAGCATTAGCAATTACTTCTGTGATGATTGCAGCGACGATCTCCTTCACAGTTTCCTCATCTTGTTGATGAGAGTCCGCTCGAGAAGAGACTTCTTCGAATTCCTCCAGGTGTGCACCATGTTCCTGCTGGTTGAGCGGAGAAGAGGGAACTGATGATTCGACATGGAAGGAAGTGGCAGTGTCGTGGAAGACTTCAGTTTCGTGCCCGACAGTGGATCCCTGCACCTGACTTTCAGAGGGGCTAACGCATCTGCGTTTTCGACGAAATAGTTGAAGCGGATCTTCATCGTCATCATCCTCGTCCTCGAGCATTTGAGTAGATTCTTCATGTAACAAGAAGGGAGCGATTGGAGGGGGTTGCGCAGCTTGGATCGTCGGAAAGAGGAAAGTGAGGATATGGGGTAAACGGGAACGAGGGAGGTCACCCTTAGCGATTTGCTTGGTACCGTCACGCAGTCACGGTGAATACGCTAGAAAAAGAAAGATGTAAAATTTACAGGCTCACGGGACACAGTATCTATCATCGAATAGAATGTTGAGAAATACCATATGTGCGTTTCTGTAAATTCAAGGTGGCTACCAAAAATTGCAGAGCTGTACGCTCTGGTTCAGGTCTGCAAAGAATGGCATACTCATTAGATGAGTGCCGGGGGAACAATTCTGTCATGGTGGCCACGGAAAGAAGTGGACCATTCTCCTATCCTTCACGAGGGAGTCGAAAAGCTTCAGCAAACGTAGCTAAAGTAATGACTACACGAGATGGTAAACAAGCAATGGGCCAACACTGCTCTATAGCAGGTGTAGCGGCGATGGCAAAAATGATATGCGCATGGAATGGGTGACACTCCACTGAATGCCAAGGCAATTCAACGAATTCCAACAAACCACGAGTGCGCAAATACTCACTCATTTCTGGAGTGAGGCCTGCATGGAAGGTTGCGACATTCACGAGAGCTTCCATGGCGCACACAAGTAAACACAAAAGCACAGAATACAAAGAGCGCACAATCACACAAACACAATAGCGATTATCAGTAGAAAAAACAAGATTAAGTAAGAGCACGGGAAACATTAGGCGGCAAAAACCTAATCATAGCACTGTATTGGAGAGAGATCCTTCATAATTACGGCATGCATGCATGAACAGAAACAGTAACACAGGGCGGCGATTAATCATAGTTAGAGACAAAAACGGGAAGACTACGGTCAGTGGTCAACCAAAATATGGGGATAAAAAGAAAAACAAGTGACACTCAAAAAAGAGGGAACAAAACTGCATACACTTCAGAGGTTATCAGACAGCTGGTGATATGGGTGGAGCTTAGAACTAGTAATCACTTTTGGCAGGAGAACACCTGTTAAGGTCGCCAACCGAAAAGTTGCTGGTCCCACTTGTTCAGCAATTCGGTATGGACCGAACCACCGTAACTTAAATTTTCTGACAGAGCGATTAGCTTTAGCATTATAGAATAAAACAAGTTGGCCAACCATAAATACAAGGGTCTTGAGGAAACGATCATGAGTATGGGCTTGACGAAGCTGAACTTCTTGAAGAATCATAAAGCTTTCCCAGCGTTGTTCATCCAATGATCTGAGCGCATCCAACCGAAATGGCAAAGATTCTTGCGGCAGCAATTTCTGAGATAAGGCAACACACAGACTCGGTATCATACTTCCATTGGTGCAATAGCTTCCAATCCATCAGCAAGTTTAAACGGAGTGGTTCCGATTGCCACTTTGTACGTGGTTCGGTATGCCCATAATACAGCAGATAAGTGTTGATCCCAACGTTCCGGACAGTCCAAGATCAATTTGTGAAGCATATTCAACAAAGTCTTATTGGTACTTTCAGCCAAACCATTAGCACGTGGATAGTACGGTGAGCTAAATTTATGCATAATTTGAAAATTTTGAGTCAGTACTTGCATTAAGTTGTTTGCAAAATGTGTTCCTTGGTCCATCACTATCTCCAGAGGTAATCCATATCGAGGGAAAACATCCTTCATCAAACATTTGGCCACCGAAACAGCTGTGGCAGAGCGTAAAGCCCAAGCTTCCGCCCACCTAGTGGCATAATCTGTACAAGTCAAGATGTATCGATTGTTGGTGAGGGTCGCTGATGGTGTTATTGGGCCAATAAAATCTAGACCCCACTTCTCAAAAGGCTCTAGAGGTAAGACAGGTTGCAGGGGAAAGAAGTGTCGCTACAAGGGCTGTCCAGACCGTTGATAGACATCACACTGCTGCACAAACTGAACCACATCTCTGTACATTGTAGGCCACCATAGCCCACTTTGCAGAATTTTCTGGTGAGTAAGATCAGCTGCAAAGTGTCCTCCAGAGGGTAATGAATGAGCCATGGCAATAACTGATTCCACTTCATGTGGAGGAATGCATCTAAGTAAAACACTAGTATGATCTATGTAATACAATTGACCCACAATCAACTAGAATCATCAGCTGTAGACTCCAATTTTTTGGCGCAGAGTAACGGGAGCATTAGTAGGGAGACAACCATCAGTGAGAAAAGTCATTAACGTATCATAGTATGTAGGAGCCACAGGAAGTTCTGCAGATTCTTCAAGAGTTGTCTCGGTGACGTAAATTGCCGGTGTAGTGTCATCAACACCTACCGGAGACTCACCGGAATCCAGTCGAGATAGGAAATCTACCAAGACATGTGTTGTGCCGGGCCAATGAATAACTTCATAATCAAACTCTTGTAATAGTAAAACCCATCTTGCCAATCTACCACCTAAATGCTGCTGCCGAACCAAGTACACGAGTGCAGCATGATCCACATGGAAAGTAAATTTACGACCCAGCAAGTAATGCCAAAATTTCTTAACAGAGTATACCAAACCAAGACATTCTCGTTCTATCATAGAGTAATTTCTCTCCGCAGGAGCTAATCGACAGCTCGCATAGTACACAAGCCAGAACCATTTGTCAATTTGTTGCATGAGGACACTACCAATCGCAATATCTAACGCATCCATGAAGACATTGAACGATCGTTCCCAATCAGGTGGTTACAGGATCGGAGCCTACGTCAATAAGACCTTCAACCGATCAAATGCACTTTGGCACTCCTGAGTCCACTCGTACTTCCGCGGAGCGCTGGTCATAAGCCGATTAAGTGGTGTCGCTAAATGAGCTAACCACCGTAAATGTCTGCCATGCCACCGGATTTGGCCAAGAAAGTGCATAACTTCTTTCAGTGTCTTTGGGACTAGTGCCTCCAACACGGCTGCTACTTTATCTAGATCTACCTGTATTCCTTGTTTAGAAATGATATGACCAAGTAGTTTGCCACAGGAGACCACAAAAACTGATTTGGTAGGATTCAAACATAACCGATACTCTCAGCATTTTTCAAAACAACACCGTAAATGATACAGGTGCGCCGAAGTGGCACCAAATAAGGAAAAATCATCCAAATATACTTGCATAAACGTGATCAAGTAAGGTGAAAAGACTTCCTGCATACATCTTTGGAATGTACTCGGGGCATTCCGTAAACCGAACCACATTACGGTGCAAGCATAGACACCCCAATTAGTGATGAATGTTGTCTTCGGTATATCCTGTTGTGCCATCCTCACTTGATTATATCCACTGTAGCCATCCAAAAAAGAATACATTTCGTGACCTGCTACCCTATCGAGCATTGTATCTAGAAAGGGGAGAGGGAACGGATCCGGTACAGTGGCGGCATTGAGTTTTCGGTAGTCGACACAGATATGCAACTGTTTATTTTCAGCACCTTCAATAAACGATCAAGTTCAGCTTTCACCTGTGCCACATAATTAGGATTCATTCTGTAACTAGATTGTTTGATTGGCCTCGCATCCGGTTTGAGCACTACCCGATGTTAATAAATCCGTGAGTCAAGACCTTTCATGTCTCTGTAATCCCAAGTGAAAACATCTGAGAATTCACACAAAAGTTGTACCAAATCATCTTGGAATTTCTCTGCTAATCCTGCCCTAATTTTTACTAGTCTCAGCTTGACCGTGTCACCCAAATTGTACGTTACTAATTGATCCTCCGGTACATAAAATTGGGGAGGTTTCACCAAATCATCAACTGGGTGAAACAGTTGTTGTAAGGTTGCTTCATCCATTGCTAGGCCATCATTGGCTTATGCTTCTCCGGTCATTGGTACGACCGTACAAGCTGCCGGACTCCAATTGTCTACTACCGACTGTAATTCCACAGTACTTAATGGGATCAGATCCTTATTGGTCTTGAGGAAAGCCTCCTCCTCCTCATCAGATAGCCCATCCAACATATGGACTGGCTCCGCTACATATGGCCGTGCATGAAGATCACAAGGTTGCATAGCATCCAATGTAACTACATATTTTTTATGATTGTCTTTAAAAATTAACTCTTGAGCTGACCAATCCTGTACGACTTTGGCTTGCTTGAGCCATGGTCGACTGAAGAGTAAGTTGTAGTCGAGGCTAGATTCGGGTAGATCCAGGACTACAAAGGTCATTTTAAATGTAGTTCCCTACAAGGTAATAGGAACATTACGTACAAGTCCCACCCGATGGACTCTGGATTGGTCTGCCATTCGCACAAAAAATTGTACGGGTTCAATTTGGGTCCAACCCAATTTCTTGTAGAGTGCAGCTATTGCAATATTCACACCAGACCTGCCATCAATAATCTTCTAGTTTTTATACCAGACGGTGATCAATGGGACTGAATGATCCATCGTAGAATCCATCTCCGGCTGTATGGTCGCAGTCGCCGGAGCACATGAAGGTCCGGGACTAACCTGCTGTTGGAATTGCTGTCTTACTCTTGGAACTAAGGCGAGCAACTATTCCAAAGGGAGTGTGATTGAAGCCTTAGATAGTACGTCCCATACCTTATCTGCTTGGGCTGTGGTTATCACCGATTCTGGTGGTGATTCTAATGTTGTTGGGGCAGAATTCTGTTCATTTGATCTTGCCTGTGGCAGAGGGACCTATGTTACCGAAATTGGATCAGGAAACACAGTCGGCTCCTTAGTTGTCCATTGACTAGCCTTTGCAAACATCCGTTGTTGCTCACGAATTCCAGGCTCAAAAACTTCAGCTGCTGGTTGCAACTGTTTACCTGATCTTGTCTGAACTAGAGTATTGATATTTGGATATTTCTTTATATTCCCCCATGTAGTTAGGACGATTATGTAGACTCAAGGTGCCATCCTTATGAATGCTGATATTTTGAGCATCACCGTAATAAGATCCTTTTGAATTCTCATCTTCTGACTATCTCAAGGATAGGTAGATTGATGTGGTGCTCTTGCTTTCATGATGTTTCATGAACTCTTTCCCATAGTTCTTGATGCCAAGCTTCATCCATGTTTGGTATGGTCTTTTCTATCTCTAGGTCCATTCTTAGCACTTGTGGTATATGCAGAGTTTCTTTAAGTGATCTAAAATGAACTTGAGCAAGATCCATCCATGCCACTTGTTGTGTGAATTCCTAGAATTGATGCTCTAGAATCATGATATTTAGTACCATCATGGGCACATGTCCTAGCATAGTCTGAGCAACCTCTATTATTTTCATGCACAAGGCTAATATTTCTTATTCTAAGTCCGCTCTAGGATATCACTATTTGTGGTGATTTAAGCTAGGTTAGTGGCTATTCTCACCTGATAAGATTTTAAGCCTTCTTGATTCATGTGGAACCAATCTCTCTTGCACCAATGATTTCACATGATTACGGAGATATTCGTTAAGCATCCAATCTATTCCTTGTTCTTTTTGAAAATTCTCTTGAAAATTGCTCTTTCTTTGTCTCTAATTCTTCTTGAGTTTCTCTTTTCTCACTTTCTAGTGATGTGATCTCTTTTATAAGTGGCTTTCACTCTTATTGGTGGTGTTTTCTATCATTCTTGGTTTAAATCCCCTTTTTTCTCATCAAATGGGCTAAAAAGTTCAAATTTTGTTCGGATATACCTAGGTTGGGCTTGAACTCTAGTCATAGTTTTCACCAATATTGATGTATCATGGCTTGTGTAGGTTGATCCTCCTATCTCTATGTATTTATTTGGGTGATCTTTTCCTTGTTAGGATGTTACTAAAGATATGATCTCTTCCATAGTCTAGACAAAATCTACATTGAGTTCTAGTATTAGCTTAATACTTCAAAGGATGAGGACAATAATAAATAAAGTGGTACCTAGTACATCTACGACAAGTCCCTCTTATAGGTGGTGCTCTATTTTGCCTCATAGGAGGACTAAAACTACTCTGCCACACATTATAACAATCTCCCTCTTGTCCTTGATTCCAATTAGAATCGTGATCATATTATTGGTCATCAAAAGAAGAAGGGTAGTTTGACTATGGCTCTTCATAATAGTATTTATCTCCTCCAAGATGCTCATAGACAGGTTCTTGCACTTCTGGAGGTAGTGCTAATGATATAACACAATGGATCACTCTTTATTATCCTCAAGATTGGTGTATTTTAGGGGAAAAACGTTTTGTGGGGGAGGGGGTTGTTTCCATAGGAAAAAATATGGTGGATTAGGATCTTGTTGACCAATTTGTGGCCATGTGCCAAATAATATTGCCAACGATTGTAGTCTTCTATTGGTGCACAAGGCATGCATGGGATAGGACTTTGGTTAGTGTGCAGGAGGTTATCTCACATATTGCCAACTATAATGAGAGTCAACCATCTGATGATTTTAGAGATTCTTGCAATATTGAGAATATTATAGTTTCATTCTATCCAAATGTGCCTGAGCTTTTCACAAAGTGAAAGTTTGCATTGGATGATATCCTCTGCATTGGAAACAACTTTTGCATTAAGGTGCACCTTGATATATTTGGTTGCATGATGGCTATTAAGTTCCCAACTGCTTAGTTACCATGTTGGCAATTTCATGAATAGAGGGTAGGTGTGATCCACTACTAGAACTAAAGTTTGACTTAGTTTGTAGTTGTGGAAGCTTTAGCTCGTTTTCCAAGTTGCCTTCCTAATTAAAAATCATTCCTTTAAGCATGCATCTAGAGTTTGCAAGAACTTTACATAGACAAATGCCAATCCACAAAAAGGATTTGAAATGTTGCATGCTTTGATTGGATGCTTCTACAACGGCTTGTAGTTCCATGATAGTCTAATTGGTGTTGAGGGAATCGACATCAAGGGTGGCCACTTTGGATGACAAAAATGCATGGGCCATAGACAAAAATATTTTTCTTTCACATAATCCATTAGCTAGTGCAAGACAAGCAAACTCCTCAAGAGTTCATAGAGAGAAGGCAAGAGAAGCTACAAAAATAAGCTTCATACACAACCTAGGGAGAGCCAGGTCAGAATAACATACCAGTAGACCAAAAAGGGAGAGGACTATGGGACATATGTTAGACAAAGATGATGATGATTTACCTGTACTTAGATAGAAAGGACACTTGAGAACATCGAGACCCTCATAGGTAGTTAAAACCCTAAAGAGCTACTTTGATGGCACAAGAGATCCTTATGATCATGTAGCCGAATTCAAGCAAGCATTGAGAGTGGAACAGGCAGAGGACGTGTTCACTCAATACAAGGACTTTGGGCTAATCTTGAAGGGTACCACCCTAGCATGGTTTCAACCCTTGTAGTGAGATCAGCATATAAACATCATGCAATTGATGGATGCCTTCATCAATAAGTTCTCTAGGAGTGGAACCACACATAACACCTCATCTACGATCCATAGTTTCAAGGAGACTCCCAAGCAATGATGAGGTTAGTAGGACATAGATTCAAGTAGCACATAGAAAGATGTCAAGTCCTAGAGCTACCTACACAGGCAAAGTAGGTATCATTGCTTTTAGATGGTCTCTTGAGTAGAAAATTATGATCATATGTGTACCTAAAAGAGCCAAATACTCTAGACGAGTGTGTGAGAATGTGCATAGACATAGAGGATGACTTAGGAGAGGAAGTAGAATTGTCCAAGCTCTATAAACAATCCGAATGCTCGGCTAGTGTCACATAAAAATCTTCATCTTCAGTGGAGGAATTATCTAAGTTAGTTGCACAAAGCTAGGAGGAAACTTATAGAATAGGAGGAATCAAGTCATTGCTATCAAACATTGCTACACATGTAGTAGTGATCACATGGAAAATGCTTGCCCTATACAAAACCAAAATGCTTTAGCTCCAAGCTCATACTACTACGCAATGTAGAGAAAATACAAACCACATAAACCTAGACCTCAAATGAGATAGAGGAGACCACAAAGCCCTAGAGGACCTTGCTATAAATGCCAAGGAGACCACTGTATATGTGAATGCCCACATCCCCACTAGTAGGGTAACCATGCTATCTTACCATTCAAGGATATTATTCAAAGTGTGGTAAAGAGCACATTAATGATACATGAGTGTCCCAAGCATCTTGCTAATGCCTCGAAGATTACACTGATCAATGTGATAGGTATATTGTAGAGCTCAAATAGAACTCTACCCATATTAGTTCCCCTTCAGGCAATCACTAGGGCACATGCTTTACAACAAGCCCAACAAGGAAACCAAGAGAAAAAACTAGAATCTAGTGAAACCGGAGAGTCTAGTAAAAGAACTACTAAGTCATGGAAAGATTCTAGAGACAAAATAAAGGCAAAGTGGTACAAGAAGCTAGCAAAATTAGAAGGCAACTTGAAAGAGACCAAGGCAAAGATTGTAGAATTGACATCCCAAGTCCCATTAGAGACTCCACCCATTCCTAATTTAGGTTCAATATTATCATATCATATTCTAGAAGAATTAGATATGATCTTCAAGGCTTACCATACATGAGTGAGAGAAGGACCAAACACAATAGAATTAGAGAAGAGCTACCCTAGAGCATACCCAAAGGTAGAAAGGACAAAGTTGTGTATCCAAATGGTTGAACTAGCTCACACCATGTTTAAGGCTAGTGAACTCTTTAACTAGAGTAACCTAGTCAAATGAGAGTTGTACTTTCAAGGGCTGCTAGAATGATTAGAGAAAATGGCATCCAAACATGAGAATTTGGTGCCTCAAAAGGCTCATTCTATCGAAAGCAAAAGAGAAGAATTTCTTCCAGTAAAATCTTATGTTCGTAACTCAACAAAGTGCCAAATTCCTCCTTTATTAACAAATACTCACAAGAATGTTTGAGAGAGATTCAAGAAGAGAAGTGGGGTACAGAATAGATGACTCCCCCATCCATTCAAGAGATAGATGATAATCAACATCAATTCCCTCAAGATATCCCCCCGATATATGGAGAGCAAGAAGACATTCAATCAAGTGAAAGGATAAACTTTGAATCCAATCCTTTATAGGAATTGCCACATTTCAGTGGTCCATGGGAATCAAAGTCTATTCAAATGAAAGTCACCACAATAATGATAAGAATGAAGAGTCAGTTATACCTCGAAACACAAAGGTAGTAAAGAATACTAAAGCGTAGTGTCACCTCAGTTTAGGAGAAATTTTAAAATTAAATCTAGCATTGTGGAAACAGGTAGCAAACCAAGTGCCAAAAATTGCTAGTTCTCACTCACAGGTAGGATCCCACAAAAATGTCCAAGAGATACCCATAGAAAATATAGGAAAAATGAGTGACCGAGAAGAAGGAGACACCTATCTTCCAATCACATATCAAGGATACACAATGCAGAAAATCCTAGATTCAAGAGCAGAGTTTCCCTCACTACGGCTTCCTTATGTTAACGTTGGGGCAATCAAGCTTTGAGACCCATGTGAATGAAATTGCGGATGGCAAATGGACACATAGAAAAGTCATTAGGGTTGTAAGAAAGAATCACTCTCACCTCTTGTGGTGTAGAGTTTGAACATACCTTTGTGATATCTATTTACACTCCTCAAAGTACCCCTTCCATCACTTTTGGTTCAACCCACCTCAGAGATTGGGTGTATACATGCCACACTTTTTTGGTCATAACTTCCATGTCTGTTTTGGACGTTTAATGGGTCACTTCAGAGAGCAAGAGGAGTATGCTAGATTTATTTGAATTTGTTGCATTTCATGAAGTATTGAACTTTCTATAGCACTCTCAAGATTATGCCAACATCGTCACCTACGATTTAGGGATGCATAACTTCATCGTTTCGTATCTGATTGTTATGATTTCACTTCCTTCTAATTGATCTAGTGGAGAAGCATTTTTCAAAGGTATTTTCATGTATAGCAAGATTTTGGAAGACATGAAAATCAAGCATTTGCAGGTGGTTGAAGACTTTTTTTCTTGATTTTAAAGTGGTTTTTACGATACAATGATGGTCTTCTTGGTCTTCCAAGGGTGTCTATGTCAATCGGATATGTCAAATTTGATTTTTGAGCCTGTCAAGGAATGGAATAGCAAGAACCTTTAGATTCATTAATTGTATCATGTATAGATGATAGAAGTAGGAAATTACTATTTAATCTTGAAATTTGATATATTTCGCACATGTTGGTGCCTTAGGGACTTTTATATATGTATAGTAGCACATGTTTGTGCTCTTGCAACATTGAAATATTGAGGGGAAAATTTTTATTTCTTTTGAGAGAGAAAGAGGATAGATAAAGTAGGTGCAAGTGTGTTTCAAGGCATCAAAGAGCCAAGAAGTTGGAAAGATCAAGGCATGATATCTCTTGTGACATAAAAGAGCCATTTGAGCATTGGATCTTTTTAGGGAATTTTCTTTCACTCCTTATTTCTATTTTGTTTAAGCACATGTTTGCAGCATGTTTGGTGATGTATGTGCATGTGCTTGAGGATTCTATTCTTCTATCATAGAAAAGCATTCACCAAGTTTTTAAATGGTTTAATAATCCATCATCTTGTATGATCAATCATGGTTGAGTGTTTATCATGTAGGCATAGTGCATAAGATTCCTCTTTTCTTTGGTTTCTTATTTCATAGGAAATTTATACTTGCTATGGGATTATTTATTGATCCACTTTTTAGATGAGGATTATTTTGATTAAGATCAAGTTCTTAGAAGATAGATTGGATCTATCTCATGGACATGGGGACAAATCTCACTTATACTTTGGTATAGGAAAGTTTATCAACTTTCATTTGAGAGGACTAAATATCTTTAGATACTTATGCTCAATTTCAAAGTGAGTGAAGGTAATGGGCCTTCAATGTGAGTCTCTTAGTAGTAAATACTATGGGGTATTCATAAGAATGCCCAAAAGGCATCATATTCTAGAAACTAGGAAGGAAAAATAGTCAATCGACACTTTGGCTAGCTATTCCAGATGGCATAGCCTAGATGGATACCAATTAGGAAAGCTGGCATCGTGCGCACATGACTCACCTAGGTCTTAGTATAGACCTTAGCTCACTTATGAGCGATGGATCCCATCGAGAGAGGAAGTTAGATCGGATGCCATATAAAAAGGGAATCCAGTAAGTACCTAGATTGGTACTTAAGAGCTAGCTCAAATTGGTAGGTTGATGGTCTTAAGAATCATTTAAACTAAGCTAGTATAATTATACGATATGGGATTTATGAGAATCCACCAAAAAGGATATATGAGAGTTCCATCTTTGTGATGGGAACTAGATATATGATTTGTTTAGTGGAATGGTGATTCCATGGATTGGAGATAACAACCATTGGTATGGGATGGTGGGAATAATCTCCCTTTGAGAAATCTTCTTCTTGTTGATATATTTAGGTAGTGATGTGTGTGAAAACTCTAGGACCGCCGCGGCACTTTTTTCCCTCTTTAGGAGGTTTTTTTCCCCGGGCTTGTATATACGCCTATTGCCCTAATGGGCTACTTATCTTTGTACATTCTCTAATAATACATTCAGTATTGTGTGTTGAGCTCCAAGCTTCTTCTTCTTCCTTGTGTTGTTTGCGTGCTTCTGCAGATGTCTAACTCCAACAATTGGTATCAGAGCAGGTGGTCGCTTCATCTAGGGCGCCATTGACACTCCTCCTGTTGCAGTCTCAGAATCGCACGAATTTTGGTGAGCATACTCAGCATGTTTTCGAGATCAAAACAGCTTCGCTATGTGGTGTCGAAATCGCGATCTGAGCTTGTTTCAGCCTCCGAACGCACTATCGCATCGCTTGTGCAGGCTATTTTGTCTTTTTGTGCCAAAGGTATATACCAGTTTCTGTTCGCGAGTATAAGCGTCTCGAAGTCTGCTACACGTCTAGTGGAATTCGTCTGGGCAGTTCTGTTCAACTTTTTGAGATATAATGAATTTTCTGCATCAAGGTATTTTAGTCACCGGTCATGGCTGAAAGCAGTGATGTATTTCGTATGTTGGCTGTTGAGGATAAGTTGGATGGTACCAACTACCCGTTATGGGCTTATATGATGCGACATGTGTTGGTTGCAAAAGGACTGTGGAACATTATGCAGGGTGTTGAAAAACGTCCTATCACACCTGCAACTGTTACAACTGCAAGTACTGAAGCTGATGCAAAAGGTATCAAAGACGATGATATTCTGCATATTCCTGTTCATGCTGCGGCATCTGCTGCACCTACTGTAGAGCAAATTTGTTGGGATGGCAAAGATGCCCAGGCACATGCATTGATAGCTTTGTCTGTCAAACGTGCCATTATTCCTCACATTCGCTCTTGTAGAACAGGTAAGGATGCTTCGGATACACTTACCACATTGTACCAAGCTAGGAATGAGGCTCGTGTTGCATACCTCTGAAAACAGTTGGAGAGTGAGCACATGAATGAAGGTGATTCTATGGACAGTTTCCTAAGGAAGATCAAAGACTTGAAGGAACAGTTGATTTCTACTGATGAGGTTATACCAGATAGCTCACTTGTGCAGACCGTTCTGAATGGTCTTCCTGATTCATATCAGAGTTTTGCTTTTACTCTTCGGTTGATGATGAAAGGCAATCCGAATGCCTTATCATTTGAGGAGTTAGTCTTTTTTCTATTGCAGGAAGATCAGTCCAGGTAGAACAGGTCCAATATGCGAGTTGCAGATCAAGCTTCCTTGGCTAGTCAGAAGGGCAAAGGAAAATGGAGCTCTTCAACTAGTAAGCAGAAATCTGCTAATTCTGCATATTCGAAGAAGGAAGATAAAGATGAGAAGAAATCAGAAAAGCAGAAATTGTTTTGTAAGTACTGTAAAGGGATCATATCATAAAGAACTGTCCAAAACTGGCTACTAAAGAGGCAAAGAAGAAAGAGGCTAGAATGGTTGTTGCAGAGGCCTCTACACCAAAAACAGAGTTTGCTAATCTTGTGTAGGAAGAAGAATGGGCGTTTACTACTGTCTGCAGTTTTGACCCATCTTCTCATGAGTAGTGCATGTCTGCAGTAGACTCAGATGTTTGGTATTTTGATAGTGGGGCGACCAAACATATTACCTCGCAGTGCAGTTTCTTCTCTTCACTCGAGCCTGCCCCTACAGGGAATACTGTTACATGCGCCAACAACTCCTCTTATCCTGTTATGGGAGTTGGTAAGATCATTTTGACTACTACTAATGGTAGTTCTTTCACTTTGTCAGATGCTTTATTTGTGATAGGGATCAAGAAGAACCTGTTATCAGTTTCTACATTAGCCAAGATTGGCTTGGTTGTGAAATTCGTTGATGACAAGTGTACAGTTCATGATCTGTCAAATTGCGATGTGATTATTACTTCTGGCATTTTATGTTGTGGGTTGTATAAGCTCATAGACTATGAAAGATCAGTAAATGATTTGGCATGTGCAGTAAATGATTCTCAGGCTATGTCAGATGCAAAGCTTTGGCATGCACGCTTTGGTCATCTGAATTTTGCTAGTTTGCTACACCTACAGAAATCTGAAATGGTGTCCTCTTTGCCCAAACTTGAGGCACCTGGAAAACATGTTTGTGAAGGCTATATTTTGGGAAAAATGCAGAGTTCGTCCTTTCCAAAAGATGGTTCAGTTCGGGCTACTCAGAAATTGCAGGTTGTACATAGTGATGTTTGTGGTCCTATGTAGACACCTTCTTTTGGGAATTATCTTTACTTCATGACTTTCATCGATGATTTTTCCAGGCATGCATGGGTATATCCATTGAAGGCAAAGTCCAAAGTGTTCATGTGCTTCAAACTGTTTTTGGTTTTGGCTCAAAATCTGTCAGCATGTAAATGGGCACCCTCCGTTCTGATCGAGGGGGGGAATATATTTCTGATTTTAATGCATTTTTGGATGAACGTGGGATAAAACACCAGTGTACAGTGCCGTATACACCTCAACAGAATGGAGTTGTTGAATGAAAGAACAGGTCACTCATGGAGATGGCAAGGTGTATGGTCAAGAGTCAGGCTTTACCACATAGTTTCTGGCTTGAGGCTATCATGTGTGTAGCATATGTACTGAACAGGTGTCCCACTAAAGCGTTGTAGTCTATCACTCCATAGGAGTCTTGGCATGACTGCAAGCCATCTCTTGCTCATCTGCGTGTTTTTGGTTGTTTGGCATATGCATTAGTGCCTGAACAACATCGCAAAAAATTGGATGATAAAGCAGTAAAATGTATTTTTGTTGGGTACAGTTCTGAAAGTAAAGGCTATCGTCTGTATCATCCACAGACTAAACGCATTCTGGTTAGCCATGATGTTGTTTTTGTGGAGGATGTTATTCAGCCATTGCTTTCATGTACTAAGGAGACATATGTTAGCTCCAAAGACATGTATGATACTTTGCTGCCTCTTTTTACAGGTGGACAGTCTAGTGCTGGTCCAAATGAGGCAACTTCTCAGCCTTTGCAGGTTTCATGTGATGATGCAGATCATTCCATTTTTTATGCAGATTTACATGATGCACTTATTGATGAGAGAGCTGATATTGAGCAGGCAAGAACTATGCCAAAATGATTGGTGCAGACCTTGTATGATAGCAAATTAGATGCACCTCTATCATATCGTACTCGATCAAGCTCTCATAGTGCCTCTTTTGCATCAGATTGCTATGCTATGGCTGCATCTAGTCTATGTGATGAGACTGAGCCCGTTTCATTTGATGAAGCACAAAATTCAGAAAATTGGATGGCTGCTATGCAATCTGAATATGATGCAATAATGAGGAATGTACTTGGTCTTTATGTGACTTGCCTCCTGGCAAGAAGGCCATTGGCACTAAGTGGGTATACAAGCTAAAGCGTAAACCTGATGGTACAATTGACAGGTATAAGGCTAGGCTTGTTGCAAAGGGTGATGCATAGGAAAGAGGCATTGATTTTGATGAGACCTTTGCACCTACATGCCGTATGACTACTGTTCGGAGCATCTGTGCACTTGCAGCCCATGATGGTTGGAATGTACATCAGTTGGACATTAAAAAAGCATTTCTGAATGGTGACTTGCATGAAGAAGTGTATGTTTTTCAGCCCCATGGCTTTGTGCAGAAAAGGCATGAAAACCAAGTGTGCAAGTTAAAGAAGGCATTATATGGTTTAAAGCAAGCACCATGTGCTTGGTATGAGAAGATACATGCCTATCTGATTGCACATGGTTTTGAGAATAGTCCAACTGAAAGCACCTTATATGTTAAGCGTGCTAATGATGTGCTTCTGATCATTGTTGTCTATGTTGACGACATATTGCTGCTCACTGGTCCTATTGAGAAGCATATTGCTAATTTTAAGGCCGATTTGCATGTCTCATTCGAGATGTCTGATTTGGGGCATTTGCATCATTATTTGGGCATTCAGTTTATGCATGTTGATGGTGGAATGGTTTTGTGTCAAACAAAATATATTGATACATTATTGCAGCGTTTTGGCCTTGAAGACTGTAAACCTATTGCCACTCCTATGGAGACAGGTTTACGATTGAGTCTTCATGATGCTTGAGATGCATTTGATGTTGTTCTCTATCAGCAGGATGTTGGATGCTTGATTTACTTATGCGTTACTTGGCCAGATATTCAGTTTGTTGTCTCACTGATGACCAGGTTTATGCATTGCCCAGGAGTCAAGCATTGGCAGGTGGTTAAGCGTATCTTTCACTACTTGAGTGGTACTCGGCTACTTGGGTTGTTTTATCCCAAGGGGGGATCACTACCGCCAGATTTGCATGCTTTTTCTGACTCTGATTGGACTGGTTGCTATGACACTCGTGTGTCTACTAGTGGCTTTTGCTTCATGCTTGGTAGCTCATGTATATCTTGGTTGAGCAAGAAGCAGCCTATTGTGGCAACTTCCAGTTGTGAGGCTGAGTATAGGGCAGCTTTCACAGCGACTGACGAGTGTGTGTGGCTCAGATGCCTTATGGCTGATTTGGGTGTTGGTAAGTCTTCTGCCACCACCATCTTCACTGACAGTCCGAGCGCATTGGCAGTTGCAAGGAACCTTGTGTTCCATGCTCGCACTAAGCACATTGAGGTGCATTATCATTATGTTAGGGAGAGGTTCTCTGCTGGGGAGATCAGCTTGGCATATGTGCCCACGTAGGAGAACATTGTAGACCTTTTCACGAAGGCTCTGCCTAGGGAGAAGTTTGAAGCTTTCCGCAAAGCTTTGGGCTTACTTCCTTTTGTGGAGTGATTTCCACATAGCTTGGCACTTCCTTATACATGAGTGCCAGCTACTTGTTCATCGCATCACTCCCAGGGGGGATTTGTTGATATATTTAGGTAGTGATGTGTGTGAACACTCTAGGACCGCCGAGGCACTTTTTTCCCTCTTGAGGAGGTTTTTTTCCCCCGGCTTGTATATACGCCTATTGCCCTAATGGGCTACTTATCTTTGTACATTCTCTAGTAATACATTCAGTATTGTGTGTTGAGCTCCAAGCTTCTTCTTCTTCCTTATGCTGTTCGCGTGCTTCCGCAGACGTCTAACTCCAACACTTCTATGGGTAGGAAGAAAATATTTTTACTAGAGTTACGAGAGATATTTGGAGGGTATCTCTGAATTTAGAGTTCAAGAATAGAATTGTGGATATATTTAAATACTTTTTTACTCTACTTTCATAGTAGTTTTCCTTTACATGGGAGTTTGATTCTCCACCCTCTAGTGATGTTAGAGGCTATGGGAGTGATATTTTGGAAGTTAGGTATATATGGGAGATAGTAGGCACCATCAAACAGTTTCTCATCTTTGACAATATCTTTTATGAGGCTTCTTATTATGATAGACATTTCATTTACATTCTTGGGGAAGAAAATGTTTTTATGGGGGAGGAAATGTCACATAAAATAGTCTATGAGTGTGAATCAACCCCTTTGTACTAGTTGAGAAGGTTAGCCACATTGCACGTCTTGGGAGATCATAATCTTTATGTTTGGAAGAAAGCTCATAATCATGTACATGATTGTTGCAGGAGGAGCTCGATAGGTTGAAAGTTTAGGAAAGCTACAGTCTCTATGTGGGATGTTCATCAACTGGTAATAGAAGATCTTTATCTATTATATGATATTCCCAGACAAAGAGTTTGAATCCCATGGCTTGGATGAAATATTAGCAATAATGGCCATAGTTAAAGACATCAAAAGCAAGAAGAAAAAGTTTCATTCTATCCCCTCAAGAGAGAAGAATCTCAATAAGAGATATGTATCTAGTTGAGAGATTAACTTATGACTCTTTCATTGCCAATCATTATGCATACATGAGCCAAGTAGTTGCATGTGAAGAGCCTAATTGTTTTGAGGATGCAAGCAAGTGTGAAGAATGGAACGAAGCCATGCAAGAAGTAAAAGCACTTGAGGAGAATCACACTTGATCATTGGTGCCTAGGATGAAGGACATGAAGGTGATGGGCAACAAATTAGTATACAAGGTGAAGAGGAATCCAGATGGTATCATATCTAGGTTGAAAGCGAGGTTGGTTGCCAAGGGTTTTGCACAAACATATGACATTGAATTTGAGGAGAATTTCATACCTGTAGCAAGGATGACTACGGTAAGAACTCTCATTGCAATTGCAGCCTCAAAGAGTTGGAAGATTCACCATCTAGATGTGAAGAATGCTTTCTTGAATGGTGACCTAAAAGATACTATTTTCATGGAGCATCCCAAAGGCTTTGAAGATCAAAGGTATCCTCATCATGTAAAAAATATTGGAGGTTTCTTCTAAGTGCAATTGGAAATGTACAATTTCTCATGAAAGATGTAGATGTGGTGCCTTGCTTTGAAACAAATTTTTAGGCCTATATATGCACACCTCAGATATGCAATTTTTTAGATGGTGCATAACAAAGATCTTAAGAATTTTGCTTAAGTGGTTATCTGATGCTGAAGGTTCACTCCTTTTTTCTTTCATCATGTACATGTATATATATTTCAATCTTCTTGTCAAAATGTAATTCTTTGTTTCTCCAATATTAATTCCTATTATTCATCCTGATGTAGTCATTTCTTCTTTGTTTTTCTAAATTTGAGTCTCTCTTTGTATGTGAAGATTCTTGCATACCTTCCTCATTGTTGCATTTAGGTCTCCATGTTAGTTTGTATGTATTTGAAATTGTTCTTTATAGAATAACATTATTTCTACATTTTTTTTTTTTGCATTGGTATATTCTTCTCAATAAGAGTTTTGGGTAACCAAACACATTTCTTGTGAAGTAAATTCTTTTTTTTATAGATGTTTGATGTCTTTCGAAAATCATTTGATCATTCTTTTCTATTTTATCATTTTGTTTCATGTTATTATGATGTTGTTCCTATTGATCTTCTACAAAAGCAAACATAAAAGTCTCAATTTTTCATTCTTGTATGTCTGCATCAACTCTCTCATAACATTACTTACAAAAGAAAATCTCATATGTTGTCCTTTCATTTTTGTTTTCAAAAATGTACGTACAAAATCCAAAGATGTTGCGTCATCAAACCTTGTCCTAAAATTAAATCTTTAGTCATCAACTCTTTAGGCCATTCTTCACATTCCAAATATTTTTTTCTTGTCATAATTCAATCGCAACTTGTATAGTTGATAAAGAACAAATACTTTGACCATTCAGAACTTTAATTATAGTTTCATTATTAGATTTGTGTATTAGTGAATTATTTAATAATTTTGAACTGATTAAATTTAAGTGTGCTCCTATGTCCAAAAAGAGTCTACTTTCTCTTCCTTGATATGTCATTTTTATAACTAGTAAATGATCTATTTACTATTTCCCTCTCAACTTTACATGTCATTACTTGTTTAATTTTTCTCAATTCTCTTTTTCCTTATTTTCTCTTTTTCTTCTTCCCAAGCTTCTTGTCTCATCTTCATTTATTCTTCTTTTCTTTTATGTGATGTTTGTAATCTTCTCCACATGTCTATAGTTAATGGTTCCATGTATGTTTTCACTATACATCACTTCTATTATTTGGAATTATCTCTCCATTGAAATTTGCAAGTTGCAATCCACCACTAGAATTGGTTTTATGAAGTATGTAAGGTCCATGTCCTCCCTTTTTCACTATATTATTTAAGAGTGTATGCCAAGACTGAATCTCCTTCTTACAACTCCTTATTCTTAATGTGCATACCATAATTGTCTCTTTTTTCTTGCATAGATGCTTACTACAACTTGTAATCTTGATGCTCCCAATTTTCCAACTCAATTACTATGTTAGATAGCTCATGTCCATTCCATGATAATTGGTTTGCTAACCTTAAGGTAGGTATGAAAAATTATGTGTGTAAATATGCTACTCTATTTGAGCATGATAAAGTTGTGTATCCCAATTAGTTCTTTTGGTAATCACTATTTTTTGACAAAACAATACACAAGACTTTGTTCTTCCGTTTAGCTAGTCCATTTTCTTGAGGATGATAGGGTGCTTACTTTCTATGTGGTATCAAATAATGTTTAGTTAAACACTCTATATTTGATTCAAGAAATGACTTCCTGTATCACTTACCAATTCAATTGGTAAGCGAAATCTTTTTGTCGAATTTTTATATAAGAATTTTGTTGAATTTTGAGCATCATTTTTTGTTGTATCCTTAGCTTCGGACCACTTTGTCAAGTAGCATGTTGCTACTATAATATATTCTACATGGGAACTTGTGGCAAGGGGATGAATGGGTCCAAGAAAGTCCAAACCCCATTTGATAAATGCTCTTGCAAACATAAATGGTCTTAATGGCATCTCTTTCTTTTTGGATGTTTTTCCCTTTGGTAAATATCACACCATTTCACATGAGATTCAACATCTTTAAGTAGATTTGGCCAGCAAAATCCTGAGTATAATATCAACTTGGCACTTTTGTTATGTAAAGGTCCTCTTGCCACTCTTGAATGAGCAAGTTCTAACATTTCCCAGCATTTTTCCTCAGGTACACAAATTCTTAAATAGCCATTAGTTCCTATATTATTGGTTGTTTATCAACACAAAAGCTTTACACATTTCTTGCATATTCTTCTAAATGTATTCATGTTTTCTTGAATTTCATGAGAATTTTCCTTCAAGTATTCCACTATGTTTTTACTCCATCATTTTCTTTTACTTAAACCATCTTTGCCGCCATAGGAAAGATATCATATCCCTCTTCATTTTGAAAGCTAATTCCAATATTTTCTTCATTTGCTACATCCAATGGAGATAATATATTTGTCCATCCATAAGGTTCAAATTTTTCATCATTGAATATTTGGTGCATATACATTTGATCATCTACTATCCTTTCATTCACACAATCTTCTCTCCTAAGAAGAAATCTTTTAGGAATTCTTTTATGTATTGGACCATATGCCCAAACTTAAGCACCATTTTCACTTTCCTTTTTTATGGATGCTAAATATTTTATAGTAGAGTCTTTTTCATTATGAACTTTAATCCATTCTCTTGGAGGGACATCATGATAGGTTCCTTTTCTTAAATTGACTCTTTTACATTACCTTGATATTGCAAATAAAGAAAATCTTTCCCCTAGTCTTGTACAACATTCAATTGTCTCATAAATGTTCTTCCCAAAATGATCTCATAAGAGGTTAGATATGAAAATTTCCACTATTTTAAAAGTATGTTCTGCCCCTATCCCACAAGTTTTGATTATCACATTTTCCCATAGTCCTAGGGGCTTTTTGATGTAAACATCTACCAATTGTAGCCTCATTCTAGTAGGTTTAATTTTTGAAGCACCCCATTCTTGCAATATTGTTTTAGTCATTATAGCTATTCTTGCTCCACTATTCAAAGTGGGAGTTACTTTTGTTCCTTCTGTTTCTATTAAGAGTACAATGTTTCCTTCTTCTCCTTCATAATATCCTCAAATTTTATCTATTGGTACATGTAATAGAGAACCTATTACTACACATGTTCTTTTGAGATTTTTCAATATGTTTGTTTTTCTCAAAACCTCTTACATATGCTTCCATCTAAGGGTTATCTTTCCTTAATTCTCTTAAGGTTATGTTACATGAAATGTTCATTTCCTCATTTACCTTCTATGGTTAGTGGCACATCAATTTGATTTTCTTGCTTCTTTTCTTGATGAACACCCTCTCTAAATTATGAATAAGGAAGAACATCACTTTTAAATGATTCCATCTTCTTTTCCATTACTTCTCTCAATAACCCCTTATCCAAATTTTCTAGATTCTCTTTGTGTAGAGTTCTAGAATTTACCAACACATTCGAACTAGGGTTTTAAATTTTTCGTGTATTTGTTGGTAACAGATAGAAACATGGTAGCAACCATCTCAATTTTCCCACTTCGCATATCCAATGCTTGCAATTTGGGTTCCTTGTTATGAACATAGTCTCAATTAGTATCTTTTGAATGATCATCTGAATGACTATTATATCCATCATAGGATTCCTTAGCTAAGACTAAGAATCTCTCTAAATTATCTTCAACAAATGTATAGTTGACTCGAACTACATTGGTTGGTAATGGTGATTGTTGTCCTAGTACTAGTCTAGGTTGATCCAAAAATTCATTCTCTCTTAGTTACATAGGTTGATTATGGTATTCTTCCTCTCATACATGCTATCTATTATAGAAACATTCATCTCTAGTATGATTTGCCCTTTTTTCTCTAGAGTACAATATTTCAAACTTCTTTTATCTTGTAGATGAGGTGGTTTTTTATATTGTCAAGCTAAATAATTTGACACTTTGTGCAATGTTATATCCTTGAAGATTGTAAATATATTGAAAGTCCCATGGAAATATGTTTATGCTTGGGTTGTTTTATTACAAGAGGGATCGGTACCACTATATTTACATGATTTTTTTAACTCAAATGGGCTGGATGTTATGACCCTCATGTGCCCACAAGTGGTTTTTGCTTCATGCTTGGTAGCTCATGCACATATTGGTTAAGAAAGAAGCAAGCTACCATGACCACTTCTAGTTGTGAGGTTGAGTATAGTACAACTTTCATAGCTATTTTTGAGTATGTGTGGCTCAAATGCCTCATGGATGGCTTGGATATTGGTTAAACTTCTACTACCACCAATTTATTGACAAACAAAGTGCATTGTTATTTGTGAGGAACCCAATGTTGCATGCTCGCACTAAGCACATTAAAGTGAACTATCATAATTTCAGAGAGCAGCTCCCTAATAGAGAGAGCAATTTGGTGTATGTGCCCACACATGATAATGTTGTAGACCCTTTGTAAGACCTTGCAAGAATATCAAAGCTTTTCTCAAAGGTTTAGGCTTAGTCGCATTTATGGTCTGACCTTACTCCACATTATTTGAAACTTCCTTAGACATTATTATTATCCCCTTATTCATCACACCACTCCTAGGGGGATTTGTTAGTATACTTTGGTAGTGATGTGTGTGAACACACATGATTAGTGGGGCACTATTTTCCCTTTTAAGATTTTTTTTTCCCAGATTCTATATACAATTATATGGGCTACTTATCATTTGAACATTCACTTAGGAATACACTTAGTGTTGTGCTCCAAGATTCTTCTTCTTCCGTATGATGTTTGTATGTTTTCCTCAAACTCCAATAGATCTTCATTAAGATAATTTTATCAAGTGTAATTTGTGAAGGGATTCATCAAGAATAATGCTTTCCATTGATGATTTAGATATTAGATGTAAAGGATTATTGAAATAAGTCCATTTTCTGTGTTTTCTTTCTCTATAATCTTTCCATGACTTGTTCTTCTTCTTGCTAGACTCTCTTATCTCACTAGCCTCTAAGGATTTCTCTTGGTTCCCCTGTTGAGCTTGTTGTAAGGCCTAAGCTTTTGTAACTGTTGGATTGGCATTAAGGTGGTTGGAAAACCACTTGAACCTTGCAAAATGTCTATCACATTGATTGGATTTATCTTCAAGGCATTGGCCAAAATCTTTGGACACTCAGATATAATATGCCTTTACCATACTCCAAACAATATGTGTGGCTCACCCATTAAAGGGGTATTGCTGGAGAGTGTTAATCTCCAAAAGAACAAGCTACTCTTGAAGTTAGAGTGCCTCTATATCAAGAGTAACTCAAAACATTTACCAATTTAGAGGATTAATGATCAATTATAGAGATTTTGGATAAACTATGAAGAAGATGATTCTACAAAAAGTCTGCTGCACATATCTCTCTCATTGACTTATCAAATGTGTAAAGTTTTTTATAAAACTTTGCACAAGGTGTCACCTATAGTTTGCACACCTTCTCCAAGTCAAATCATTCCAAAAGACTCAGCAGACCTTAAGAAATGATCTCAACAAGTCACCTATGTCTAGAACTGCTCTTCTGAGAAGTCGATTCAAACACCTGTAACTTCTAACAATTGGTTCTCTCAATCTAGAACCCGTTTATGCAAATGATTTTAGCCATAAATAGCTTACCTTCCAGCTTAGATTTTGACTCCTCACTCATGCAAAACTTTAACCTGTACACTGAGAAATGATCAAATCTTTGACCATCGAGATTGCGCCTGTTTCAGAAAACAGTGAACACTTCTTCATATATGAATGTTCCTACTCATAATTCTCACATCCTGTTTACAATTAGGCTCTCAAAACTTTAACCATAGACTCATTAACTATGGAACTAGATGTCTACAAAAGGATTCTTGAAATGATCAAGCACAGAAGGAGAATGCATAGAAACATAGGGCGCAATTTTTTCTTCCATTACTAGAAAACTTTACATCTGGATGAGAGAGCTAATCTTCATACTTCTCTCAAGTGTCTAATCACACCTAATTCTTCTGAATTCTTGTATTCTATACTCTCATACATTTGCCCTGATATTTTTCCTTTGTCTATATAGTCAAATCTTTACAAGCTTATGACTATACAAGAGCATAAGTAAACTATCTCTGAATTAATGTACATATGTATCTCTTCATCTTCTGAATATGCATTTCCTTCAAGCTTCATAACTTGATCTTTTCTTCAGTCCTTGACTTCCAAACCTTCATCAAAACTTCAATTGTTGATTGCTCTGCACCAATAGCTCCCCCTCAATCATCAATTGAGGTTTTCTCTATCTTCTTTATGTCTGCCATATCTTTGAATCTATGTAGCTTTGATCCATCCAAGCTCTTGGTTAGCATATCAGCTATCTCATCTTTTGTTGAAGTATGTATTACTTCAATCTCTTTATCCATCACCTTCTCTCTTAGAAAGTGATACTGAATCTCAATATGTTTAGTCTTGGCATGAAAAACGGGATTAGCAGCTAAATACAATGAACTCATGTTATCTCCATAAATAGTGGGTGTACTCTGAATGATGTCAAAACTCTTCATAAGAGTCTTAAGCCATATCACTTCCTTTGCAGCCTCAACCATCCCTTTGTACTCTGCTTCTGTAGATGACAAAGCAACTGTGTGTTGCTTCTTTGAACACCATGAAATTAACTTATCTCCCACATAACACAAGTATCGATAACTTGATCTCCTATCATCAGGATTACATGCCCAATCTGTATCACTATAGATCTTGATGTTTGTATCTGAGGTAAAACCATAATACAAACCTTCTTTGAGTATACCCTTAATGTACCTCAACACTCTTTGTCCTGCAATCCAATGTTCTTTCCTAGGACAATGCATGAATTGAGACAATACTCCAACTGCATATGACAAGTCAGGTCTAGTTAAAGTAGCATAGATCAAACTACCAACCAAACTTTGATATAGCTTCATGTCCTTGAACTCTTGTCCTCCATATCTGCTCAATTTGTGATTCACTTCCATTGGAGTAGGTGCTACCCTGCAATCATCCATTTTAAACTTGAATAAAAAGTTCTTCAAGTACCTTTCTTGAGTTACATACACTCCATGCTGAGTGTATGAGATCTCCATGCCCATTAAATATGACAAATCTCCCAAGTCACTGATCTTGAACTCTTTCTCCATTTGCTTCTTTAGACTTTGAATGCCTTTCTCATCTGTACCTGTAAGAATTATATCATCAACATATATGCACATGTAAATAAACCCATCTTCACTTGCTTTGACAAGCAAGCTACTATCTGCTTTCGACACTTGGAATCCAAGTTCTTTTAAGAACTTCACAAGTCTATAATTCCATGCCCTTGGGGCCTGCTTCAAACCATACAAAGCTCTCTTGAGCTTGCACACATGATCTGGATACCTTTCATCTCTGAATCCTTGTGGTTGCTCCATGAAAACATCATCTGAAATATAACCATTTAGAAAAGCATTCTTCGCATCTAATTGACATAATTTCCAACCTTTACATGCAGCAATAGCTATGAGTGTCCTGATGGTTGTCATCTTTGCCACAGGACTATAAGTTTCATCATAATCTATACCATATGTCTGAGCAAACCCTTTCACAACAAGTCTAGCTTTATACCTAGACACACTTCCATCTGCATACCTCTTTGTCTTGTAGACCCATTTGCATCCAATGATCTTCTGACTATTTGGTTTAGGAACCAAATCCCAAGTCTCATTCTCCATCAATGCATCATACTCTTCCTGAATAGTTTTCTCCCAATTTTCCTTACCTTTTGCCCCTTCATATGTAGAAGGGTCTTCATCTGCCTTTACCATATATGCATAATCTTTGGTAGCCAAAAAAGAAGTGTCATAACTATACCTTGTAGGTTGCCATTTGTGTCTTGATGACCTTCTAAGTTCTCCACTCCTTGAGGTTTCTGGTTCATCACATTCTAGATCAAATCTTGGCACTTCTTCAACTTCAACATGTACTTCATTGTTCTCCTCTTCATCAAATATCTGAACCTTTGATTTACCTTTCTTTTGATTCACAACTTCTTCATCACCTGCATAAATATTGATTGTACCTGCATACCAAGTACCTTGCTCATCAAATGTAACATCCTTAGACACAAGGAATTGTTTTGTGGATGGACTCCACAACCTATATCCCATCTGCTTATCATCATATCCAATGAACACATATTTTTCAGCTTTGGGTTCCAATTTATGCCTTAATTGTGATGGCACATATGCATATGCCAAACATCCAAATACTTTGCAATGATCTAAAGTAGGTCTTTTACCCCACCATGCCTCATATGGTGTCATACCCTGCAAAGCTTTACATGGTAATCTATTGACCAAATAAGTAGTTGTATTTACAGCCTCAGCCCACAAGTAATTTGGGCAATTTTTCTCCTTCATCATGGATCTTGCAAACTCAACAAGAGTTCTATTTCTCCTTTTTGCTACACCATTTTGTTGAGGAGAGTACCTGCAAGTAATTTTCCTTTTTATACCTGCATTCCACAAGTAATCACTGAACTCATTAGAGAAATACTCTCCCCCTCCATCTGACCTTAGTCTCGTCAACTTATGACCTGTAATTCTCTCTGCATACACATGATAATGTTTGAATGTATTGAATACCTCTTACTTATCTTTGATCACATAGATAGTGATCCATCTGGTAGCATCATCAACATAAATCACATAATACCTTGAACCATTGATACTGAAATCCTTTGATGGTCCCCACACATCTGTGTGTACCAACTCAAGCTTCTCTGAATACATAAAACCATGCTTGGAATAAGATTGCTTATGAGCTTTACCTAATTGACATGCCTCACATCTGTATGTCATATGTTGACCTGCAACATTAGGCAATCCAAGCACTGAACCATTGTTAACCATATCTTTGATACCTCTTTCATTGAAATGTCCAAGCCTTTTGTGCCAAAGATCTAACTCAGAGATCGTATGTCCTCCATAAGTGAACAAGGCATGACCAACATTACCTTGGATCTTCAATGTGAACAATCTTCCTTCTTTCTTTCCTGAAACAATTTGTTTATACCCATTGCTAGGGTCTTCCACAAACACTCCTTCATTAGTGAACCTAACTTCATAACCTTTTTCAACAATTTGACCTACACTTATCAGATTCTTAGGAATTGTAGGAAGATACAAAACCTTAGTCAAGAGAGTACTTCCATCCTTAGCCTTCACTAATCCAATTGACTTCACATTATGCTTTGTATTGTCACCTGTTTGAACTACATGATTAGTTACCTTATTCTCCAAATCAGTCATCAAAGCTATGTTGCCACTCAGTGATTGCTACACCTTGAGTCAATGTAGAAGACTCTTTGGTCTTCACTTTGCCTTTCACAAGTTGCATTCATTATCAATGTTGAATCCTCCTTCTGATCTGAAGCACAATTGTAGTAGGTATTGTTGTATTGTTGACTTTGGAATCCTCTACCTGCATTTCTTTCAAAGTAACCTCTACCACCTCTACCTCTGAAATTACCTCTTTGATTTCTGCCACCTCTTCCTCTTGAATTAAAATTTTGATTATATCCACCATTATTCTGAGTATTATGCCAACAATCATTAGCTAAGTGATTTGTCTTACCACAAATCCAGCAAGCTTTAACTCCATCTTTATTACTCCTACCTCTTCCTCTACCTTTGCCACCTCCTCTTCCTCTTAGGAAGTTGGCTTGGCTAGTTGTACCTTCATCTTCATTTACTTGTTGCTTCCCTTTGATATTCTTCTTCTTATCTTTTGAATACATTGCGTGACCTGTACTCTTATCACTTTCACCTTTGACATCCTGCTCAAAGGTTAGCATATGTCCTAGCAACTGATTTAAATCAAGAGTGAAATGATCAAGTGATAATTCAGTAGACAAAATGAATGGCTTCCATTTGTCATCACCTCTTAAACCTGCGAGAAGAGAATCTCCCATCCTTTCTTCACCTGTATTGAATTCTTCAAACTTTATGAGTAATAGATGTACCTTTACTTCGAATGATACTCCTTTTGTCTTTCTTGATGTCGTATGGCCTCCTTCTCAAGCTTTGCTCTCAAGCTTTCACCTTTTGAATCTTCAGATGTTGAATTCTTTATGACTGCAGCAGTCAGGATGCTCCTTTCTTCAATTTTGATGTTTCCTGCTCTGATACCACTGATGGAGAGTGTTAACCTCCAAAAGAACAAGCTACTCTTGAAGTTAGAGCACCTCTATATCAAGAGTAACTCAAAACATTTACCAATTTGGATGATTAATGATCAATTATAAAGATTTTGGATAAACTGTGAAGAAGATGATTCTATAGAAAGTGTGCTGCACATATCTCTCTCATTGACTTATCAAATGTGTAAAGTTTTTTATAAAACTTTGCACAAGGTGTCACCTACAGTTTGCGCACCTTCTCTAAGTTAAACCATTCCAAAAGACTCAGTAGATCTTAAGAAATGATCTCAACAAGTCACCTATGTCTAGAACTGCTCTTCTGAGAAGTCGATTCAGACACCTATAACTTCTAACACTTGGTTCTCTCAATCTAGAACCCGTTTATGCAAATGCTTTTAGGCGTAGATACCTTATCTTCCAACTCATATTTTGACTTGTCACTCATGCAAAACTTTAACCTGTGCACTGAGAAATGATCAAATCTTTGACCATCGAGATTGCACATGTTTCAGAAAACAGTGAACACTTCTTCATATATGAATGTTCCTACTCATAATTCTCATAGCCTGCTTACAATTATGCTCTCAAACTTTAACCATAGACTCATTAACTATGGAATTAGATGTCTACAAAAGGATTCTTGAAATGATCAAGCACAGAAGGAGAATGCACAGAAACATCGGGCGTAGTTTTTTCTTCCATTACTAGAAAACTTTACATCTGGATGAGAGAGCTAATCTTCATACTTCTCAAGTGTCTAATCACACCTAATTCTTCTGAATTCTTGTATTCTATACTCTCATACATTTGCCCCGACATTTTTCCTTTGTATATATAGTCAAATATTTACAAGCTTATGACTATACAAAAGTATAAGTAAACTATCTCTGAATTAATGTACATATGTGTACACATCTTCATCTTCTGAATATGCATTTCCTTCAAGCTTCATAACTTGATCTTTTCTTCAGTCCTTGACTTCCAAACCTTCATCAAAACTTCAATTGTTGATTGCTCTGCACTAACAGGTATGTAAGCGTTCCCATATAAACTGATCTCCCTAACATCTAAAGCATGCTCCTCTAGGGGCTTGTGGTCTCATCTATCTCATTTGGGACCTATGGTTAGGATTTGTGTACATGACATTGGAGTATTTAGGCTCCCAACTATATTCCTTTGTAGGGGTTTGGTAATGATAATTCTTTTTGTGTTCATGTGACTCTGTGTAGGTGGGTAGGTTCTCTCCATGGGATGAGTCAAAATTGTTGGCATTAGTATCATTCTCAGTAATCAAGGTAGGAAGAGGTACTAAAGCCCTATGAGTGTTCCCTTCTATCATCACAATTTGATTGATATTATGGTGGCAGGGGGTGGTCGTTGTTGTCCTAGCACCAGTTGTGGTCTAGGTTGTGCCTGATACTGTGGTTGGTAATTTTGTTGTGGCATATAGTAGGATTGTTGTTGGTATTGATTTGGATACCTATATGGTTGTTGGTAGTTTTGCCTAATTGCTTTTTTATTGTAAGGGAAATATTGAGCCATATGATTCCTATATTTCCTCTCTATGGTGCAATAGTATGATCATCGAGCTATTGTGTTCTAGTTTTTCATTTGGCAAGCATTAGCAATGTGATCACCACCATAAGTGTAGCAATGTTTTATGGTAGTGACCTTGTGATGTGGCCTATTGTGGAAATTTCCACCTAGCTTTTGTGCAACTAACTCATCTAGCTCCTCTACTCAAGATTATGGTTTGGATGTAACACTAGCTGAGAAATCTAACCCTTTGTAGAGCTTGGACAAATCTAACTCTTCTCTTAAGTTGTATTATATGTCTATGCACATTCTCCCACATTGGACTAGGGTATTTGGCTCTTTTAAGTACACATAGGAATGTAGTTTTCCACTCAAAAAATGTCTAGGAACAATGATACCTCCTTTGCTTAAGTTGGTAGCTCTCAAACTGGACATCTTTTTATGTATTTCCTATTACCATTAGTGTCCATGTGAAAGGCCAAATGGCCACCGCACACTTCTTTGTATATGTTCTTTAATAAAACATATAGTGGCCTGGTCAGTCACGGACTATAAGTTCGACTGCATTTTGTAAGACCTAAGAAGTCTGTCTTCGTGCTCCCTGTGTATTGTGTTTTCTGTGTATTTTGCAGTCTCTTTGTAGACTACTATGTGCAGCCTTAGGAGCTCGGTTTTCTAATCCAAGGATATCATCGTGGAGCTCGAGAGAAGGAGAGCGCACTGTGGTGCATCGCCAACAAAATACTTCACTGATATCAGAGTTGTTCCATGCAAAAGCTTTGTTCCTTTTGTGCGAGTGAAGCGAGCACCCCCCCAAGGCTTATGACTTAAGGCGGTGACCAAGGCATAGACCTTGGCATACCTTGTCATCCGAGTCACCGAAGTCATCGTTGGTGCCGTTGGCTGCGCGCGAGGGAGGACCTCAACGATCAAGGAATATAGAGGTTCCCGATCCTTCCCGGGAGGTCACCCATCCCAGTACTGTTCCCCCTATAGCTCGCTTAACCGTGGCAATCTCTTGCCACTAAGCTACACTCTTGTGGTATTTGAAGAAGGGGAAAGACTAAGGTTGACATTACCTTGAACAAGTTTTGGTCCCTCAAAGCTTCATTCTTTGCTTTCAAAGTCTACTTTTGAAGCATTTTTGGGGTGCCTTTTGGAGCCATTTTGGAGTACTTTTGCACATAGTTCTCTTCGCATAGGTCCAAGAACATCAAGAAGAGTGTTCTTTGTACTTCTACCAACCTTTAGGGCTGTGTTTTTCATCCACACTCGTAAAACTACAGGTTTCTCGAGAGGTTTTCAGTTTTGGTGGGAGAAGCCATTGTAAATCTATGCAGGTTTTGAGCCTAAAACATCACAGTTGATAGACACTTGCAAGTGTTATTGGCTAGTTTTTGGGCTCTGCATTCAGACTTTTATTGTCATTTTACTGCATATATTGAGCACATACACACCATGTACGCTTTTGTGGATACCGCTTATGTACGTCCATGTGGTCATTGATATAGTGGTTACGTTTTTGCATAAAGCCTTTTACGTTTTGATAAAGAAGATCGTGGTGAGGTTTTCTTAACTAGGAGACACTCAGATGTCGGGGTCTCTTCGATGATGCAGGTGGAAGACTTACTCAGCCTCGCCATAGGAGATGTATGATAGTTGTTCATAGGTGCTCGATAAGCCTAGTTGGCTTCTATTGGGTAAGTGATTATATGCAGTAGAGTCAGTGATTCACTATGTAGGTAGACATGTTCGTACTTGCAGTTTTATGATATTTTGGCACTGTCCATATGCTCATTTTGCAAAGGATACTCTAGCAAAATTTTTCTTGATTTTTGGTTTTATCAACTATACAGTGGTTGATTTACTCCTTGATACAGTTATTTGTTGGTGTTTAGATTCTTCTAGCTCCATTATCATTCTATTCAGTTCTCTACCATCATGGCATCAGAGTTCTCAGGCACATCCGGTGGATCAGGGTCTAGTGCTAGTGTTTTGAGGAGGAGCTATAACTTGCAGGGCAAAGACCATTTTGAGATCTGAAAATTTGATGGCACAAACTTTGCTCTATGGAAGAATCAGATTAAAGATGTGTTGATTCAAAGGAGGCAATGGAAGCCAGTAAATGGGATTTCAAAGAATCTTGCTGACATGGATGAAGATGATTGGGATGAGTTAGATGAAATGGCCAGGTCTACCATTTGCTTGCACCTAACAGATAATAAAGAGATGGCATATGAAAAAGAGATGGCATCAAATAAAGTGTATCTGATGAGAAAATTATATGACCTTTGTATGAAGGACACATATAATATTGATGCTCATCTAAATGAGTTTGATGCACCTTGCCATCATCATGGGATATGTTTTGCACAGCTATTAGCAACAGTGCACTTGGTGGTAAACTCGTCTATGATGACATATGTGGAGCACTCTTGAGTGAGGAGATTCGTAGAGAATCTATGGTTGGCACTTAGAGTGGAGATGCATATAATGTTCGTGATTCTTACCAAGGAAAGAATCAGCAACGTGGTAGGAGCAAGAACAAGGAAAAGAATGGTCAACGGAATAAGAGTAGAAGTAAACCAAGAAAGAAGGATATCGAATGCCATTATTGTCATAAGAAAGGACACATGAAGAAAGATTGTTATGCATTAAAGAATGCTAAAGGTAAAGGACAGAATGTTGATGGGCATGTTAAAAAGTTACCTACACCATCTATTTCGACTATGAAGATTGAAGAAATTAATGCTATTTCTGATGATGATGATGTGTTGACACTTGATAGTATTGTGCCAACTGAGGCTCTTATGGGTGATTCTCTTTCCCACACCTGGTTGCTAGATTCTGGTGCTTCTTTCCATGTGATACCACTTAGAGAATGGTTCTCTAATTATGCAGCAAAGTCTCTTGGTACCATGAGACTTGGTGACTCTTACCAGTGTGATGTTGTGGGGATCGGAGATGTGGTTGTGCAGTTCATTGATAGTTCAAAATTTAATATGCATAATGTACGCCATGTACCTCAGTTATCATGCAGTTTGATGTCAGCTGGTCAACTTGATGACCTTGGTTACAAGGTGGTCTTCTATGCTCAATCCTTTTGCATATCAAAGGGCAATATGGTTATTGCAAAAGGAAGCAAAGTTGGCTCACTTTATCCGTTATTTGTATCACAGAAAGAACACTTGCTATCTGTTACTGAACAACCTATGGCTTGTATTTGTCATGGTCGTTTAGGCCATATATCTCGCAGTGGAATGAAAAATCTTTCTCGTTCTGGCTAACTTGTGTTATCGTTCTTTGATTTTTCATTTTGGGAGCATTGTCAATATGGAAAGAAAACCGAAAATGTTCATACAACGCACATTGACTCTTCAATTCAGCCTTTAGATCTCGTTCATACAGATGTGTGTGGTCCTATGCCCACTAGGTCCTTAGGTGGTTCTCTTTACTTTGTCACTTTCATAGATGATGATACTATAAAAGTCTGGGTATATCCTATTAAATCGAAGGATGAGGTAATCCCTAGTTTCAGAAAATGGCTTTCTTCAGTCGAGACTGAAAAGGGAACTAAGCTTAAGGCTTTACGTTCAGATAATGGGGGTGAGTATACCTCACATGAATTCAACCTTTTCTATCAGTCTAAAGGGATTCGTAGAGAGTTTATAGCCCCGTATACCCCAGTACAGAATGGTGTAGCTGAGAGGATGAATAGAACTATTCAAGATAGAGTAGTCTCTATGTTGCATCATGCAAACCTCTCACAAGGTTTTTGGGTAGAAGCAGTATTGACTGCAGTTCATGTGATTAAGCTTTCACCTAGTACTGCGAAAGGTCTGAAAGTGGCACAAGAGTTATAGACAGGGAAGCCACCATATTATGATCATCTTCGAGTTTTTGGGTGTGAAGCATATGTTCATATACCCAAGAATCTTAGACAAAAGTTGGACCATAAGTCAAAGAAATGCATTTTTCTTGGATATGGTCGAGAAGGACAATTTGGATATCGCTTATGGGATCCTGAAACACGGTCAGTGATCAGAAGTAGTGATGTCATTTTCAATGATTCTAAGATGCATAAACATCCCATTAAGGAGGTTGAAGTGAGAAGAGTGGTGTTAGTCCTCCAGTTAGCATGCACATAGGGATGTTCAAGACAATGTCCATTCAGATCCGTCTGCACATGTTCCTGTTTAGGAACCATTGAGACATTTTATACGTGTCTCACATCCACCTGATAGATATGTTCTAGGTTTAGATTTTGTTATGCTAACAGATGTCGGTGAGCCTTCTTGCTACAAAGAGGCTATGCAGACAGAGGATCGTGTCAAGTGGGAGGGCGCCATGAAGAGTGAGTTGGATTATATTCATAAGAATGGTACTTGGGATTTAGTACCTTTGCCAAAGGGCAGGAAAGCTTTACCATGTAAATGGGTATATAAGGTGAAGTTCACATCAGATAGTGCTTCTCCAAAGTATAAAGCACGACTTGTTGCAAAGGGTTTTAAAGCAACAACATGGTTTTGATTTCAAGGAAATCTTCTCTCCAGTGGTCAAGATGACTACGCTGCACATGTTGCTTGGATTCGTTGCAATGGAGGACTTAGAGCTAGTCCAAATGGATGTGATAACTGCTTTCTTGCATGGAGATCTTACAGATGGGATCTATATGGAACAACCAGAGGGTTATGTAGTTCCTGCAAAGGAAAGTCTAGTTTGTAAGCTCAAGAAGAGCTTGTATGGACTTAAACAGTCCCCTAGACAATGGTACCAAAAGTTTGATGCTTTTATGAAGTCTCAAGGCTATTCTCGAAATCATGAGCATCATTGTCTCTACACAAAGAGATGCTCAGATGGCAGCTTGATATGCTTGATACTTTATGTCGATGATATGTTGATTGCTGGGAAGTCCTCTTATGACTTGTCAATTCTCAAAAAGAAGTTGATTCAGACATTTGATATGAAAGATTTGGGGGATGCCAAACATATTCTTGGCATGCGCATTACTCGTGATAGGAGTAAAAGATGCATATACTTGTCTCAAAGTGAGTACGTATCCAAAGTACTCCACAAATTCAATATGTAGGGTGGAAAGGCATTGAGTACAGCTTTACCCACATATGTGAAATTGAGCAAGGATGATTGCCCCATACTAGACGAAGAAAAGGGATTCATGACCAAAATTCCCTATTAGTCTGCTATTGGTAGTCTCATGTATGATATGGTAACTATGACACCAGACATTGCATTTGCAGTGGGAGTGTGAGCAGATATATGTCTCATCCTGGAAATAAACTTTGGGAAGCAGTCAAGATGATTTTAAGATATCTGAGTGGCACTAAGGACAAGTGTCTATGCTTAGGTAGAGGAAAAGCATCCATTATTGGTTACACAGATTCTGACTATGCTGGTTCTGTAGACAATCGTAAGTCTACATCAAGGTACATTTTTCGTTTTGCTGGAGGTGCTATCTCTTGGAGATCTCGTCTTCAAGAATGTACAACTGTTTCCACCACGGAAGCAGAGTATGTTGCAGGAAGTGAGGCATGTATGGAAGCATTGTGGCTTTCTCATCTTGCTTGTGATGTGGGTTTACCTCAGCATGTACCTCGTTTGCTCAGTGATAGTCAGAGTGCCATTGCTTTGGCTAAGAATCCCATCTATCATGCAAAGACCAAGCACATTGAGGTGAGGTATCACTTCAGTAGAGATTGTTTAGCCACTGAGCGCATTATTCTTGAGAAGGTACACACTCGAGATAATGTTGTAGATGCTTTGACTAAAGCTCTATCACAGGATAGCTTTCGACACTATTATCACTTGATGGGTATTACTTGATGCATGATCTTACACAGTCACTTGTATACTGTGTAACATGCCAATCAGGTGGGAGGTATAGTTGGTATTTTTACACTCAGGTATTCTTTATCATTCTTTATTTTTCTCCCATAGTTACTTTGGCCATATTGGCCTTTAGTGGGAGATTGTTACCGTTAGTGTCCATGTGAAAGAACAAATGGCCACCGGACACTTCTTTGTATATGTTCTTTAATAAAACATATAGTGGCCTGGTCAGTCATGTACTACTATAAGTTCAACTGCATTTTGTAAGACCTAAGAAGTTTGTCTTCGTGCTCCCTGTGTACTCTGTTTTCTGTGTATTTTGCAGTCTTTATGCAGACTACCGTGTGCGGCCTTAGGAGCTTGGTTTTCTACTCCAAGGATAATGTCATGGAGCTCGGGAGAAGGAGAGCACACTGTGGTGCATCGCCAATGAAATACTTCATTTCCTAAATCTACATCCTACTAATTTTTACCATCTCTTGGGGCATTTGTTTGAAACTATGGATCAAAGATGAGGTGTTGTGTTGGATTCCACTCTTAGAGAAATCTGCAATGAAAGCCTCTAATAGCTATGTAATATTTCTAAAATGACCTTGTTGCAAGGGTTGAAACCAAGCAAGGTCCATGTTCCTCAAACTTGGACCAAAAGCCTTGTATTGAGTGAACAAATTTTCCACTTGTTGAGCTCTCAACACCTAATTAAATTCATCTATGCGATCATAGGGATCTCCCGTGCCATCAAAGTAGTTCTTCATGGTCTTAACCACCTAGAAAGATCTCAAAGTCCTCAAATGCTCTCTTTGTTTGGGCAAACGGAAGTCGTCATCATCTCTATGTGACCTTTGTCCTCTAGCCCTTTCTCTCTCTAGTTTGCTTGTGACTTCCTCTGATCTACCTCTTCCTAGGTTATGCACGAGGCTTCTCTCAGGAGCTTCCTTTGCTTTATCTCTATTGGATCCTAGAGAATTCGCCTGTCCTCCACTAACAGATGGCTTGTGTAGGAAAACTTTTGGCCTTGCCAAAAATGAGTCTGCTTACTCTAGTCAGAGACTAAGTACATTTTTTCAGAGGTAGGACTCATGTAAGTTGGTTTTTCTTTCACATCTCGATCTTTGAGCTCTTGCATTAAGAATTGCTTTGTATGATGCTTGTTTGATTTGAACTTCCAAAAGGCTTCTTTAATAGTCATGTTGACATATAATTCTATGGATGTACTATCTTGAGGTATCTTTGTGGTAGATATGATCATGGTAAGCATTGAATTCTTTCTAGAAGTAGAGGGAATTTCCATTTAATCTTCCTCATTTGAATCTTGACTTCTGACTTTAAGAGAATGTTCCCAAAGTCATCAGTTTGCTAGGGATGACTAGTAACTATGTACATAGTTCCTTGCTTCTCTTTATATGATCCATCCTCAAACTTAACCATTGGGTGATCTATGCCATAAGGATACTCGCAGTTCTTCAATTGCACAATTGACCTTCTCAAACCATCCTCATAGATGCAAACACCTAATTGGTTGGCTCACTTGTACTCCAACTGATTATTGTAAGGTCCTTGAGGTGTCTCTAAGGGTGTATTGTTATGCATTGATCTTTCCATCTTATAAGAACTATCTAACTCACTTATTTCCTGATTATCACTAGATTGGGGATTACCTAACTGCTTAGACCTAGACTTGGTGTGTGGTTGACACAAGCTTCAAAAGATCTTTGGCTTTGTCAATACACCTACTAAGGTACTTGCCAAATCTAAGGTTCATGAATTTTCTGCATTCCCTTTCTTTTACCCCTTTTGAAATTTGCTTAATATTGGTTCACTTTTCAATTCACTTATCAATTTCTTATCCTTGGTTATGTCTTGTCTCAATGTGCAACCATTAGGAATAACTTGCATTGTTTAGCTTAACTTTGAGTCATCACCTAAGGTTCTTTCCCTTCGTGTAATCATGTTTTAAATTCCTTTATGCCTTGCACTTGAGTTCTTTAATTTTCTTGGACTTGATTTGTTAATGTTACCCTATGCACAAGTACTAGCAACTACGTCTTAGCCTAGATTGATAGAGGGGGTTTAATGAATTTCCAACCTCAATACAAGCACTTTGTATACTCCAAACGGCCTAGGAAGTTTCTCTCAAGCATAGCTACTTTGCATTGATCCTAAGCTATTTTCATAATCTTTCCCATGCTATAAAGATCATTGGAAATGGAGAAGATTTAGCACATCTGGGTAGAGAAGTTGTTCTCAATAGTCACCTTTGAAGAAGCACTAAGGAGTATGATAACTCTACTCAAGGCACAAGATGAATGAAGTTTGAGTTGTAGCTAATTATTTTACAATCTATGCTTGCTTGCAATATATGTTTGTAATATTTCTCATTATTTTTTCATTAATTCATAATTGAAGCGTAGAGTAGAGTTTCATTTTTTAATGATTGTTCAATCAAAGACCTAAATTTAATGAAAGTTGCATAGGTAAATATATATTTATATAAAAGGAAATCAAGCACCAAAAGCACTTGTTTGCATCTATTCGAAATTTCCACTTCTTGCTGGGAAAGGAATGATTGTTTGTGCATTTATTCTTTCCAAAAAAATGCTTTGTTGCACAAATTCAAGTTCAAGGATTCATTTTACACACATTTCAAGGTTTTCATCCATTAGGCAAAGTTTTTAAACGCCCAAAAGCATGTGCATAATCATGTTGAATCTTAAAGGAAAGCACGAGTAGTGTGTTTGTGCAAAACCTAAACGCATGAAGTACACACATGCAACGCATGAAGTACACACATGCAACGCATGAAAGCACATGTATTTGCATGAGTTATAGCCATTAGATTTGCTTATTTGCAAACATTATGCATGCATTCAATTAAAAGGATTATGCATGCAAGAATAGATGCATGGTATTGCAAATACAATTAAAAATTAGAATATAATCTAATTAGTTAGAAGGTAAGCAGACCTTCAAAGGATATTGGAGCCAAGCCAATCTTGAATTGAGCTTATAATTTTGAACTAAATAAGTTCATTAAGTCTTATAAGACATGGATGAACCAAATTCTAAAGTGTTTAGATATAAACTCTAAAGAATTGATGCATACTTTCTTAAAAAAGAATAATTATCATATAAAGTATGGTTTAATTAAATTCATGATTCTTTTTGTATTATTCCATAAAGATTAGTATACAATTTTTACTTAATTATGGAATAGTACACAAGAAGTTCCCAGATTTTATCTATTAACCACAAGCTTGGTCTCAAGTCAACTATAGGAAGATCTTTGAAAGTAAACATCTCCAAAGAAAGGCTAGCACTTTGGAAGACTATAACTTACAACAATATAGAAACCAAAGCTAGGGAGTAAAAAACTTATGGCTAGATGTTCATCAAGTGACTCCAAGGATATAACTTTGGTAATTCTAATTCAAGACCTAACGGTCCAAGGAATCAGAATCTAATAGGTATTCTTGAATAAAGTATCATTCGTACATAAACATTCAAGAATATATCTTACAAGATAATTTTTTTTTTAACAATTCAACATTAAGATATGTTAAAAATCCAAAGTAATAGATCTTTTGATACAATAAAGAGCTTCAAACATGAAATGATTTGAACACAGGTACACCTAGTAAGAACAAGAAAGCATTAGATTTCCTCATGCTCAAGCAAGCATGCACGTCAAAGTAACACTTTGAGTTAGATTAATACTTAAGGAATCAAGAAACGATTCTTTGAATGATCAAAGGCAAGTAATGTCATTCGTCCTTGAAAACATACAATGATTCATAGGTCTTTGAAATACAAATATGTATCTTACATAGAATTGATATTTAGAAAATTTGAAGTATAAGTTAAACCTTGATTTCCATAGCTAAAGAAAATTATTGGACAAGTAAATATTTTGGTTATGCTCTTTGTGAAGCTGAATCATTGAGATCTTACAACATATTTTTAATAAAGTAATCCTATGATCTAAGGATTTGGCTGGTTCAGACGGATCTGAAATCGGACACCGTTTGGTCATCCGTGTATATGACCAAAGATCTCAAGTTTAGACTTACTAGGAGGTCTTGCCCTCTTGTGAACAAGTGATCCACTTAGCTTAGTGGTTAAGTCTCAAGGATGTGAAGGAGGAGGTCTTGGGTTCAATCCCCATGGGGTACATTGGGGAGTGTATTTCTCTCAAAGAGATCTAGAGCATTCTAGAAGCATCCAATTGAGTTAACTCGAGTTAACTAGGACACTTGGCGCACATGCAGTTACATAGCTGACACATGGATGGTTAGTATCCACCTGCCCAAGCAGACAGTCCCTGGAGAGAGCTATATATAGAGGCATTTGGTTGGGAGGAGATTCATCTCTTTAGCATGTGGTGGTCATAATCTTGCATTGGTATCAAAGCCAAGCTTTCATGGTGATCTTGTTAGGCTCATCATCTTCTTCATTAGAATATGCTTTCATTTTTTAACATATCCTTATTGGTTTTTCTACGCAGAATATATTACCTCTATCTTCGGATTCCGATGCTACGCATCTGCAGCTTCTTCATTGTAAACAAATAATAGAAGAGACATACTCTCCTCAATCGGTGGTGTGAGGGGATAGAATCCGCAACCTTTCTCTCGGGCTCACCTCTCTTAACCAAGAGGCAATGCAGATTCTTGAGGTCGGCTTCTGTTCATTTTGATTGTGCTGATTGCGCTGCAAAAGCTTGTAAGCTCTCGACCTCTTCAAGTGATGGAGCTGAACATACCACTCCACCACACAAGCTCGATATCAAAATCGTGGATTCTCAATGACTTATTGTGTACAATGTCTGCTTATCAGAGATAAAACAAAATGAGTTTTGAACTCATCATCTGAGCATCAATGATATATGTTGTAGTCGGAATTCCACACGATTGAGTTTTGAACTCATCATTTGATCATCAATGATATATGTTGTAGCCAGAGTTTCATAATCATACACTTTGTCTTTGTCGATGCATGTTCTTTATAGATCAAAACAAAAAGAGGATAAATACATTTATTGTGCATCTAGGGATCAAATCCACAATCGCTCCATTCGTAGAACAACGTCTTATCCATTTGGCCAAATTGTGTATCTGAAGAATAAAGTTCTACAGATTTATACTAGCGATGAAGCCATTTCCTCTTGATTGCATAACATATATTAATCAATATATGACAGCTTTGCATCTCATCATAGGAACTTTGCTTACAACCCAATTGAATCCTTTGGATCTGAAAGGAGTTCTCTAAGGACTCAAAAATTGACTTTAAAGTCTACCACTATGGAGGATAAACTCATGGAGTTAGATGAGTGAAGGGAGAAAAGGCTTGTCGAACAGTAAAAAGATTTCAATGTAGCTACAAAGCATCTAAAGATGCTTGAACGAGGACCAAAGGATGGAGAATGGCTCTTCTCGAGGATCAATGGAAGGACGTAGCTTAATTGAGAGCCAAGTACTTTACAAGTTGATGTTTTCATTTCAATATTTGTTTTGCTTTATGCTTTCATATAGAATGCATTGCTATTATTATTGAAGTAGGGAAGAAATCTTAAACCTACTTGGATGCATGATTTCTCAAATCCAAACTAACGACTACAACTAGGCTTGTCGTTAGAATTCTCTAAGTTTTCCTAAACTTAGAATCATCATGGAAAGTTTCAAGCAGCCCTATTTTCTTGCCATTCCAATGAGCAAGAAAATTGAAAACTTGACTTTCAAAGGGCCTACTTTTCCTAATCAAGACTCTTAATTTGTGATACTTAAGTATCACGTTTGGAAAAAATAAACTAGCTACTTGAGTGGCCTAACAACCTAGAGCCTTGCAACTACCTAGTTTGCCATTTTACCTAGCTATCTAAGTCAAGTTAGAAAAGGAGGTAACGAAAGTATAAGTATTCAATTCTAGTCACAAGGTCAACCAGACTTGATCAAACTTGGCCATGATTGTCCAAGAACTTGCGATTGAAACTACTATGAGGTTTTCCCAAGTATTGGCAATAAAATTCCTTTTGGGAATTATTCACTCAGGTTCCATTTATCCAATGGAAAATTGTGAAAAGAGTCAGTTGTTCCAAGTCCAAAAAGGGTGAAAATTTTCCAAGGGTGTAGTCTGCAACCGTTAAGACAGTAATTAAGTTTGTGGAAGGTAAAACATAATATTTACCTATCCTTAAAGGGATTTTTGGTACAAATCTAGAAAGCATGAGCGGATGCTTAAACTTAAGCAATATAGAGATTCCTGTAAAGTCTCGGCCGAGTTAGGTACCTAAAGCATCAGTAAAGAAGGAATCTAAAGATAAGAAGTCAAAAGCTCTTGTCACTACAAATTGGTCAAGAATAAACCAATTGAACTTGAATTTGTGAAAAATTCAGGTACTTGGACTTCTCATTGGTTTTCATTTGGGAACCCTAGCAAAGAAGGATGGATGTTCCATCAAAAGAATTTCAAGTTCCTAAAGGAAAGCACAAGATCGTGAAACGATCATGTGAAGGGATCAAAATCTAGAAAATCTAGTTAGAGGTAATGCCTGAAACTTCAAAATTCTCGTAAAGAGTTGAAGTAAAAAGGTACTCTATCAAGAGATGTTTAGACTTTAGGATAAGTATCACCCACACATTAATGTGAATATAAAATAGAGTGGTATGCGACATCAGATTGTATACTCAGATTGATGCAGGAAAGATGGTATGGGACATCAGATCGTGGGAGATCATTATTTTTAAGTCCTAGATTGGATCTTGAAGTTAGATTTGATCCTCAAGGAATTAAAACTTCAAAGAAGGAGTTTAAATTCAAGGAGAGTAAAAATAGTATCTCAAGATATTTCAAGATAACTTCAAGATCAAGGATATAGAAGATATGAAGTAAGTAACTTCCAAGATCTTCTTGGAACACTTCAAGATCAAGTGTTGTTAATTTAGAAATATTTGATAAATTTCTGATCAAGTAGGACTTTGAGATTGAAATGATCCTGTCAACTAAGAAAAAGATTGACTAAGTCAAGCACTAAGTTCCTAGTGTAACTTGGTAAATTTAATCCTTTAACGTGAAGAAATGCACAAGAATTGCATTCCCAGTAAGGAGTCATAAAGATTGAATATAGGCATGAACTTAGTCTCAAGTGAAGCATTATTTGAGTAAAGACTCATGAATAGAACCTCAGTGGGTCAACACATTGATGTTGGTTACCACACTAGTATCTTGTGGTTGGACGATATTTTAGACTTGCTTTGAATCTTTTTGAGAATCTAGCTTATTTCTCTTAAAGATAGAAAAAATGCTCCAATATCTTGTTGAAACAGATCTTTGCAAAGTCACAAGTCATCTAAAATTTGACTTGTAGAAAGTATGAGTAACTTTGAAGTTTGAATTAGTTATACAGAGTTTTAGTTATTTCCTTTTGCTTTCCAAATCTTTTGGGATTGACTCAGATATGGTATCTGATTCTTTTTCACAAAAGTTGAGGGTTAGCCGATTGGAACTAGAGAACTAAATTAAACATCCAAGATAGATATTCTGAACAAGAACTTTTTCAATCTTCAAAAGATGTTAAGTCCTAGATTGACTTATTCATTTGAGTTTGCATTCACTACTTTGTACTTTGACCAGTTTATCAAAGTGCAAAGTGAGGCAGTGTTTTGAATCATTTGGACACGGATGCCACCACAGAGATGAGATATGTTCTTCCAGTTCTAGAACATGACCATGTTCTTCCAGTTCTAGAACATGACCATGTTCTTCCAGTTTTAGAACATGAGGCTCGAGGGTTGCCTACAGTAGTTATATTTATTTTCGAGGACAAAAATATTTTCCAAGGGGGAAGAATGTAATAAATTAAGTTTATGATCTAAGGATCTGGCCGGTTTAGACGGACCTGAAATCGGACACCGTTTGGTCATCCATGTATATGACCAAAGATCTCGAGTTTAGACTTACTAGGAGGTCTTGTGCTCTTGTGAACAAGTGATCCACTTAGCTTAGTGGTTAAGCCTCAAGGATGTGAAGGAGGAGGTCTTGGGTTCAATCCCCATGGGGTACATGAGGAATATTTTTCCCAAAGAGATCTAGAGCCTTCTAGAAGCATCCACTTGAGTTAACTAGGACACTTGGCATACATGCAGTTACATGGCCGACACATGGATGGTTAGTATCCACCTGCCCAGCCAGGCAGTCCCCTGGAGAGAGCTATATATAGAGGCATTTGGTTGGGAGGAGAGTCATCTTTCTAGCATGTGGTGGTCGTAATCTTGCAGTATTAGCAAGCTATCACTTCTAGTAAAGAATCCATATGATTCTTAAGTGATAAAGAAGAGAGAGTTGTGTCCATCTTATGTTGTTTCAATCACCAAGAGAAGCTTGTACTTCAAACTTATGCTTCCAAAGTGGGTTATCATAATATGTTTAAGTATACAAGAAGCAAGTATAGATTTTCCAATGACAATAGTTATTGTTCCAAACTCAAGAAAAGGAATAAATATCACATATAAATCAAAGTTCAATTTCAACTTTCATCATGGAATGTGAAAGCATATCCTAAGGTGATATTAATCCTTTAGTTTGACACTAAGTGAACACAATTCAAGCAATAAAGCTTTAGGCTATTTTCTAAAAGTCTAGAATTCTTTCAAGGATCTTCAAGAAGTGCAAAAAGGTTCCAATATGAGTCCTTTTCTCATGTTGTTGATTACTCAGGAGTAATCTCAAGCACTTGAAGTATAAAACTCTCCCTACTAGTGAGAAAGAAATTATTCAAGACTATCTACACAAGAAGTAGATCCCAAGAAGTCAGAAACCACATATAGTGGTACTTAAAGTCCAATGATTGATATAACCCATAGGTGTATCAATCTTCAATAGATTCTTATCTTTGGAATTTGAAAGCCATTAACACATGCTTGGACTTGATTTGAGGGAAAGATCCCCAAAAATCATGTGGGTAAGCCAAGGAGTTTTATATAGTCAAGAGATCTTGAAATAAATAAAGAGTCGTTCTCATCGTCCCTTGGTCAAGAAGATATGAATAGACTTGGAAAATCTTTTCCAAGAAGTTGTGATTCAAACCACAATACATTTTTCCCAATTGCTCGCAATAAAGCTCATGAATAACTCATGAGAGTTACCCCTTAAAACATAACATCCTAAGTAGGATGGCATTTAATAATTGGATGTTTTCAAAATCAAGACACCAAGAGGTAGAAAGATCTAGACACAACATAGATATTTGGGCCTCCAAGTTCTTTTCAAAGCACTTGTAGGTGAGCAAAGAGGATTAAAACACCTTAGTATTTGTTGTCACAATTGGCATCAACAAGGGTTAAAGAAGGGATCATTAGAAAATGATCATGGGATCATTTAAAAGAAATATAAAGAAGGCCAAGGTCAAGATATTTTTTTTGCAGATTGGAGAAAGTATCCATTGGTAAGGGGTACTTGAATGCTAACTCCATTTGAGAAATTTTCTTTGATGGTAAGAAAGAAAAGAACTCATGATTCATAGAAAGCATCAATCAGGTTATCCTTTTCTTGTAAAAGTGCATTGAGTTAATGCAGTTAAACCCCTAGAGGAAAGGATAAAGTGATGAAGATGAGTCTTACTCTCACATTAAAATTAAAAATTAAGCCTATAAAGATTCACCAAGTCAAAGTTATGAATCAAGTTAAGGTTCAAAAGTCTCAAGAACCTTTCAAGTAAGGTTAGATACACTACGGTAAGCACCAGTTCCTAGTGTAACTCGATAAAGTTAATCTCTTGACTCAAAGTAATGCCCAAAAATTTCATTCCAAGAAACCAAGTCAAAAGAGGTTGAATAAAGGAAGGATCAACCTAGTCTCACGTGAAGCATTAGTGTTTTTAAGTAAAAATACCAGCAATAGAACCTTAGAGGGTTGACACATTGATGTTTCATTACCATGCCAGTATCTTGTTTTTTGATGATGTTTAGCTTTACTCCATGGATCCTATTGAGAATCTAGTTTCTTTCTCTAAAAGGTAGATAGATTGCTTCAATGCCTTGTTGAAATCGATCTTTGAAAAGTGAAAGTCCCATGTCATATAGAGTTTGAATCTAATTAGTTTCAAGTATCTTCAAGCTTTGAGTTGGTTGCATAGAGTTTTAATTCTTTTTTTTTCACTTTCTAAACTTTATGGATCTGATTCAAAGAGTACCTAATTCCTTTCAAGAAAGATCAAGGATAGTCAATTGGAAAAAGTTTACTAAATCAAACATCCCAGATAGATGTTTTGTACAAGAACCCATTCAATCTTCAAAAGATGTTAGGTCTAAGTTGAGTTATTCATTTGAGAGTTCGTCAAGTTAAGTAACATTACTCCAATGAATTTCATAGAGTTTAGTATGCTCTTGAAAACAAAATTTAGGAATTGCTCATCTGATTGACAATTCCCAAGAAAAATGTTACATTCTTTGAGAAAAATGTCCTAAGTTGGACAAATTTCAATTTTGATTCAACTTCGTCAAGATAAATTAAGGTTGACTAAAAGTAAATGGCACACTCTCTCCTACATTCTACATAAAATCCCAATAGGACAAAGAAGTCCTCCAATCAGGTAATAAATCAAGTAAATGTTGGTTGGAAATGAAACATGCTACAAACATCTAAGTTAGATGTTTGGTTCAACTAGACTTCTAGTTTGCCTTTCAAATCAAATTCAAGAGAAACAAGAGTTCTCAAAGTCTTTAGAGGGATACGAATCCCAACCAATTACTAGATCCATGCACTAGTGATGCTGAGAAATGGACTAGTATATTTTATCCACCCATTTCATATGATAGTGCCCAAATAGCACAAAGGAATAAATAGTGAATTGGATAGGAATGTTTTTTTTATCAACCCTTATCATTCATTCCCTACTTTGTACTTAGATCAATTTATCGAGTGCAAATCTAGATGGTGCGTTGAACTATTTGGGCAAGGATCAACTATTTGACTCTCCTTCATGGAGTATGAGGTGAATCCCACCATAGAGATGAGGACATGTTCTTCTAGGTCGGAACATGAGGCTCAAGGATATGCCTACAAATACTATATATAGCTTTATTTCTTAGGACAAGAGTCTTTCCCAAGGGGGAAGAACATTATAAAGTAAATTCTATGATATGAGTGTTTGGCCAATTTAGATAGATCTCAAATGAGGCATTTCTTGGTCACTTTTATGTATGGTCAAAGATCTTGAGACTAGACTTAAGCATAAGTTAATGTGTTATCTAAAACAAGTAATCCACTTAGCCTAGTGGTTAACTCTCAAGGTTGGGGAAGAGGTGTTGGGTTCAACCCCCGTGGGAGCATGGGGAAAGTGTTTTCCCCAAAGAGCTCTAGAGCCTTCTAACTCAAGTTAATGTGAGTTAACTTGAGTCCATAGAGACTTAACTTGAGTGGTGAGTACACCTACCACTAGTGGACTCTAGTGGAAGGTGTTAAAGTGGTGGTGGAGATTGCACATGCACTAGCCAACTCTAGTGGAAGATGTTAAAGTAGTGGTGGAGATTGCAACTGCACTTGTGGTTTTGAGTTACGCTTGTGGTCCTCATTGATTTGAGTAGCTATACATAGATGCATAAGGTTTGGAGGAGAGACATCTCTCTAGCACATGGTGGTCCTAATATTTTACTTTGTTGCATATGTCATCATAGCTCGCACATAAACACAATAAAGAAGTGTCAAATTTGGTGAAAATTGGTGGTATGAAGACCATATGCAAAAAGAAGGAAGAACACATGCCTACAATAAGAGAGAGAGATAAGCACACATAGGCACATACATGCATGCATGCAAACACACACACACACTCATGATGAGATAAGAGACAATGTGCTCCAAGAAGCTCTTCTCTTGCTCAGGATAAGAGTAGAAAGCTCAAAATATATATAATTCAGCAAGTTGACCTTTACAAATGAGATCTCTTTCACTTACATATACTTTTTAAGAGCTCTATGCACATTGTAGTGTCTAGATTAGTGTCAAAAATAGTGTCCAGAGGTTATTTGGAGGCCAAAATGATATCAAAAAATGAGGAAATTTGGTGTGGCTATTGTAATTATTCTAGAGAAGCTCGATCCATCTCTTACATCATGGGCCAAATCACTATTAGAAATAGAAAATTATGCCAAAAATACTTATAAGTATTATGGGTAGAAAAATTGAAAAAAACCTATCTGAGGAAGGACTTCCTCCACTTCTATGCCTACTTTTCACCATTTTCTTCATCCTTTGCCTGAGTGTTGAATGCTTTGAATTCATGATTTTGGGTCATTTTTGGAACTTCCTCCACCACTCCCCCCTCCTTGCTTTTTGTTGTCCTTGATAGACATCTTTGTGGTGTCTGACATGTCTGCAATGAATCATGTCTACAATAATTTGTTGAAGAGGGCTTAAACCTCATTCCTACAGAAAATTATCTCCAAGAGGTCCTAAATGAGGCCATTACTTGTAATTTTATTGCCTTAGTTGAAAAGTATCTTTTGAGTTTTTTAGATCGCCAACCTTGCAGATGAACTATTGACAATAGCCTACTCACTTCATAAGACGTGCACAATAAGATAGTTGCCAAAATTCTCCTTGAGTATGATATGCTCTTTTTGCCTTCCATTGTTGTTGAAAGCTTCAATTATAGATCCTCCAAAACCACTTGAGAATTAATGGAAGCAAACATTGACTTCTTTTGAAACCACATGTAATGTATGAACTAGGTACTACAACCTTGTACAACTTTGAGTAGGATTTTTGGAGTACACTTTTGGATTCAAAGGAAGGCTCAGAACATTTCCATCTAGACTATCCTTGAATAAATCTTCAAGAATCAACCTTTGAGGTCATACAAAAACATAACCCTCTATTGATAAATACTTACCATATTTGCTTCTTATCTCACAGGTGTTAGTAGATGATATTGAAAGCCCCTTATTAGAGCATCATGGCCATCAATAGGTACCCTTCAACACCCCTAGGATCTGGATCTTCTTAATAATGAGCATCTTCCTTCATTTTGGTAATTCAAGAATGATTTGAGAACTTCTTTATGGTATTAGAAAAATCATATAGTTTCATGACTAATTTGTTGAGAAAACAACATGCCAACACATTGAATGATTTTCTATTGTATAGGCTTGATTAGGTGAATTGAGAATCACTAAAAAAACACTAACAAGTCCAAAATAAGCCCCAAATAGATAGAATTTGTTGAAGGAAGATTTCTAATGGCAAGATCCTTTGCAAATTTGTATGCCAAAAAAGTGCTCACCACAAGTTCTCTCCTTATAACACCCATTTTGAACTCACCTTTCATCTAATGGTAGAAGACTTCCAATTCACTAGATTTTAGTACAAGGGAAAATATTATCTTGTAGAATTCCAACAATAGGCATCAAAAGCTTAGTTTTCATTAGATCATTTCCATACCAAAAAAGCTTATTACAATTCCCAAGGGGACACAAATGTTTGAGTGTAACAAACTCTAATGGAACATTACGGTAGAAATTGGAAGCACCAATTCTCATATATCTTTAGTTTGAGCAAGCTTGTGAAGTGGTATGATGGCAATATACTAGGGTGGGTTCTCCTTTGCAAGATCTACATAACAATTCCCTCACAGTATAAAATCGATCTTCGGACACCAAATGCAATACTATGCATGAGACCTAGAGAATACGCATGAATTCCTTTTCCTCATTTTATTTGGGTCAATCATCCTTTGCCCAATTTCATATATGTAGGTAAAGTTGTCCTCCATGCCTTGCCACCTTGCATATTAAACCTTTGAAGTACTTTGGATATCACCCCCCCAAATCTTGTGCTTCCGCATCATTATTTTCGTATTGCTCTTCCGGATCCTGCGGCTGTGGTATGCCCATCTTCTCTCGTCACTAAAGTTTTTCCATGTATGTGGCTTCATTCGTGCATAGCCAACTCCGAAATAAGGTAAGGTCAATCTTGCCATATTTTTTAAGCTTGTTTTATCTCTACAAGTTGCTCTTTTTGCAGTGTAAACATGTGATTGTGTAGAACTTTTTGTTTTGTACATTTTAATACATGAAAAGGGGGAGTGGTATCGTTGATCTGCAAGGAGATATTGTTCCCAAAAGTCTACAAACATGTAGATTAAAACTTTTCATTGTTCTTCTTCTATTTCTCTCTATTTCTTGGATATTACTCTTAATTTCCATGCCCCCAACTAGGTGGTAAATTGACAATGAGGTGGTATCGATCAACCATTTGGTTGTCAATAGGTGACTCCATTGAGCCTTATGTGTCTACAACAAACATCTTTGGCACTATTATTGGGGCTCTTTTATATGAAGGTGAAGGAAGTGCTTATTTGAGTTGATGGAATGATTCTTAAAAGTTTGTCAAGGTCTTTTTTAAGAAAGATCAAGTTACAAGGTAATTTGTCAAATTTCTTCATCAAAATCTTCACTTTTAGTGTTATTTTATGTTGTGGAAGCTTGAGAAGTAAAAAAAAAAGAAGGTGAAATAGTTCTCAAAATAGCAAAAACTCAGCTAATGAAAGCTTCTTCGCTTGAAGGTCTTGTTGTGGATTTTTTTGGAACTTTCCCCTCCCTTCTTGCTCCGCTCACTTTGGATATTTGGAAGGATTCCTTTATTAGGAAAAACCTTCTTGCTTTTATCAATCAAGTGATCATCAAGATTGTCTATAGAAAAGGGGACAAGGGATCACCCAACAATTTAGAGAATATATTACAAGTAAGGAGATTAAGCTTTTATACATCTCAACTTAGCAAGAATGTGCATGCATGATGACTAAAGATTTGGATGGAGAGTTGTTGGTGCATATGGGAAGCCTAAGGGCTTGACCCTATCCATGGATTACATTGATATGAGAAGCAATATGTAGACACATATCCTTGGTCCATTTTTAAGGATAAACTTTCACTACATACTTATTTGTTGTAAAAGTCCTTTTTGAGGATAAATATTTGAGAGTATGTGTATATGCACTATCTGCTTCCTGAAATTTCAAGATCACACCTATGACTTCTTGAGTATATTTCTCACTCTCTAATCACTCTAAATTCATGAAATAACTTGTGTTAGATCACTTACCTTCCCACTCGAGGTTGTGCAAAAGGATTTTTCTCAACTCATAGCAGGATGTGAGCATTGAGCATTTTCTAGGCAGCCTTCTTCCATAAATAGAAGGTTTTCTTTTCTACTTCAAATTTGAAAATAGACTCTTGATTCAAAGATTTGAGATCAATGCTCGAAAGTACTATGGTCATATTTATGCATCATTTGATAGCTTAGGAAGTCTATTAGAGTATCAAAGCAAGAAATAGGCTGGTCTAGAGTAGGATTTTGCAAAGACCCTCTCATCTCTATACTCTATCATCACCTCATCATAGAGGAAAACCTTGCTTGATATGCCTTTTAAGAGGAATTGAATGAGTCAGAATTCCACTAACAACAATTTTGCTAGAAGAATTAGCAAGTAAACAATGAAGAGAATGGATAAAGTAAGGTCCAAACCCATAGTAAGGTAGAGATTGAAGGGTAAAGTTGCAATCACTACGATCATAAGCCTTGTCAAAGTTGTTCTTGAATAAGATGGATTTTTGGCCTTGATCAATCACTTGTTGCATACCTTCCAAAGGGATATAATAGTGCCCATAGTAAATGTTACTTTTAGTGTCCATGTGAAAGGCCAAATGGTCACCGAACACTTCTTTGTATATGTTCTTTAATAAAACATATAGTGGCCTAGTCAGTCACAGACTGTAAGTTTGACCACATTTGTAAGACATAAGAAGTCTGTCTTTGTGCTCCCTATGTACTGTAATTTTTTTGTGTATTTTGTAGCCTCTGTGCAGAGTACTATGTGCAGACTTAGGAGCTCAGTTTTCTCCTCTGAGGATATCATCATGGAGCTTTCGATAAGGAGAGTGCACTATGGTGCATCACCATCAAATTACCTCATTGGTATCAGAGCAGTTTGATGCAAAAGCTTTGGTCCTTTTATGCAAGTGAAGCGAGCACCACCCCCCCTGGATTTCTCTAAGGCTTATGACTAAGGTGGCGACCAAGGCATAGACCTTGACATACCTTGTCATCCAAGTCACCGAAGTCACCGTTGGCACCGTTGGTTGCACACGAGGGAGGATCTCAATGATCAAGGAAGATAGAGGTTCCTGCTACTTCCTGAGAGATCACCCATCCCAGTACTATTCCCCCTAAAGCTCGCTTAATCGTGGCAATCTCTTGCCACTAAGCTAAACTCTTGTGGTGCCTGAAGAAGGGGAAAGACTAAGGTTAACATCATTTTGAACATGTTTTGGTCCCTCAAAGCTTCATTCTTTGCTTTCAAAGCCTGTTTTTGAAGCATTTTTGGGGTGTCTTTTGGAGCCATTTTGGAGTACTTTCGCATAAAGTTCTCTTCATATAGGTCCAAGAACATCAAGAAGAATGTTCTTTGTACTTCTTTGACAATAAATATCAACCTTTGGGGCTGTGTTTTCATCCACACTCATAAAACTGCAGGTTTCTTGGAAGGTTTTTCAGTTTTGGTGGGAGCAGCCACTGCAAGTTTATGTAGGTTTTTGAGCCTAAAACATCAGAGTTAACAAACACTTGCAGGTGTTGTTGGCTAGTTTTTGGGTTGTGTATTCAGCCTTTTAGTGTCATTTTATTGCATATATTAAGCACATACACACCATGTATGCTTCTCTGGATATGGCTTATGTACGTCCATGTGGTCCTTGATATAGTGGTTACATTTTTTGCATAAAGCCTTTTATGTTTGATGAAGAGGGTCATGGTGAGGTTTTCTTAACTGGGAGACACCCAGATGTCGAGGTATCTTTGGTGATGCAAGTGGAAGACTTACTCAGCCTCTCCATAGGAGATGTATGATAGTTGTTCATAGGTGCTCGATAAGCCTAGTTGGCTTCTATTGGGTAACTGATTATATGTAATGGAGTCAGTGATTCATGATGCAGGTAAACATGTCAGTACTTGCAGTTTTATGATATTTTGACACTGGTCATATGCTCATTTTGAAGAGGATACTCTGGAAAAAATTTTCTCGATTTTTGGTTTCATCACCTATACAGTGGTAGATTGACTCCTTGATACATTTATTCGTTGGTGTTTGGACTCTTCCTTAGAAACAACTCTCCCCAAATAAGTCACTTCCCCCTTTGCGAAAAAAAAAAATACTCATCTTACCATATAGTTTATGCTCTCTGAGTTTCTGTGAAGTCTCCCTGAGAGTAGAAAATGTAAAAACTTATTGCTACAAAATTTTGCAGACATTATCATAATATCTTAAACATAAAATTTCATTATTGCCCACACATCCTTTTTTTTAGAGACTCGATGTGGTATCGTACAACTGTTCCCCCTAGAGCTCACTTAATCGGCAATCTCTTGCCACTAAGCTACACTCTTGTGGTGTTTGAAGAAGAGGAAAGACTAAGGTTAACATTACCTTGAACATGTTTTGTGCCCTCAAAGCTTCATTGTTTGCTTTCAAAGCCTGTCTTGAAGCATTTTTGGGTGATTCTTGGAGCCATGTTGGATTACTTTTGTTCATAGTTCTCTTTACATAGGTTCAAGAACATCAAGAAGAGTACTCTTTGTACTTCTCCAATAATGATTATTCACCTTTTGGGGTTGTGGCTTTCATCCACACTAATAAATCTATAGGTTTCTTGAAAGGTTTTAGTTGTGGTGGGGGTAGCCATCACAAGTCTATGTAGGTTTTTTTAGCCTAAAGAACAGAGTTGGCAGACACTTGTAGGTGTTGTTGGCTAGCATTTGGGCTATGAATTCAGCCTTTCAGTGCCATTTTACTGCATATATTGAGAACATCTGTAAGGAATTGAACTTACAACCTCTTGGTTTGGGAATGTGATGGGCTAACCACTGGCCCCAAAAGCCATGGTTGAGGATTACTTCCTAATCCTCTCTCTTGGGGTGTAGTTCAACCATCTCCTATCTGTGAAGGATGTGGTTCAACCATCTCCTACCCATCACTTTATTACATTCTTCCCCCCTTGGTCAATCATTGTCCTCAATGATCTGCTCTTGTATCCCTCTAGCCTCGGTGATCAGCCCCTTGAACTCCCTAGGTACCCTTGAATTGATGTCCTCAACCTCACACAGTTTCTTGAACCTTGTTTGCAACTTTGGTCTCTTGCAACCTTGCTCTCAACCTTGCTGTCTTGAACCGTCTTGTCTGCAACCTTGGTGTCTGGGCCCCTAGTTCTCAACCTCAGTCTTGAACCTTGTTCTCACCAGTGTTTGGTATCTTGAACCCTCAATCAAGTGCCACCCATGGTTTCCCAAGGACTTTACACTTTCTATCTATCTCATTTGATTTGGAAAGTCCATTTCGAGAGCTTCCAACAGTACCTTACAGCCTCAATCCGACCTACAGATTGAGAGATACACCTCAATCTTTGTTAGGCTAACTTGTGAAAGTGATGTGCGCTACTTTGTAACTTTCATATAGAGGATGCCCAAGAGCCTTTTTTAGAGGCCATCAGGTCAATCCACCTGTCCTAAGACTACTTCCTAGGCTCTGATACCAATGTAAGGAATTGAACTCACAACCTCTTGGTTAGAATGTGATGAGCTAACCACTTGCCTGAAAATCCATGGTTGAGGATTACTTCCTAATCCTCTCTCTTAGGGTGTAGTTCAACCATCTCCCATATGTGAAGGATGTGGTTCAACCATCTCCTACCTATCACTTTATTACAGCATACACATTATGTATGCTTCTATGGATACCACTTATGTACATCCATGTGGTCACTAATATAGGGGTTACATCCTTTTACATAATTTTACATTTGATAAAGAGGTTCATGGTGAGTTTTTCTTAACTAGGAGACACCAAAATGTTAGGGTCTCTTTGGTGATGCAGGTGGAAGACTTACCCAGCCTCACCATAGGAAATATATGCTAGATGTTCATAGGTGCTCGATAAGCCTAGTTGGCTTCTTTTGGGTAAGTGATTATATGCAGTTGATTCAACGATTCACAATGCAAGTTAACATGTCAGCACTTGTAGTTTTATGAGATTTTGACACTATTCATATGCTCATTTTGCAAACGATACTCTTGCAAAATTTTTCCAATTTTTTGGTTTTGTCAACTATATAGTGGTCAATTTACTCCTTGATACACTTATTTATGTGAGCATATTTATTCTCACATAATCGTTTTGGTTGGTCATTACTGTTCAAATTCTTTTTTTTTTGGAAGATTGTTGAATTTTTTTCCCAAAATCTGACACTTGGTCATCCTTTTTTTAGCCTTAGTCGTGTTTGGACTCTTCTAGCTCCATTATCATTCTATTCAATTCTCTATCATCATGGCATCAGAGGTCTTAGGCATGTCTGGTGTATCAGAGTCTAGTGCCAGTGTTCCGAGGAGGAGCTATATCTTGCAATGCAAAGACCATTTTGAGATCCGAAAAATTGATAGCACAAAATTTGCTCTATGGAAAAATCAGACTAAAGATGTGCTGATTTAGAGGAGGCAATGGAAGCCAGTAAATGGAAACTCAAAGAAGCCTACTGACACGGATGAAGATGATTGGGATGAGTTGATGAATTGGCCAGATCTACCATTCGATTGCACTTGGAAGATAATGTTTACAATATTGGATTGTGAATGTGCAGAGGAGGTTTGGAAGAAGTTATGCAATGTATATGAAAAAGAAAGGACATCAAATAAAGTGTATCTGATGAGAAAGTTATGTGACCTTTGCATGAGGGACACATATAGTGTTGTTGCTCATGTAAATGAGTTTGATGCTATAGTCTCCCAGATATAGGCTCAGAAAATGGAGATGGATAATGAAATGAAAGCATTCTTGTTGATATTCACCTTGCCATCATCATGGGATAAGTTCTGCATAGCTATTAGCAATAGTGCACTTGGTTGTAAACTAGTATCTGATGACATATGTGGAGCACTCTTGAGTGAGGAGATCCATAGGAAATCTATGGTTGGCACTCAGAGTGGAGATGCATATAATGTTCATGATTCTTACCAAGGAAAGAATCAACAACATGGTAGCAGCAAGAACAAGGAAAAGAATGGTCAACAGAATAAGAGTAGAAGTAAATCAAGGAAGAGGGATATCGAATGCCATTATTTTCATAAGAAAGTACACATGAAGAAAGATTGCTATGCATTAAATAATTAAGGACAGAATGCTACTAGGCACGTTGATGCTAATGTGTTGATACTTGACAATGCTATGCCTAGTGAGGCTCTTATGGCTGATTCTCTTTCCCATACATGGCTGCTAAATTATGGTGCTTCTTTCCATGTGACATCCCATAGAGAATGGTTCTCTACTTATGCAACAAAGTCTCTTGGTACTGTGAGACTTGGTGACTCTTACAAGTGTGATGTTGTAGGGATTGGAGATGTGCTTGTGCAGTTCAGTCATGGTTCAAAATTTAATATGCATAATGTACACCATATACCTCAGTTATCACATAGTTTGATGTCAATTGGTCAACTTGATGACCTCGATTACAAGGTGGTCTTCTATGCTTAGTCCTTTCGCATATCAAAGGGCAATATGGCTATTGCAAAAGCAAGCAAACTTGGATCACTTTGTCCTTTCTTTGTATCTCAGAAAGAATACTTGTCAGTTGTTACTGAATAGCCTATGGCTTGTATTTGGCATGGCCATTTGGGCCATATCTCATACTGGAATGGAAAATCTTTCTCGTTTTGACTATTTACATGTGTCATCTTTCTCTTATTTTTCATTTTGTGAGCATTGTCAATATGGAAAGCAAACTAGAAATGTGCATAAGATGCACATTGACTCTTCAATTCAGCCTTTAGATCTCATTCATACAGATGTGTGTGGTCCTATGCCCACAATTAGGTGGTTCTATTTACTTTGTCTTTTTCATAGATGATGCTACTAGAAAAGCCTGGGTATATCCCATAAAAGGATGAGGTATTCCCTATTTTCAAAAAATGGCTTGCTTCAATTGAGACTGAAAAAGGAATAAAATAGGTGAGTGCATGAACTCACTAAACACTCCCACACTACATGATATGCCTAGTCTTGTATGAGTAGCATATATCAAGCCACCAACTAAGCTTTGATACTCTTTAGAATCATCAATCTACACACCTCCATAAACACTTAGTTTATGGTTCAATTCCAAAGGTGTACCTGCAAGCTTTGTGTTCTCCATCCTAAACTTGAGAATTAGGTCTTGAATGTATCTTTTCTGAGTTAGATCCATCCCTTCATCTACATAGATCACTTGCATACCTAGGAAATATGTGAGCTCACGTAAGTCACTCATTTTGAACTCGAGTTACCTTTTGTTTGTCTTCATCATGTCAAGACATGTGTTCTTCAAACACAACATCTCTACTTTGTAGTGAATTGCTTGGTTGAAGCATTATAGAACTTGTAACCCATTTGATTTGAATCATACCCAAGAAACACTCCCTTTATTGCCCTTCCATGTAGCTTACCTCTTATTTTTTATGGTACATGAACATAAGATAAACAACCAAACACCTTGCAATGTCCAAGACTAGGTTTTCTTTCATATCATGCTTCATAAGGAGTCATACCTTGAAGTGATTTGGATGGTAGTCTATTGACAAGGTACACAACAGTTGAGATAGCCTCTGCCCATAGATAATGTGGCAACCTCTTCTCTTCAAGCATTGTTCTAGAAGATCTAACCAATGTCTTGTTTCTTCTCTCTGCAATTACATTCAATTGAGGAGAGTGTCTAGTAGTCACTTCCCTTTTGATACCTTTATCATGCAAGAGCTCATTGCACTCTTTGGAGAAGTATTCTCCCCCTCCATTAGATCTGAGCTTCTTGAGTGATCTACCTGTATGATTCTCCACATGTGCTAAATATTTTTTGAAGCAATCAAACACTTCATTTTTACTCTTGAGAAAGTATAGAATAGTCCTCTACTATGATCGTCAATGAATGAGACATAATACCTTGATCCTGCCAATGAAGGTTCTTGACTTGATACCACACATCAATGTGTACTAACTCCAATACGTTTTTGTGGATGTAGCCTTTATGGTTAAATGGTTGTCTTTGTGCCTTCCCAATTTGACATGCATCACATCTATTGATCATGTGTTGCTTTGATATGTTTACTTCCTTTTTGGATTTTCCCATTGAACTAGTGCATCTGAGTGGTGTGGTTGGTCTTATCACATATGGCACAAGGTTGAACATTTTGGCCTTTGGTCTTATCATGCTTTGGTCCTTTATTCTTCCCTTTCCTCTTGCTCTTGCTTGCAAAGTTGGCTTGGGAAGTCTCCTCTTCATCTTGTTCCTTCTTCTTGCCATTCAGCTTCTTGTCCTTCTTATCTGCATATAGAGCACTAAGTGAATTACCATGATAGGAGTTAACTTCTTTTATGCTATTAATGGCCTCTTGATTGAAGAGTTGTCCAAGAAAGATGTTGTAGTCGGAGTTTGTACATCCATGATGAGATGATAGGTTGTGGTGAAAGATTGTCATTGCTTGTCACCTCTAATCCCATTGAGAATTTGTCTCATGATGGCCTCTTCTTCAATCAGTTCTCCAATGGATACCAATTGATCAGCAACCTCCTTGACCTTTGTAACAAACTCAATGATGGTTTGTTTTGGAGTCTTCTTCATCTGATTGAACTCATTCCAAAGATGGTTCTTATTTGCTTTTGTACTAGTAGAAAAGAAAGTCTCTAGGGCATCCCAAGTCTCTTGAGATGCATTGCATCCTCTAATATGTGGTAAAAAAAAATCAAAAATAGATTTGAGTATGTATGAACTTGCTTGAGCATCCCTTGCACACCAAAGTGTGAGCTTATCTATTTCCTCTTGAGTAAGTGCTCCTTTGGATCTTGGAATAGGCATTGCATCATCACCTGATATGACCCCATATAGATTTCTTCCTTGCAAGTAAGCCTCCATTCTGATTTGTCAAGGAGCATAATTGTTTCTATCAATATTCTCAATTATTAATGGAAATCCATCTCCCATCTTGAAGTTGCTCTAATACCACTGAAAGAAGTTGGAGAAGTTTAAAGAGTCTTGGAAAGTTTAGTTGTCCATTTGTCAAGTTGTGAAGTTGGACCAGCAAACGAGCATAGGACGAGCCCTAGTTCTTTGGATATGTAGAGAGCATAGTTACAATTGGAAAAATTCCTCTTAAGGGAGTTTCATAAATAGGGTTGGATTGCTAAAATGCATAAAAGCCCTAATTTATATCAATTAATGAAGGATCAATCACCTTAAGACTGATTGGATGTTATCTCGATTTTTTAGGGATGTGCAGACAATGACCTCGAAACTGTAAAACTCAGATTTATCTAAAACTATTGAACCAAATGACTTGAAATTTTGTACACATAAACTAGAGAGATAGTTATACCTTTAAAATGAATGCTTACACACTTGATTTGAAGATCTCTAGAGAAAGCAGCAATCTCTGCAACTTGCTTGAGTCTGAGGAAGAAGGAGCAGAGAATGGAAGTGGATTGAGGATATGACCTTGCCTTCTCTTCATGAATTTGAATTTGAAATTAGAAGGGTTTGGTCATTTAAATGATTGGAATCTTTTCCTACAATCTAGAAAAAGAGAAAGTTGAAGTCGTATTTCTTTGAATGATTGATTGAGAATCAATATCAACCACTTCTAACTCCTAGACTTTAGGCCTTTTACTCTTTCCTTTTACAAAGGTAAATACCCTGAACCTTACAAGAAATGATCACACATAATCAACTAATTAATACAAAGAAATAATGTGCACATAAGTGCTATTCTTCAAGGTACATATATGGCACCATCCAAATGATGCATTTGATGTACAATGTATCCACCTCTAGCATAATCCAAGCTTGATGTTCCAACAGCTCCCCTTCAAGCTAAAGTATGCTTGAGTCTTCATTCTCTAGTAGGTTGAATACCTACCATAGCTTTGAATCTACAAAGCTTTATCCCATCAAGTTCCTTTGTCATCATGTCTGCTATTTGCCTCTCAGTAGGAACAAATGAAATGTCAATTTCCTTTGCCATAAGCTTCTCTCTTACAAAGTGGTAATGGACTTCTATGTGCTTTTTCCTTGCATGAAAAATTGGATTTATAGCTAGATGCATGGAACTTACATTGTATCCAAGTAAGTGAGGTTTGGAACTTACAAGTCCCAAATCCGAGTACAACTCCTTGAGCCATATTGCTTCTTGAGTTGCAATAGTTAGACCTCTATATTCTGCTTCATTTAAAGATAAAACAATTGTTGGTTGTTTCTTGGAACTCCACGACACCAAATTTGAACCTGCACATGCTAAGTATCGGGAGGTACTTCTTCTAGCATCCTTTGCTCTTGCCCGATCTACATCTGAATAGATTTTGATATCAAAATCTCATGAGCAACGATAACAAATACATTCATTAAGTGTCTCTTCGACGTACTTGAGTACTCTCTTTGCAACATCTATGTGTGACCTTATAAGTGAGTGCATGAACCGACTAAGCACTCCCACACTATATGATTTGTCTAGTCTTGTATGAGTAGCATATATCAAGCTACCAACTAAGCTTTGATACTTTTTAGGATCATCAATCTACTCACCTTCATAAACACTTAGTTTATGGTTCAATTCCAAAGGTGCACCTACAAGCTTTGTGTTCTCCATTCTGAACTTGAGAAGTAGGTCTTGAATGTATCTTCTCTGAGTTAGATACATCTCTTCATCTGTATAAATCACTTGCATACCTAGGAAATATGTGAGGTCACCTCAGTCACTAATTTGATCTCCTCTTGCATGTGTCTCTTGATCATTTGAATGCCATTCTGATAATCACTTATCACAATAATATCATCTACATATACACATAGATAGATAACCTCATTGTGATCCCTTTTGATGAATAGAGAAGAATCTGAGTTGCTAGGTTTGAACCCTTGATCTTGAAGGTATGTGATCAACCTGTAATTCCAAGCTCTAGAATCTTGTTTCAATCTGTACAATGCTTTCTTAAGTCTGCAAACATAAGATATATGATTAGGGTTTCAAAAACTGGTGAGAATGTTTCCTCAACATCTATACCATGAGTTTGTGAGCATCCTTTGGCAACTAATCTTGCCTTGTACCTACAAATTCATCCATCTGAGTTTCTTTTAAGTTTATATACCCATCTAAAATCAATTACCTTTTGATTGGGTGATATTGGAACCAACCATCCATCTCCATCAATGCATCTATTTCTTCTTTCGTGGCCCTTTCCCAATTAGGGTTTCCCTTTGCATCTTCATAGGTTGAGGGTTCCTCTGAAATTGATTCCTTTGCCAAGTAGATTGAATGCTTTGTAGCAAATGTGGAATCATATCCATACCTTTCTGGCTGTCTTTTCTCCCTTGTTGACCTTCTAGGTGCTTGCTTGGAGCATTCTCCACACTCTTGCATCTTTGTTTTGCGCCTTGAGTTCCTTAACTTGTAATCCTTTTCCCTTTCATCTTGTTCATCATCTATATCACTTCTTGGATCCTTGACCTGTGTATCATGCTTGCTTCCTAATTGATGAGAATCAGAATCAGGATCATTTGGTAGAGTTACCTTTTGTTTGTCTTCATTATACCAAGACCTCTGTTCTTCAAACACAACATCTCTACTTGTAGTGAATTGCTTGGTTCGAGGATTATAGAACTTGTAACCCATTTGAGTTTAATCATACCCAATAAACATTGCCTTTCTTGCCCTTTCATGTAGCTTACCTCTTATTTGTTATGGTACATGAACATAAGCTAAACAACCAAACACCTTGGAATGTCCAAGACTAGGTTTTCTTCAATACCATGCTTCATAAGAATTCATAACTTGAAGTGATTTGGATGGTAGTCTATTGACAAGCTACACAGCAGTTGAAATAGCCTCTACCCATAGATAATGTGGCAACCTCTTCTCTAGAAGCATTATTCTAGCTAATCCAAACAACGTCTTGTTTCTTCTCTCTACAATTCCATTCAATTGAGGACAATACCTAGTAGTCACTTCCCTTTTGATACCTTTATCCTGCATGAGCTCATTGCACTCTTTAGAGAAGTATTCTCCCCCTCTATCAGATCTGAGCTTCTTGAGTGATCTACCTGTATAATCCTCCACATGCTAAATACTTTTTGAAGCAATCAAACACTTCATTCTTAATCTTGAAAAAGTATAGAATAGTCAATCCAATATGGTCATCAATAAATGAGGCATGATACCTTGATCTTGCCAATGAATGTTCTTGACCTGTTTCCCACACATTAGTGTGTACTAACTCCAATATGTTTTTGTGGATGTAGCCTTTGTGGTTGAATGGTTGTCTTTGTGCCTTGGCAATTTGACATGCATCACATCTATTGATCATGTGTTGCTTTGATATGTTTGGAAATCCAAGAGCACTTTTATCCTTGCATATATCCTTTAAGGTTCTTTCATTCACATGAGCTAGCCTCTTATGCCAGACTTCAAGCTCACTTCGGGTTTGAGACCCAAAGTTGAATACAGTTATGTTTTTGGTTTCTCCTACTTCACATCTCTAGCTATGTTCTTGAAGCCTTGACATGGATACTCCACAAAAGCTCCATGCTAGGTGAACCTAACTTGCTAGCCTTTCTCAACTATTTGGGCTACACTTATTAGGTTTTTTGTAATAGTGGGAACATAGAGTACTCTCAAAATGTTTGTCCTACCATTGGAAGCTTTTACATTACCAATGTTCTCCACACTGCTTTGTGTCATCCCCTGTTTGAACTTCATGTCTATTATTTGGACTTTCCAAATCAGATAAGAGATCTATGTTGCCTGCAACATGATTTGAACATCCTAAATCTACATAGAATAAATGATCATCTTCTTTAGCTTCCTTGAGGCTTAGATTCATCAAAAGCAATGATTCTTCATGTTGTTGATCTTCAGAACAATTGTTGTAGTCCCTTTTGCTATGGCCTCTATTTTTATTGTTGAAGTTGTGTCCACCTCTGCCTGTATTGTTGCCACATCCACCTCTTCCACTTCCTTTATAGGTCTTCCCATTGAACCAACATTTATGAGTGGTGTGGTTGGTCTTATCAAAGATGGCACAAGGTTGAACATTCTGGCCTTTGTTCTTTTCATGCTTTGGTCCTTTCTTCTTCCCTTTCCACTTGCTCTTGCCTGCAAAGTTGGCTTGGGAAGTCTCCTCTTCATCTCCTTCCTTCTTCTTGCCTTTCAGCTTCTTGTCCTTCTTATCTCCATATAGAGAAGGAGTTGAATTATCATGATAGGAGTTACCTTTCTCTATGCTATTGATTGCCTCTTGAATGAAGAGTTATCCAAGAAAGATGTTGAAGTGTGGACTTTGCACATTCATGATGAGATCATAAGTTGTGGTGAAAGCTTATCATTGCTCATCACCTCTAATCCCATTGAGAATTTGCCTCATGATGGACTCTTCTTCAATTAGTTCTCTAATGGATACCAATTGATTAGAAACCTCCTTGACCTTTGTAACAAACTCAGTGCTGGTTTGTTTTGGAGTCTTCTTCATTTGATTGAACTCATTCCAAAGATGGTTCTTTTTTGCTTTTGTACTAGCAGAAAAGAAAGTCTCTAGGGCATCCCAAGTCTCTTGAGATATCTTACATCCTCTAATACATGATAATAGAAAATAAAAAATAGATCTGAGTATGTATGACCTTGCTTGAGCATCCCTTGCACACCAAAGTGTGAGCTTATTTGTTTCCTCTTGAGTAGATCCTCCTTTGGATCTTGGAATAGGCATTGCTTCATCACCTTATATGATCTCATATAGATTTCTTCCTTGCAAATAAGCCTCCATTCTGATTTTTCAAGGAGCATAATTGTTTCTATCAATCTTCTCAATTAATGATGGGAATCCATCTCGCATCTTGAACTTGCTCTAATACTACTAAAAGATGTTGGAGAATCTTGGAGGGCCTTGGAAAGTTTTGTCAAGTCGTGAAGTTGGTCCAGCAAACCAGCATAGGACCAGCCCCATCTCTTTGTATATGTAGATTAGACCTTGTAGGCTTGTGGTTATTGCAATAAAACCCAATAGATACTTTGGAACATCAACAAGAACAAGTTGATGCAAAACAAATAACTTACACCTTGACTAGCTCACAAGAACCTTCTAAAAATGGATGGAAGTTATGACTTCAAACGCTAAGGGCAGCCAATGCAGCTAAAATTGGAAAGTTTCCTCTTAAGGGAGTTTCATAAGTAGGGTTGGCTTGCTAAAATGCATAAAAGCTCTAATGTATATCAGTTGATGAAGGAACGATCACCTTAACACTGATTGGATGTCATCCTGATTTTTCAAGGATGTGTAGACAATGACCCCAAGACTATAAAACTCGAATTTCTCTGAAATTAATAAACCAAAGGGTTTGAAAATTTTTATACCTAATGTAGAGAATTATATATTTCCAATGAATGCTTAAGCTTTTGATTTTAAACTTTTTAGAGAGAGTAGCAATCTCTACAAGTTGACTAAGTCTGAGGAAGGAGCAGAGAATAGAAGTGGCACCAAGCAATGATCAAAGAGTATATGTATTGCTTTTAATAAACAATCTAATTAATGTAAAAATGTTTGGGACTCTTTATATACATCCTTTAGGATATGACCATGCCTTTTATTCATGAATTTGAATTCAAATTTAGGCAAATTATGCAGTTTAGATTGATTGAAATCTTTTCCTACAATCTAGGAAAAGAGAAAGTTGAAGTCATGTCTACTCTTGAATGATTGATTGAGAATCAACCTCAAACACATCTAACTTGTGGCTTTTAGGCCTTTTACTCTTTTTGTTCACAAATTTAAAGAACTTGAACCTTAAAAGAAATGATCACAAGTGATCAACTAATTAATACAAAGAAATAATGTGCACATAAGCGCTATTCTTCAAGGTACATATATGGCACCATCCAAATGATGGATTTGATGTAGAGCATATCCACCTCAAGCATAATGCAAGCTTGATGTTCCAACATGAAGTAGAGGAATGAACTAAATAAATGAAGTAAAGAACTTAAGATTAGAAGGGGCCCGCCAATATTTTGAACTTGGACCATGAAGATCATGTTAAATCCCTTTGAAAGAGCCAGGCAATAAAGAAGCTTTACAGGAAAGATAGTTAGGACAAAGACGTATCACATGTCATACATGCCTCCCTTTTTGTCAATTTATGTATATTTTTGCACATCTGATTAGGTTTAATGTATTTCCAATTTTTGTAAATTTCAAGGGGACTTTGAGCCTCAAAATTGTTTTCCCAATCATTTAAATCTTTTGGACTTTTTAGGACTTATTTTTGTAGTTAAATAAGCCTTATGACCATTTTTAAGTGACTTTTGTCCGAATTTCATGTGAAAATAGACATGTCCAAAAGTACAAGAGACAAAAGGTTTAAGTCATAAGGACTTTTCATCATTTGAATGAATTTTTTGTGCACCATGTTTCTTGAGTTTTTACCTTCCATCTCTTTTTTCATTTGAATCTTTAATGGTGTTCTTGAGGTGTCTCAATCTCCTATATACCTTAGGTGAGTATTTTCTCATTCTTTTGATGTGTGTTTCTTGCCTTTTGGTGTGTGTTTGTGGATCGATCTTCTTCAAATATGCAAACATGAGTTCCATACCTTTTCAAGATGTGTCATAATATACTTAAACAAGGTAAACATAGGACTCAATTTTTTACTATAGCTCCAGCATAATGAATACTCCATTTGAGAGAAAATAATCTTTCTTAGAGCACAAGGAGAAAAAAGAAGAGTGAAATTGAGAACAAAAAGATAAATCAAAGCAAAGATAGTGTTGAAGCATAAATAGATTCTTGATCCATCAGTATTTTGTTGTTATTAACAAGACTTGATTCATTTTTGGTTGTCTCTGTGCTTCCATGTGTAGTATTCTATCATTACTATCATTACTATTCAAAGTCTCTGTGCTTCCATGTGTAGTATTCTATCATTACTATGGTGCATTATTCATGTTATGAGATGATCATGGCTCCCTTAATTCTACAAGGTTCCTTTGCAAAGGATCTTCTACATTTTTTGAATCAGACTTAAATGTGGGGAATCATTTACATTCACTTCAATGCCAGAGAAGTACTTTTCTTGGAACAAGTTCTTCTCCACTAGTGATGGTGATACCAATGAGGTTGTTGGTCCTAAAAATGCAATGTTATTTTCCCTTCTTTGGGTTGGATGGATCTTAACAAATTCTAAGTGATAAATTTATGCTCCTAATCATGCCCCTATACTTCTTTTTCCCCTTCTCTATCCAATACTACTCTTTTTCAAGAATTCATGCTCGTCATATATGTAAATAAATAGGTGGAAAAAAGGTACAGTGGTCAAGATTTCAAACTTATATATGGAAAAGTAGATAATTTTGGTTGATCTTGCTCCTCCATCCTTTGGGTTTGAGTACAAGAGATCAACGTAAATTATGTGTGTGCTACTCACCATCAATCTAGTATATGTCACAAAGATAGATGATCATTGGAGTGTTCTATTGGACACACAACCATCATCCACCTTATTACTTATCAAGCAACTTTAGCATGACGTTTAGGGTAGGGAAGATAGCTAACTTGCTCTTCTCCCACACACACAATTAATGACCATCTTGACTTATTGTTATAGGTCCATAAGGCTCCAAAGAGTCACCTGTTGGCATCGATCGGGTAGCTAACAAGCATCAAATTATCAACCAAGCATCTACTCGATTGGAGGCATGGAACTAAAAAAGAAAATCCTAGTTTGGGAGAGAAATGGGAGAGAAGAAGATTCAATGTTTGAATTCATAAGTTGGAGAAATTTTGGAAGATATATCTTAGCATGTGACAAAGATATCCCTCTCCCTTGTCACATATCAAAATGTGAGGAATTACAAGCTCTACATATTAATATGTTCTAATTTGTAAAAAATAGAACATGTAGAGAGAGAAAATAATTTTGATGTTATGTGCAAAGAGTCACCCATTGGCATCAACCAAGGATGGCCTCACCTCCAGCAAAGAAAATAATCATGATATTGAAAGCTCTATTATCTGTTCCACATTTTTTAGCCACGATGAGGACTCCTTGATAGGGGTGGTGTCTCAAAAAGGAAAACACCCCACTGGGTTCCCTTGGAAGAGCCCTCTTAAAGGCAGTCTCATGTGTCAGGAACCCTCAACCTCTAGAAGAAGAGAGGAAAATAAAAACAAGAAAAAGAGGGACAAATCCCTGACCAACAAAGATACCTCCCTTCATAAATGATTGTTGTTTTGTACAACATTCAAGGGTTGTCTGACCCCTCAAGAACGACTATGTTTGGTGAATGGCTTCATGATAAAAATGTCAACCCAGAATTTATCTATCTTCAAGAGATCAATTGATGGGGTCGAACTTTAAAAGAGGATAGAGTGCATTTTGGCGTCTCATGTGTGGGTCACCACACCACCTACATGGGAGTGGTGGTGAGGCTATAGGCTTCAAGCTGATATGGTACTCCTTGATGGATATTGTGATGGATCAAACCATTAGTGGATTGCCACATCTTTTAATGGTCCTCTTCAGTTCACCATTGCCTCAATACATGCTTCTAATCCAAACTAAGAAAGACTAACTACTTGGCACTTATTAGACTCATTGCCCTTTGAGGTCATCCTTTGTGGGGACTTTAATATGGTGGACGTTATGTCTAATAGACGGGACTAAAGGGGGCATGTTATTGATGGAATTGAGAAAGATTCTTGGGACCAAGTTAAGCTTCACCATGATTTGGTGGAAGTCAAAGATGTGCATGGTTTTCCTTGGTTGAACCTCCAATAGAGGAAAGACTTGCAAAAAGCTAGACTTGATAGACATTATATCATGCAGAACATCACTAACGAGCAAGGTTTCCCATCCTTTTATCAATGTGTGGAATTTGTTTTATCTGATCACTATCCAATGATTGTCACTTTTAACATCATCTTAGACACAGGAAGACCCCTTGGTTTCATGTTGATCCTCAATCCTCTCCCTTCCTTCTTTTCAAAAGGTGATCTCCACAACATCGAGGGAGGCCTTCAGCTCCTACATCTCTCTGGTTAAGTGTTGGAAGTTAGCTATCAAGCAGTCCCAAGCTTTCCTTTACAAGGCCCAAAACGAGATTCTTAACATTCGAGGTATGCAAAGGGAAAATCTATGTCGTCGGCTTTGACATCTTGAGACTGAAGTAAATAACGATAATTCTCGCCTCCAACCCAGACTCTAGAAAATTAGAAGCAAACTAAGATATGGAGAGGAAATTCAAAGAAAAAGCCTACAAAATTATTTTAAAGATTGTTGGGTGGGGAAAGTTGATAAACCAATGAAAGAGATGTGTAAGCTCCTAAAGAAGAAGCAACAGAAGGAAAAGGTCCCCTATATGGTAGATAACAATAGGGTGGAATGCACTTCTATAATTACCAACCACTTCACTCAACCCTTGGGGGTGTCTTTGCCACTCACTTTTGAGAGGCGAGATTGCATTGCTTCCATCTCATTTTAAAATAAAATCCTCAAAACATCTTGCAGCTTCTTGACTCCCCTATCACCGACACAAAGATTTTAGAGTAAAATTGAGTATTTAGACAGATCAATGGAACACTAGGACGACTAAATAGCAGAACTCTATGGTTTCTCAAGCTTTAATGTTTCTTTCTTGTTGATCAATCAACAAAGCATGATGGGACTATCTTCATTTTCAAGTGATCGAAGCGAAATGACTGTTTGATAGACCTCTACAAATGTTGTAGGCATCAACGCCAAGTGTCTCGAGCATTTCATCTGACCTTGACCTTACAAGACTATTTCAAAGAAAAATGCAAGTTCAAATTTTTGAGGGTCCTTAAATCACTTGATAGAGTGTGAGGTTCGTATGCAAGTATCAGCATCATTCATGCAAGTTCCCTAAAGCAAAAACGCATAACCAATTTTTTTTTTGGCATGCCTCTACATGATAAGGTGCTAAATCCTTAAGTGCATGTCGAGGCTTTAAATTCACTTCAATCACGCGATAGAAACAATCGTGGAGTAAGAAGTGAGGGAGAGAGAAGAGACGTCATCGTTGAGAAGCAATTGTGTGTATATCAGTTTGATTGTCGCAAAAGAAGAAATTTGTTGACTAAAGGCTATGGGTATAGTTGATGTTTTCATCCGCCAAAGGCTGCTTTTGTTTCTTCCAATTGTTCTTCACAACAATACAATTAAACCAAAAAAAAAAAAAAAGGTGGTACGCTGACTAAGAGGCATTGTTGTGAGAGTTGAAGAGAGACCTTCATCATCATCTCTTCATCATCAGATGATTGATTTCATAGCCGCTAACAACCAACTTGGCCTCACAATGAAGACCGTTATGATTAGCAAAATTATTCCTTGCACCACAATTATGTCAACTCCTTCATAGCCATTCCATCAATGTCTCTCTTGATTTCAGTCATGCATTCTGCCCTTGGTTTGAGTGCCTCTATCGTGCATTGAAGCCCTTTTGTTGTGTGTTAACGCTCGTCCATCGAAGACTTCTCCCTTGATTTTAGACTCATATATATATATATATATATATATATATATATATATATATATATATATATATATATATATATATATATATATATATATATATATATTTTAAGGAAGTTCGGCCTTGGCCTATTCTCCTGGACTTTAATTAAAATAAAGGAGAAAAGTTACAACTGAAAGGGACTAGTGCCCATGGGACCCCCCAGGGAGGGCACTGAAGGAGAGAGCCTCTTGCCACACCAAACGCAGCGGGGTGGCCACCATGTGCTTAAAGGACTTGAAAAACTCATTGGTGAGGCCATCAGGACCCAAACTCCATTGGGAAGAGCATCAATAACCTTGATGATTTCATTCTCGAAAATGTTAGCATCCAGCAGAGAATTCATGTTCTGTGGGATTCTAGATTGAGCAACCCTTGAGATGGTTGTTGTAGTCATGCCTGTGTGGGGAAAGAGGATTCGAGACCCCGAGAAGATGGGTAAAGTGCTTGACGATGATAGATCTATTCTCAGCTTCCGTGCTACATTCGATCCCATTGTTGTCGACCAAGAAGGGGATGGCTTCCCTAGCTTGTTTCTTTTTGAGGATGTTACACATCTCTTTCGATGGTTTGTCAGCCTTCCCTGCCCACAAATCTTTGAAGAATATTTGCAGATTTTTCATTTGAACCTCTTCCTCAAGTCTTAGTATTCCCCTGATTTTCAGAAGCCCTTGTTGGCATTGCAAGTTACCTTTGTTCACTTCTTCTTCAAGCCGTGAGAGCCTCCGATACACCGTATCTCTTATAGCCTTATGAATCCTTATCAAAATTTGTCGAGTCCTTTCCACTGCGCTTCTCCAACACTTAGCCGGTTCATTATAGTAGGCAAAGGCTTAGGTTTGTGAGTGACTTGACAGAGTCCATTCTTGTTTGGCACGTGAGACTTAGGTTTGTGAGTGACTTGAGAGAGTCCATTATTTTTTAGCACGTGAGAATTCTAATGGTGATATTGATTGACATTATTTTTCATTATAACTCAGCATACCGCTTCCATGAAAGATTAAAGTGGATTGGTTGACTATGTGAAGTGGATTAGTCCCATTCACGTGTAACTTTTCTTCTGTTTTTTAATTAAAGTCCGAGAGAATAGGCCATGGCCGAACTTCGACAAGAACGCATTGACTTTTGTGGGATTCTTGAATTGGAAGAATCTTGACACTCTGACCCTCTTCTTTTCCTCAATCTCGGTTTTCCTAAAAGGCTCGAATCTAGTGTGCTCCCTATGGAAGAGTTGGAATAAAGTCAAAAGCCTCATAAGAATTAGTGAATATTCAAAGTGGACGGCCAGTATCAGACAAAATGACTCTATCTGGTTTCCAATCCATGGCATTAGGAACATGGAACCTTGGAACATTCGAAGTGCCAAGAGGCTCTGGAACAAGGGCTTTAGAAAATGGAAAGATCTCTGGAAACACGACACCAACCAATGGATCAACTTCGAGGATATTGACCCTAGCATCAGCATTACCTATGAAGAATGGAATATTTTAGAAAGCAAATGTCTTGCCTGGGACCGCTCTAAAGTCCATCTTCTCATGGGACATGGCTCGCCAAGCTCGTTGGGTCTCAAATGGCATAATGGTAATCGCCTAACAAAAATCCTGAATATCAAAGAGAACATTGACTATCAGCTCAACCTCAACAAAAATTGGTGTCTGTCATGGATGCAGCTACAATGGGATATGAAGTTCATGGCTATCTGGCACCCTCTCATTGAAAACAAAAAGTATGTCCTTTTATGGCAAATTCTTCATCGGGGAATCTAGACGAACCTAACGGCTAGCAAAATTTGTGGGGTGTCTCCCTGGTGCAAGCGCTGATGTAGGTCCATCGAAGATATTGGTCATATCTTCTTTACCTATCCAAACTCCAACAGGCTTTGTTGGAGTTTGGACACTCCTATGTCTTTTCTGGTGGAGGATAGACACTCCTATGTGCACAATGAAAGCAAATGAACCCTTCTAGGATCCTGAATTTTTTAGACATAGGCTCTGTGCTTTCTAACTTTCTCTCAGTACATGATGAGAATGAAAATGAAGCTTTTCAACCTAAAATTAGACTTAGAGAGCTTTCAAATGAGAGTAAAATCACTTCACTTGGACACTGGATGATGCCTCAATAGCCTAAATCAAAATAGAAAACTTGATCCCTTCACAGAGTATTAGCTAACAACATAGACACTGTTCTGGACATTTCTTTGAACTTGTGCAAGCATTGATCCTGAGATTTATATAACTCAAAGTAAAGCTTATAAGCTTTCCAATAACACAAAAGTCACTAGAAATGGATTTGGAATGAAGGAGAAGCAACAATTATATGAGGGTCTACCAAGATCATCTAGAGAGATAGAGTGTGAAAATTGAAATCTCTGAAAAATATGCAAAGAATAGCTAGTAGGGGGTGTGCTTAAGCAAGGGGGCAGCTTGGACATGTATTTCCACAACTCTACATCACATTACAACTCTTAGAGGTTTTAAAGATCACATACTTACCTCTTTAACCAATCAAAAGTATATACATGTCAAACAATGAGGTCCAATCACATCAAGAGGTGACCTACTTCTTCTCGAATCAAAATCTTTCCATTATTGACATGATTTGATGCTTCCAACTCGTGTAAATCATCCTCCTTTGATTATGGATGATGTGGAAGGTGAAGCTTAGGGCATGTGCCCATACTCTTGAGCTTAAAATGCAACTTAACTTCCAACACTCCCCCTCAAGCTCAAGTCCTTTTCCTTCGTTTTATGTTTTCTTGAATCCTCCAAGCCTTGTACCTTCAAGAAACTTTCTCATCATGTCTACAACCTGCACTTTAGTGTTCACATACCTTATATCTAGCTCCTTTTCCATCACCTTTTCTCTAATGAAGTGGTAATGAACCTCTATGTGCTTGCTCCTTGCATGAGACATGGAATGGTTAGCTAGATAGATGGACGTGCATGCATACCAAGGCTTCAACTCATCAAAAACAACATCCCTAATTACCTTCATCTCCTTTGTGATGGGATCATAGCATTTATACTCCTTTTGTTCCATAGAATATCCTAAAAACACATTTCATATTTTGCATCTAATTTTGACCTCGACTCTTAAGGTACATGCATATACAACCAAAGATTCTAAGATGTGAAATGCAAGATTTTCTTCCACTCCATGCTTGCTCAGGGGTTAAATGATGTATACCCGATGTAGCACATCTGTTCATGTAGGCTCTCCCTAATAACAATGTGGCATACTCATTTCACTGAGCATACACCTTGCTACCTCTACTATGTGTTTGTTCTTTCTCTCTGCTACCCCATTTTGTTGAGGGGTATACCTGCATGTAAATTGTCTTTTGACGCCATTGACCTACAAAAATTCACAAAATTCATGGGATAATTACTCTCCCCCTCCATCAGATCTCAAAGTTTTGACAAACTTGTCAAACTCCTTCTCTACCTATGCCTTGAATTGCTTGAAGTAGTGGAACATATCTGATTTGTTCCTAATGCAATACAAACATACTTTTCTTGAAAAGTCATCAATGAAGGTTACAACATATCTATTTCTAAAAAGGGATTATTCTCTTGTTGGACCCCAAACATGTGTGTGAATGAGGTCTAAAACATTTACAATCACATAGGTACTCTTCTTGAAGGGCTTTACATCCATTTTGAACATTCTCCCTTGCTTCCTTCCTTTTTCTATAAGCTTGAAACTTGCCCTTGGATCCTCAACAAAACATACTCTTTCAGTGAACCTAACTTGCTAGCCTTTTTCTACCATTTGGCCTACCGAAATCAAGTTTTTGATAATAGTAGGGACACATAACACCTCTGATAAGCACTACCCTTTGATTCACTTCCAAATTGATATCTCCCACATGTTGAATGGAATGCTGGAAGTTGCCTCCCGTTTCCACATTTCCTTGATGCTTTGGGACCTACAAATTACTAAAAATATCCTTTCGACATGACATATGATTGCTACATCCATTGTCTACATACCATGCATCTTCACTAGCTTGACTTGTATCTTCACCATACCTCGTGGCAAGTAAATAATCATTCCCTTGGCTGGATGATGTGTTTGCATAGTTAGCCCTCTATAATTTTTGTTGTTGCTTTGATTCCCTGATCTTTGAGCTCTATGATAGCATTCATTAGAAAAATGGATTAGCTTACCACTTGCAAAGCATCCATTTGAAGTGGGTTGTCCTCTTCCATCAAATCTTCCACCCCTTCCTCCATTTTTTGCTCTTCCACCTCTTTGACCTGCATTTTCTTGTTTTCCTTGAACTCCTTGGTTTCTTTGATATCTTCCTATTCCCCTTGTAGCACCTCAGTTGTGTCTTCCTCTTCCTCTACATGCATACAACAATTGTTCTTGGCTATCCTTGGCATGCTCACCATTAAGGCGCATCTCCTTTGTCACCATGAGAGTGATTAGTTGATCAAAGCCAAGAAGAGAGTCCCTTACATACATTGAAGTTGTGAAGGCCCTTTTCATAATCCGTAAGTCCATTTAGGTGTGGACTACAAGATCAACATCATCTAGGGCACAACCAATTGACTCTAGTGCATTTGCAAGTTCTTTAACCTTTAATACGTACTCATTAGTACCTTGAGAGGGGCCTTTCTTGAGATTATTTAGCTCATTCTTGAGCTAAATTTTCCTAGCTTTTGTGGAGGTGGAGTACAATCTCTCCAAGCACTCCCACACCTTTGATGTATCCAAATCTTGAATATGTCCTATCGTGGAGTTGCTAATATGCTGAGATAAAATAAAAATGACTCTTTTGTCCCTTTCATTCCATTCTCTTACTACTTTTTTCTATTGTTGGTTGGAATTAACTCATCTATATAGGCTTTTGGCTCTCCACCACTCACAAGTCCCCACAAACCTTTCCCCATTAAAAAAATGCTTATTCTAAATCACCATGGTTGGTAGTTTCCCTTTTTGAGCTTCTCAATATGGCATTAAGATCAACTATGATGCCATCAAGATCTTTTGAGCCTCCCCCTTGATGCAATGAAGTTGAAAAAGATGGATTTTACCTTAAAAAATAGAGCTACTCCTCGATGAAGTTTCATCTTTGATTTGATGACTTGTTTGCTTCCCCTTGTTGTTGACATGCCCATTTTTTGCTTGTACCCATAACTATTATGAGTTCTTTACTTCACTTCAACAGCTCCTTCTTCTCTCCTTGATACTCCACTTATAGCTCTGATACCAATCTTGGAGGATAAACACTCCTATGTGCACAACGAAAGTAGATCTTGATTTTTTTAGACATAGGCTCTCTATTTTCTAACTTTATCTCGGATCATGGAGAGAATGAAAACGAAAATTTGCAAGCTAAAACTAAGCTTAGAGATCTTTCAAATGAGAGTAAAATCACTTCATTTGGACACTAGATGATGCCTCAACATCTTGAATCAAAACAGACAACTTGATCTCTTCACAGGGTATTAGCTAACTACACAGACACTGTTCTAGACATTTCTCTGAACTTGTGCAAATAATGATCTCAAGCTTATATCACTCAAAGTAGAATCTTATAAGCTTTCCAACAAGAAAAAATCCACTAGAAATTGATTGTGAATGAAGGAGAAACAACAATTACAAGAATAGGGGGTCTGCCAAGATCATCTAGAGAGATAGAGTGTGAAAAATGAACTCTTTGCAAAATATGTAGAGAACATCTAGTAGGGAGTGTGCTTAAGCAAGGGGCAGCTTGTGCATGATTTCCATGACCCTAATTCACATTACAATTCATTAGAGGTTTTAAATATCACATACTAACCTCTTTACCAATCAAAAGCATATACATGTCAAAAGTGAGGTCCAATCACATCAAGAGGTGACCCATTTCTTCTTTAATCAAAATCTTTCCATGCTTGACATGATTTGATGCCTCCAACTCATGGAAATCATCCTCGCTTGATTGTGGATGATGAGGAAGGTGAAGTTGGGGCATGTTCCCATACTCTTGAGCTTGAAATGCAACTTAACTTCCAACATTTTCAAGTGGTTCCCAGATTTCATCCCGAATAAGTCTAAACTACCTCATTTCCCATTGTGGGTGGAGCTTCCTAACCTTCCCTACTACTTTATGAATTTATTACGGAGATCATTGCTCCAATCGATCTCCCATTGGCCTCCAAGGAAGGTCTTGGGGGTTTCATCTATGAAGGCACATCGCACTCTTTCATTGCTAGATGGAACTCGTAGATTTGTGTTGAAGTGGATCTTAACCTAGTCCTAGCCATCAAAATCAACATAGACATTGGTGAAGGACTCCCTCTCAAACATGATTTAATTTACAAAAACCCTCTCAATTCTTGTTTTCACTCTAGGGTGCAAGGCCACAAGATCGAAGAATGCCCTCTAAGGTGGAAATCATTTTGGAAGGAAGAGAATAAAAAAAAATGTCAATGGAAATTTTTAGGCTTTAGTTGACAAAATCATTATGACCCCTAAAGATAAATCCCCATGTCAAGATCCAAAAAAAACTCAAAAGGAAAACAATTGAGGATCATAATTTAGAGGCCTTAATGGAAGTCGGGCATAGAAGGAGAAAAAGTCTCAAAGGAGGAGGTGGGCTGAATCCCACTCACTCGATCACTGCAACTAACAATATTTTTTGTAATTTGGAAAAGGAGATCAATCTTTTAGACTACTCAGGTGAATGGAAACAATAGTTGAACAAAGAGGAAACCCCAGAGACTCCTTCCAGAAGCAAGCAAGGTAATCAAGAAGAAATCACATTGAGCAAGGAGGTTGTTCTCACCTCCAACAAAGAAGATAACCAATGAAAGTTCTATCATCGCCTCCACGCTTCTTGGTTATGATGTAGACTCCTTGGTGGGGAAGGCTCAGAAAAGAAACCCCCCCCCTAGTCTCTGATGGAAGAGCCATCTCAAAGGACTTCTTGTGTGCCATGATCCCTCAACCTCTAGAAGAAGAGAGGGAGATAAAACTAGAAAAAGAGGGTTAAATCCATGACGAATAAAGATACTTAACTTTGTAAATGATTGTTGTTTTGTACAAAATTTGAGGATTTTCTAATCCCTCAAGAGCAATCATGTTTGGTTAATGGCTTCAAGATAAAAATTTCAACCCATATTTTATTTGTCTTCAAGAGATCAAAGTTCATGGAGTTGAACTTCAAAAGAGACTTAAAGAGGATCTTGGTATCTCATGTGTGATCCACACAACATAAAGTGGGGGCAGTGGTGTTGTTATTGGCTTTGAACTAATATGGCACTCATTGTTAATGGATACTATAATGGATTGGAACCATCGGTGGATTGTCACCTCTTTTATGGGGCCCTTTTCTGCTCACCATTGCTTTAGATTATGATCCTAATCCTGATGCAAAGGGACAAGATACTTGGAACTCTTTAGACTCTCTGCCATTAGAGGTTATCCTCTTACTTTAATATGAGGGAAGTCTTGTCTGATATATGGGACCAAAGGGGATGAGTTATTGATGAAATTGAGAAAGATGCCTAGGACTAGGTTAAGTTACACCACGATCTAGTAGAAGTCGAAGATGTACATGGTTTCTCTTGGTTGAACCTCTAGTCGTGCAAAGATTTGTGAAAAGCTAGACTTGATAGAAGCTATCTCTTATAGAACATCATTGACAAGTAGGGTTCCTCATCCCTTTCTGAAAGCGTGGACTTAGTTTTGTATGATCACTACTCAATTATTCTCACCTTCAAACCACATCTTAGGCACAGGAAGGCCCCTGATTTCATGCTAATCCCTCAATCTTCTCCCTTCCTTCCATTCAACGAGTAATCTCCATGACATGGAGCGAGGCCTTTAGATGTTTTACCTCTTTGGATAAGTGTTGGAAGATAGGTGTCAAGCAGTCCCAAGTACTCCTTGTCAAGGCTCAAACTTAACATTCGATAGATGACAAGGGAAAATCTTTATCATCGGCTCCAACATACAGAGATGGAACTCAATAATGGTAATTCCCACCTCCAAGAAGAACTCCAAAAATTAGAACCAAACTAAGGTATGAAGAGGAAATTCAAAGAAGAAATACGTAGATTTATTTTAGAGATTGGTGGGCATGGAAAGTAGTCAAACCAACGAAAGACTGTGTAAGCTCTTGAAGAGGAAGCAATTCAAGGAAGAGCTCCCTTACATGGTAGATGACAACAGGGTGGGATGCACTTCTACAAAAGAGAATAGTAAGGAAGAGCTCCCTTACATGGTAGATGACAACAGGGTGGGATGCACTTCTACAAAAGAGAATAGTGAGTTAGTAACCAACCACTTCACTCAACTCTTGGGGTTGTCCATGCTGCTCACTTCTTAGAGGTGGTATTGCATGGCTGCCATCTCAAGAATGAGATAAAAAAGAATTCATCAAGACATCATGCATCTTCTCAACTCCCTTATCACCGATACAAAGATTTTGGAAGTTATTGATGCTCTACCTAGTGGTAAAAGGCCGAGTATAGACAATCTCACCAATGAGTTCCTCAAAACTTTTTGTAATGACATAGTGAAACCACTACTTTTGGTGTGAAAGGAGGTATTAAACTTTGACACTCTTCCTAAATTTCTCAATCAAGGGTAATTAAGTTAATTCACAAAAAAGATAGAAAAAATAGGACTGAAAACTGGCCACCCATCACTATGCTACAAATTGGCGTACTTTAATTCAACACACAACTAAAGCACATGAAGGTTGGGCCATATTGGCTCACCAATATGATGCCAAAAAACACAACCTTGAAAAGTAGCTATTGGTTTGGCACACAACTAAAGCGCATGAAGGTTGGGCCATAATAGGATACCAAAAAACGGAACCCAATCCAAAACGAGAAGTGTTTATAATAAAAAAGTTGAAGACTTCATCTACAATATCTATTGCCTATTGTTGGTGTTCTCATAACACTTGAATAGTTTGATCAAAGGTGTTCATGCATCCGTCTTATAAAGTATAATGGGTTAGTGAGACTCTCAACACCTAGCTTAGTTCCACCCCTTTAATTTTTAAAAGATTTTTGTGCGTGTTCTTAGAATATTTGTGTGATAGTGCATTTTCAACTAGCTCTCCAAAAGGGAAAGGCTTTTTAAATATGGCAAAGGGGAAAGGCTTTTTAAATATGTCAAAGGAGAATCCAAGAAAGAAGAAGTTCGCTTGCATGTATTTTTATTATGAGAAGAAGAAACATGCCATAAAGGATTGCAAAAGGAAATAAGTTGATGAGATGAATGAAACTATCAAATCCACCTAGAAGAACGATGAATTGGAAAACAACAAAAAGCTTGAACTATGCTTTCCATGGAGGAGGCACGTACATTTGCCTAAGCTCCTTTTAATGAACCATGGATAGTTGAGTGTCTTGCCATATGACTAATAAGAAGGATTGGTATTGTTACTTAATGGCTCTATAGGAAGCCATCAATGTAGTGGCAGGGAAATACTCAAAATGCCTAACCAATGGGATTGGAAGGATCTGTTTAGTAGCTAAAACGGGCATTACACGTTAACGGACCAAGATGTCTTTGTCCATTTTTGGTAGAAACAATCAATATAATAGTATGCATTGTAGTTATGAGTCACAAAAGGCACTATCATGCATTAGACCTCAAGAGGCATACTCTATCATGCACATGTATGTACCTTATGCAAAAAGAAATAAGTTAGGATCCAAAGAAGAAAGAGTCTCTTCTTAAAATAGAATTACGATTCCAAGGCATAACAAATTTGGGATCTAGAGGCAAAGAATGTCATTTTCAATTATGATGTGGTTTTTGATGAGTGACCACACCTATTGGAAAATAAAGGTAAATCCAGTTTCTCATCAACCGAATAAATAACTAACTTTGTGCCTTCCGACATACATAAAAAAAATGATGAGGAGAACACATAAGATAATGAAAATCCTCTTTACAAAAGCAAATCTATCATTGTCACAAAACATAATCGACTATCATTTTTTTTCTTTTTTGCAATCCTTAAGAAGATGTTCTAGACTCATCTTCTAATGGCTTGCATGGTCAAAGAGAACGGAGGAGCAATAAAGAGTGGCATACCATGTTGTTAATAAGGCTCTTATGGTCAAAATCATGCGATCAATTAAAAAATCCCAAAATCATAGATGAAGAAATAAAAGACCTAAAGTGCATACATACAATGCAAGCTAATTATGTTAGCACCCTCAAGAAATGACACTTGAGAGATGGTTGATTTGTCACCAAAGAAGATGGTAATTGGTATTAATTAGGCACGTAAATCCAAATATAGAGCATATGATAATCTAGGAAAACAAAAACTTAGGATGAAAGGATTTTATGTCCACTCGACATTTACACCAATGGCTTGAATGATCACCATTTGCACAATACGTACAATGAATAGACAATCTTATATATCAACCTAGAATCCATACTTCTAAGTGAATATCTCAAGGAGGAGATTTTATTATGCTTTGAGGTAACTCATTTAAAAAACAAGGTTTTCAGACTCATAAAAATCATTGAATGTATTTCAAAATAATCAAATAATTTGGTATTACTAAGTTGACAATATTCTCAAAACTATAATTTTTGAAGTGAAGGGAAGCTTCCAAGATCCTCGTAGCACAACTTATCTTTTTCGATGGCATTACGACCATGCTATGTACCTGTTTGTGCATACCTATAGAAAAATGTAGAAACTGAAGAAGAACGAGTATAAATTCATACTATGTAGGTTCATAAGTGGGTAGTCTCAATATAATTCATGGTTGACTAGCTCACTATATATTTTATTAGAATAAACATATACAAGAGTGTCAAGTGACCATTTGGCCTTTCACATGGACACTAAGGAGCAATCCATAACAATTTCCCATTAAAGCCCAATATGGATAATTTGGACAAAGGGGAAAAAATAAAGAATGACAAAGAATGTTTGAGTATGAGGATATGACCTATACCTCCCACTTGATGGACATGTTACACAATGTACAAGGGATTGTGCAAAACAAGATCAAGTGACCCATATCAAGCAATAATAGTGTCTAAAGCTATCAGGTGGTGGTGCTTTTATCAAATCATCTACTACATTTTCTTGAGAATGAACCTTTTTAAGTAAAATACACTCTGTGGCTAAGTAATCATGGACAAATTGATAGTACAACTCAATGTATTTGTTATTTGCATGATAGATTGGATTGCAAAAGGATTGAGCATAGAAAGTAACTTTGTAGCCAAGGCCATCAAGCTAACCAATTGACATTAAACTACATGCAAGTTGAGGCACATGGCATACATTATGCATGGTAGATTGTGAAACATCTATAAATTTCACGACCACATCTCCAATCCCAAAAACATCGCACTGATAAGAATCACCAATTTTCACTGTACCAAATGAATTTGTTGCACTCTATATGTGGTATCACATGAAAAGAAGCACCAAAATCTAGTAGCCGTGTGGGAGAGGAGTGATCCATAAAAGCCTTATTAGCCATAATACTTTCAAATGTGAACACATCAACATCATATTTATTTCCTCTATCTTCACAAATGGAGTAAATGGTGCAAGTAAATGTTTAAAATGCCCATCAACATGCTTCCCTTTACCTTTGGAGTTCTTGAAAGCATAGAAATCCTTTTTCATATTTCTTTTCTTGTTGCAAGGGTGGCATTCAATATCATTTGTTTCTGATTTTCTTATACTCTTGTTACATTGGCCATTCTTTTCTTTGTTCTTTCTCTTACCATGTGGTTGATTCTTTCCCTAGTTAGAATCACAAACACTATACACATCTCTGTTATGTGTGGTAGCCATATACCTCTTGTGAATCTCTTCACTCAAAAGTTCACTGCAAATGTCATTATAGACAAGTCTGACACTAGGTGCACTCTTACTAATGGTTGTGCGGAATGTGTCCCACGATGGTGGCAGTGTGTATATCAAGAGAACTACTTTCATCTCATGATCCATTTCCGTATTTTAAGCCTCAAACTAAGAAAAGAGCACATCAAAACTCATCCAAATGAGCAATAAAAATATTTGCGTATTTCATGCACAAGTCATGGTGCTTCCTCGTTAAATGGATTTTGTTGGAAGCATTTTCTTTCTCATAAATGTTGCAAAACTTCTTCGAAACCTCCTCTACTATCTTAGAATCCAAAATAGTTAAATAGACACTATCTTCAAGGTGTAGGTGACTTGTGGACATGGCCATCTGATCAAGATCCTCCGAGTCATCATCATCCATATCGATAGGCTGCTTTTTAGGGACACCAATCAGTTTCCATTGTCTTCTCTGAATCAATACGTTTTCCTTGCAAGTTATATCTCTTTTTAGAGCCACTTTCATTAAATCTTGATCCATTAGATGTGCTTGAAATCTTTGATGCCATCGCGAGAAATAACTAATTGAAATATTGATAAGTAGGAATTGTAGAGAATACATGCACGAGAGCAAAACGAAAAGAAAAGTATACAAAAGAAAATAAAAGAGTGTGTGGGACGCAAAGTGAGTAGAAATGGGTAAACATGGATTACAAATGAGTTGTCCAAGAGCATGAAGTAGGCTCTACAAGGTTCTAACCAAGTACAAAGTGGGGGAGAGGTCATCCTTATATAGAGTTGGACGAGGCTCCTCAAAGTGCATCATGTGGGATAATTCCCCTTGAAGGAGAATGAATATAATGAAAGAAGAAAATGGAAAGGTACCCAAAGACAATGAGATACAACAAAAAAGATAATATGTAAATCGAGTGTTTCCTAGATAGAAAATGGAGATGCACTCATGCAGATACAAATGGAAATGAGGTAGAAGAGCTTATGTCATCAACAACCCCATTGCAGCTCCATTTTGGACTAGCGAAATGTTGTAGAGGCCCACCACATGTTGGAGTGGAAGAGCCTTCGTGAACATGTCCACCAAGTTCTCTGGGGAGGTACACTGCTCAAGAGTAATCTTCCATGATATGAGCTTCTCCTGGATGAAATGGTACTGGATTTTGATGCTCTTCATCCGAGCATGGAACACTAGATTCTTGGCAATTGCCAAGGCTATCTGATTGTCGATATGGATACATGTTGGAGTAACCTGCAAAATACCAATGTAGACAATAAATGTTGAAGTTAGATGACCTCACATGATGCAGAGTTGGGTGCTCAATACTTGACCTTGGTGGATGAGAGAACAATGGTAGGCTGCTTCTTACTTTCCCAAGAGATATGTCTTGAAGTAGACCATCAAGAATCTAGATCACTAGCCCAATCTAAATATGAATATCTTGCGAGATCAATGCCTCCTCTATCAGGTGAGGGCAAGGTATCAAAGTAGTAGCATCCCAATGTGCCTGACGAGGTTGATGTGCAAACCGACTTAGACTGTCAATTGCATAGGCAATATTTAGTCTCGTGTTGGTCAACTAAAGTAAAGAGCCAACTAGTTGTTGATAAGCATGCACATCCATTAGTGATGATGAACTTGATGTTTGGATCAAGCAGTGTAGATATTGAGCGATATTGTTCCATGTTATATCTAGAAGGAAGATCTAAGTAGTAATTCTTTTGTGAGAGAAATATGCCTTCTTTTGTTTGCCACACTTTAGACCAAGATCTACCATGGAATACTCAAGTTGAATCTATGTGATGATGAATTGGATGTGTTCATCATCTAAACTTGTCAAAATCAAGTCATTCACATATGTGATGGTTACTACAACTAAGGACTCTTTTTGGTATATGTATAAGTTAACATTGATGGAGCTCCTTTGAAATCCTTGAGCTTCAAAGAACTTGTAGATCTTCTCATACCAGACCCTAGGAGCTTGTTTGAGTCCATAAAGTGCTTTGTGAAGTTTTTATACATGATCTTCATTCCCTTTGATATTGAAAGCTTAAGGTTGTTCTATATATACCTCTTCTTGAAGATCACCATTGAGGAAAGTAGTTTTGATGCCGAGTTAGTACATGAGCAATTCGGAGTGTGCATTCAATGCAAGTATGAATCTTATAGTTGTAAACCTTGTACTAGGAGCAAAGGTTTCTTCATAATCAATGTCATGCTTTTGCTTATATTCCTTAGCTATAATTCTTTCTTTGTGCTTCTCCAAAGTACCATCTAATTTGTACTTAAATTTGTATAGCCACTTATCTTGAATAACTTGATGATTAGTAGGCTTTGGAACAAGTGTTTAAGTATTGTTCTTTTTTATTGCATCCATCTCTGTCTACTTAGGTGCTTCTTCCCACTTTGGTTGGCCTTGAGCTTCTTTGAAGTTGAAAGACTTAGGAATTTGTTGAAGCTTGTGCCTAAGTGCATAATAAACATAGTGGCTTTGTTCACATTGTTACTTCTACATGAGCTTTTGAGATATCCTAGGTTGGTGAGAAATACTTGCTTCTGAGTTTTTCTTAGAAATAATTGTGAACCCATCTGAAGTGTAGATGGATGGATTCAAACTTGAGCTTGGATCTTTATTTGAGTACTTTTAAGCTTCACCAAAGATGAAATCTTTTGAAATGGTTATGGAGCAGCTCTCAAGATCATACATTATGTATGCCTTAGATTGTGCACTATAGCCAATGAATAGATGTTTCTTGGACTTAGATTGCAGCTTATGTCTATCTTATTTTGGTGCATGTACAAATGCTTCCCTTCCAAACACTCAAAAGTATTGGATGTTGGGTGTGCGCACCCATAGTAGGCTTAAAATGGAGTCTTGTGAAACCTAAATTGATGATGTGAACTTTGGTGTGCTATGCTTTGGCCCAAAACTTGAATATTAAGGCTTTGTTGTGAAAAATAGTGCATGCCATTTCCATGATGCTTCAAATCGTTTTTTGAGCTACTTCATTTTGGGATGAAGTGTGGGGTTGAGTGAATTCCCTCTTTATTCCCTTTTGTTTCAAGAAGTTATCAAATTCATGGCTGATGAGTTCACCACCTCCATCTTATCTAAGGGCCTTTATTGAACTTGATACCTGATAAATAGATTCTCTAAACTTAGAAAATATAGCTACCTTAGAATTGAGGAAATATATCTAGATGTATCTTGTGTGATCATCTACTAAGAAAGAAGTAGAGTGATCCATTGAGTGAGGGGGTATTCATTCGTCCACAAAGATTCATGTACTAAGCCTAGTGGGTTCCTTGCTCAGGTGGAAGCCTCTTTGGGACAAGAGCCTTTTGTTGCTTGCCTTGAGTGAAAGCTTGGCAAATATCATGCAGTTGTCCAATCTTGGGTAATCCTTTAAGTAATTGGCATGTTGAGATCTTGGTTAAGTAGGAAGTGTGTCCATATCGTTGGTGCCAAAAGGTGGAAACTGGTTCCTTAGTGAGAAAGCATGAAAGCTTGTACAAGTATTCATCCTCGATGCCTTGGGTGGCTATGATGTCCTTAATGCTAGGATCAATCACTTTCAATGATGTGTTGTCAAAGAGAACTTATTTGTGATAACCTATGATTCATACAAAGTTTTGGTACAAAAGATATGTTCAATAAGGCTTTGCATTCTCCTATGTGATTTATAATATGTATTTTGCCTTTACCTTGATTTGGTAGACTCTTGTTATTTCCTAAGTAAACTTGGCCTTTGTGGTCTTCTAACTCTTGAAATGACTCATGACCCTTGTACACGTGTGAGGTTGCACCATTATCAAATATCCATTCCTTTAAGAAGCATGACATCAATTCTTAAATGTGGCAATCGAAAAGAATCCATTGTTTCATGTTTTCACAAAACACATAGAGGTGCAATACCACTATTTTTGGGAGGTTATAAGATAACATTTTGGTTTTGGAATAATACTCCATAAAAGAAAATTATGCATGTTTTCATTAAAGCATTTAGAAAAGAGAAGCTTAATTTGCATCTCCAACAAATAGGCATAGGACTCCTACCTACCTATTTCATCATTATATAAACATTGGGGGGGGGCATTGTATGTTGTATTCCACATTTGTAAGGCCCCATTACGAGGAGAAGCCATTGCTCCACCGGTGAAAACACAAGTTACATGCTAGATGATGCTCATACTGGACCATTTATCATTGGTACATGGCTTAGGTAGACTTGGATCACTTCCAAGTTGGTAGATGGCTTAGGTAGACTTGGATCAATTCCAAGTGGGAGAATGAAAATCCTCTTTACAAGAGAAAATCTATCATTGTTACAAAACATAATTGAATATCATTTTTTTTCTTTTTTTCAATCCTTAAGAAGATGTTCTAGACTCATCTTCTAATGGCTTGCATGGTCAAAGAGAATGGAGGAGCAATAAAGAGTGGCATACCATGTTGTTAATAAGGCTCTTATGGTCAAAATCATGAGATCAATTAAGAAATCCCAAAATCATAGATGAAGAAATAAAAGACCTAAAGTGGAGATATACAATGTAAGCTAATTATGTTAGCACCCTCAAAAAATGACACTTGGGAGATGGTTGATTTGTCACCAAAGAAGATGGTAATTGGTATTTATTGGGCACGTAAATCCAAATATAGAGCATATGATAAACTAGAAAAACAGAAACTTCGGATGAAAGGATTTTATGGCCACGCGACATTTACACCAATGGCTTGAATGATCACCATTTGCACAATACGTACAGTAAATACACAATATTATATATCAACCTAGAATCCATATTTCTAAGTGAATATCTCAAAGAGGAGATTTTACTATGTTTTGAGGTAACTCATTTAAAAAACAAGGTTTTTAGACTCATAAAATCATTGAATGTATTTCAAAATGATCAAATAATTTGGTATTACTAAGTTGACAATATTCTCAAAACTATAAGTTTTGAAGTGAAGGGAAGCTTCCAAGATCCTCGTAGCAGAGCTTATCTTTTTCGATGGCATTACCACCATGCTATGTACCTGTTTGTGCTGACCTACAGAAAAATGTAGAAACTAAAGAACAAAGAGTATAAGCTCATACTATGTAGGTTTCATAAGTGGGTAGCCTCTTAATTCATGGTTGACTAGCTCACTATATTTTTTATTAGAATACACATATACAAGAGTGTCAAGTGACCATTTGGCCTTTCACATGGACACTAAGGAACAATCCTTAACAATTTCCCATTAAAGCCCAATATGGATAATTTGGACAAAGGGGAAAAAATAAAGAATGACAAAGAATGTTTGAGTATGAGTATATGACCTATACCTCCCATTTGATGGGCATGTTACATAATGTAGAAGGGATTGTGCAAAACAAGATCAAGTGACCCATGTCAAGCAATAATAGTGTCTAAAGCTATCAGGTGGTGGTGCTTTTATCAAAGAATCTACTACATTTTCTTGAGTATGAATCTTCTTAAGTAAAATACACTATGTAATCATGGACAAATTGATAGTGCAGCTCAATGTGTTTGTTCTTTGCATGATAGATTGGATTGCAAAAGGATTGATCATAAAAAGTAACTTTGTAGCCAAGGTCATCAAGCTAACCAATTGACATTAAACTACATGAAAGTTGAGGCACATGACATACATTATGCATGGTAGATTGTGAAACATCTATAAATTTCACGACCACATCTCCAATCCCAAGAACATCACATTGATAAGAATCACCAATTGTCACTGTACCAAATGACTTTGTTGCACTCTATATGTGGTATCACATGAAAAGAAGCACCAAAATCTAGTAGCCATGTGGGAGAGGAGTGATCCATAAAAACCTTATTAGCCATAATACTTTCAAATGTGAACACATCAACACCATATTTATTTCCTCTATCTTCACAAATGAAGTAGATAAAAGTAAATGTTTAACGTGCCCATCAATATGCTTCCCTTTACCTTTGGAGTTCTGGAAAGCATACAAATCCTTTTTCATATTTCTTTTCATGTGGCAAGGGTGGCATTCAATATCATTTGTTTATGATTTTCTTATACTTGTCACATTGGCCATTCTTTTCTTTGTTCTTTCTCTTACCATGTGGTTGATTCTTTCCCTAGTTAGAATCACAAACACTATACACATCTCTGTTATGTGTGGTAGCCACATACCTCTTGTGAATCTCTTCACTCAAAAGTTCACTGCAAATGTCATTATAGACAAGCCTGACACTAGGTGCACTCTTACTAATGGTTGTGCGGAATGTATCCCACGATGGTGGAAATGTGTATATCAAGAGAACTACTTTCATCTCATGATCCATTTCCGTATTTTAAGCCTCAAACTAAGAAAAGAGCACATCAAAACTCATCCAAATGAGCAACAAAATTATTTGTGTATTTCATGCACAAGTCATGGTGCTTCCTCATCAAATGGTTCTTGTTGGAAACATTCTCTTTCTCATAAATGTTGCAAAACTTCTTCGAAACCTCCTCTACTATCTCAGAATCCAGAATAGTGAAATAGACACTATCTTCAAGGTGTAGATGACTTGTGGACATGGCCATCTGATCAAGATCCTTCGAGTCATCATCATCATCATCATCCATATCAGTAGGTTGCTTTTTAGGGACACCAATCAATTTCCACTGTATTGCCTGAATCAATACATTTCCCTTTTTAAAACCACTTTCATTAAATCTTGATCGATTAGATGTGCTTGAAACCTTTGATGCCATCGTGAGTTGTCCAAAAGCATGAAGTAGGCTCTACAAGATTCTAACCAATACAAAGTGGGGGAGAGGTCATCCATATACAGAGTTGGAGGAGGCTCCTAAAAGTGCATCATGTGGGATAATTCCCCTCAAAGGAGAATGAATATAATGAAAGAAGAAAATGGAAAGGTACCCAAAAAAGACAATGAGATACAAATAAAAAACTAATATGAAAATCGACTGTCTCCTGGATACGAAATGGAGAGGCACTCATGCAGATACAAATGTAAATGAGGTAGAAGAGCTTATGTCATCAACACCCCCATTGCAGCTCCATTTTGGACTAGCTGAATGTTGTAGAGGCCCACCACATGTTGGAGTGGAACTAGAGGTAGAGCCTTCATGAACATGTCTACCAAGTTCTATGGAGAGGTACACTGCTCAAGAGTAATCTTCCATGATATGAGCTTCTCCTGGATGAAATGGTATTGGATTTTGATGCTCTTGATCCGAGCATGGAACACTAGATTCTTGGCAATCGCCAAGTCTAACTGATTTTCGATATGGATACATATCGAAGTAACCTGCAAAATACCAATGTAGATAATAAATGTTGAAGTTAGATGACCTCACAAGATGCAGAGTTGGATGCTCAATACTTGACCTTGGTGGATGAGAGAACAATGGTAGGCGGCTTCTTACTTTCTCAAGGGATATGTCTTGAAGTAGACCATCAAGAATCAAGATCACTAGCCCAATCTAAATATGAATATCTTGCGAGATCAATGCCCCCTCTATCAGGTGAGGGCAAGGTATCAAAGTAGTAGCATCCCAATGTGCCTCACGAGGCTGATGTGCAAACTGACTTAGACTATCAATTGCATAGGCAATATCTAGTCTCACGTTGGTCAACTAAAGTAAAGAGCCAACTAGTTGTTGATAAGCATGCACATCCATTAGTGATGGTGAACTTGATGTTTGGATCAAGCAATGTAGATATTGAGCGATATTGTTCCATGTCATAGGAAGATCTAAGTAGTAATTCTTTTGTGAGAGAAATATGCCTTCTTTTGTTTGCCATACTTTAGACCAAGATCTACCATGGAATACTCAAGATGAATCTATGTGATGATGAATTGGATGTGTTCATCATCTAAACTGGTGGTTACTCCAACTAAGGACTCTTTTTGGTATATGTATAAGTTAACATTGATAGAGCTCCTTTGAAATCCTTGAGCTTTGAAGAACTTGTAGATATTCTCATACCAGACCCTAGGAGCTTGTTTGATTCCATAAAGTGCTTTGTGAAGTTTTTATACATGGTCTTCATTTCCTTTGATCTTGAAAGCTTAAGGTTGTTCTATATATACCTCTTCTTGAAGATCACCATCGAGGAAAGTAGTTTTGATGCCCAGTTAGTAAATGAGAAATTTGGAGTGTGCATTCAATGCAAGAATGAATCTTATAGTTGTAAACCTTGCACTCGAAGCAAAGGTTTCTTCATAATCAATGTCATGCTTTTGCTTATATCCATAAGCTATAATTCTTTCTTTGTGCTTTTCCAAAGTACCATCTAATTTGTACTTAACTTTGTATAGCCACTTAACTTGAATAACTTGATGATTAGTGGGCTTTGGAACAAGTGTTCAAGTATTGTTCTTTTTATTGCATCCATCTCTGTCTACATAGGTGCTTCTTCCCACTTTGGTTGGCCTTGAGCTTCTTTGAAGTTGAAAAACTTAGGAATTTGTTGAAGCTCATGCCTAAGTTCATAATTAACATAGTGGCTTTGTTCACATTGCGACTTCTCCATGAGCCTTTGAGATCTCCTAGGTTGGTGAGAAATACTTGCTTCTGAGTTTTTCTTAGAAATAATTGTGAACCCATCTGAAGTGTAGATGGATGGAGTCAAACTTGAGCTTGGATCTTTATTTGAGTACTTTTAAGCTTCGTCAAAGATGAAATCTTTTGAAATGGTTATGGAGCAGCTCTCAAGTTCATATATTATGTATGCCTTAGACTGTGCACTATAGCCAATGATAGATGTTTCTTGGAGTTAAATTGCAGCTTATGTGGATCTTATTTTGGCACATGTACGAATGCTTCCCTTCCAAGCACTTGAAAGTATTGGATGTGGTGTGTGCACCCATAGTAGGCTTAAAATGGAGTCTTGCTGTGTAATGCACTTGTGAAACCTAAATTGATGGTGTAAACTTTGGTGTGTTATGCATCGGCCCAAAACTTGAATGGTAAGGCTTTGTTGTGAAGCATAGTGTATGCCATTTCCATGATGCTTGAGATCGTTTTTTTAGCTACTTCATTTTGGGATGAAGTGTGGGGTTGAGTGAATTGCCTCTTGATGCCCTTTTGTTTCAAGAAGTTATCAAATTCATGGCTGATGAATTCACCACCTCCATCTTATCCAAGGGCCTTTATTGAACTTGATACCTTGTTGTCAACTTGATAAATAGATTCTCTAAACTTAGAAAATATAGCTACCTTAGAATTGAGGAAATATCTCTAGATGTATCTTGTGTAATCATCTACTATGAGAAAGAAGTAGAGTGATCCATCAAGTCATGGTGTATTCATTCGTCCACAAAGATTCATGTACTAAGCGTAGAGGGTTCCTTGCTCAGGTGGAAGCCTCTTTGGGACAAGAGCCTTTTGTTGCTTGCCTTGAGTGAAAGCTTGGAAAATATCTTGTAGTTGTTCAATCTTGGGTAATCCTTTAAGTAATTGACATGTTGAGATCTTGGTTAAGTAGGAAGTGTGTCCATATTGTTGGTGCCAAAATGTGGAAACTGGTTCCTTAGTGAGAAAGCATGAAATGTTGTACAAGTATTCATCCTCGATGCCTTGGGTGGTTATGATGTCCTTAATGCTAGGATCAATCACTTTCAATGATGTGTTGTCAAAGAGAACTTATTTGTGATAACCTATGGCTGCCTTGGTAGAGAGGAGATTCATACAAAGTTTTGGTACAAAATATATGTTCAATAAGGCTTTGCATTCTCCTATGTGATTTATAATATGTATTTTGCCTTTACCTTCATGTGGTAGACTCTTGTTATTTCCTAAGTAGACTTTGCCTTTGTGGTATTCTAACTCGTGAAATGACTCACGACCCTTGCACATTTGTGAGGCTGCATCATTATCAAATATCCATTCCTGTGAGAAGCATGACATCAATTCTTAAATGTGGCAATCGAAATTGCATGACTATTGCAAAGAATCCATTGTTTCATGTTTGCACAAAACACATAGAGGTGCAATACCACTATTTTTGTGAGGTTATAAGATAACGTTTTGGTTTTGGAATAATACTCCATAAAAGAAAATTATGCATGTGTTCATTAAAGCACTTAGAAAAGAGAAGCTTAATTTGCATCTCCAAGAAATAGGCATAGGACTCCTACCTACCTAATTCATCATTATATAAACATTGGGAGGGGGAGCATTGTACGTTGTATTGCACATTTGTAAGGCCCCCATTACGAGGAGAAGGCATTGCTTCACGGGTGAAAACACAATTTACATGCTAGATGATGCTCATACTAGACCATTTATGGTTGATAGATGTTTTAGGTAGACTTGGATCACTTCCAAGTGGGATTTTGGTGAGAATAGTACATAACGAAAGCTAAAGATATTCATACTTAACTTACATGCCTCACTTTGAGGCTCCAATGATTTTGGATCGTGAACATGAGCTCAATTTTAACCTCACTTGAAATTTTCTAATACTCTTACTTTACTTTAGATTTGTAAAACATGTTTTTGATTTTATGATGACCTTAGATAATCAATTTAGTCACAAAACTATGGATAATCATGCAAAGGGATTTTAAATTTAATGAGAAGGATCCAGAGGGAAGTACGATTGATGTAGGCCAGGGTTTCTCTTTCGTCTTAACAATGAGCCTTACATTGCATTAGGGCATGAAAAAGAAAGTGCTACGATACTTAAAAAAGAAAAGAAAAGATTTGAATTATATAAAAAATGGCAAGAAAAAAAATTTTAGGAAAAAATAAAAAGCAAGGTTAAGAGCATGTGACCTTCATGGCGATTTTGTTTTTGATCTTCATGGCGGATCCATTTTCTTTTTTTCGTTTGTCGTCAAAGATCATTGCATATTGAAAACGATAGTTTACTTTTATGGTTCATGATTTTATCATGATTTTTATTTTTAAAGATTCTAAGGATTTTCCATAGAAACCTTCTAAAGCATATTACAAAAGTTTGTGACACATCTTTTTTTCTAGCTTTTCCACAATGCCTTCTCCTTAATCGAATTCTAGAGGGCCGGAGAGCAACACATCGCATTCTTTCAAAGATGTTCTTGCCAAGAAATTGTTTGGTCCAGCTTGACAACCTTCTAGATGACATTCCACACCTTAGAGCTATTGGTACAAAAGAAAAAGAGATGGCCAATGTCATCCTTTCTCTTGATGCACCTCTTACACCATGGAGAGGCCTTTCCCTTTTGACATTAATCTAGATGCTATGCTAATATAAAACCACCAAGTGCACCATATTTGGTTCAGTTTCAAGATGGAAGCCCACTTTGAGTGTGTAGGTTTCCTCGATTTAGTTGCCATTGTTCCCACCGTAACCTCTTTGGTGGTAAATAGTTCTTGCTTATGATATCATCAACAATTGAATTCACTTCTTATAAAGATCTATGTATCTTCCATATATGACGTTCTATCGCGCTCACTCCAAAGCCCGAAGGTTTAAGGTTCAATTGTGTGCAAATTCCCATATTGAGGTTCCATTATCATTAAGCTTTATTCTCCATGAGAAGCTGATGGAATGTGAAAGAGCGGGAAATGCCGATCTGATCACACACACACATACAGATTTCGCTGCTGGAAAGACTGAGGAAGAGTGACAATGCCGCGCGAAATCATCACATTACAAGTGGGACAATGTGGAAATCAGATTGGCATGGAATTTTGGAAGCAGCTTTGTTTGGAGCACGGAATCAGCAAGGAAGGCATACTTGAAGATTTCGCTACACAGGCGAGATTTTCAATCGAGAGAGAGAGAGAGAGAGAGAGAGAGAGAGAGAGAGAGAGAGAGAGAGAGAGAGAGAGAGAGAGAGATTCTATCCTTACATTTTTCATACTCTGTAGCGATTTTCGAGCGAGGCTCTTTCCATTGCGGGAGAATATATTTGGAAATATTTCTATATGATTCAAATTGGCAGTGGGTTAAATCTAGCTTGTCGGAGGACAGTAAATTAATTCGTGCTTATTCAAACATACCCGTTTCTCAAAATAAAGCCAATAAGCCTCTGAAAAGGCATAAGGTTCGAAAACGTACTCCTATCTAGTCTTGATCTAGTCTTGAAACGTGGAGATATTCCGACGCAGGAAGAGCCATTACATTCCGTAATCTAGTGGACTCCAAAGACACAGCTTGACTTATACGAAAAACGTTTATTATGCAGTAGGCTGAACGTTTGATGAATTCTTCCCAATTTTAAAAGAGTGCATATCTATGTATGTTTATAGCTTCTTTGTAATGTGAAAAGGGCACATATTTTTATTGTAACTCATACACACTTGTATGCATACTTTAAATTTTTGAATAGTGATTTTCTATGGGTACAACCACAATGATTATAACGCTTGATGAAAGGCAATAGTGTCATGCTTGTGATGGAGTTATACAAGAAGATAGTTTCATCTAGAAATATTTTGCTCTACCACACGAAAAGGGATCTTTGTTGAATGGGGGCAAATATCTCTCAACAAAATAAATTTTATAACGCATTTTTACAAAGGAGTGAAATGCACTAAGATCAACATGGATTTTCTCATTAATGCATGTCAAGCATGGTGATATGCTAATCGTGCAATGAGATTATGCACGTGCTGCTAGTTGTTGTTAGAAACATTTCATGTGACTTTAGTTCTACTTCTAAATCTAGTAAAGATCTTAATGACCTTAATAATATGGAAGATATAAAATATGAGAAGAAGAAAACCTACAAGAAAGGTGTTATAAGAAACTTGGGCATCAAATAAATGAGTGTAGACTTAGATTAGTAAAATAGAAACGAGATTTTGAAAATGTAGTAGATGATGAGGATAGAAATATGAAGAACAAGTTCAGAACTTTGAACACCATAGATTGTGAGTAAGACTTTTTGTTCTCCACAAATTTTGAAGTCAAAGTTTGCCAATTGTTTGTTCGTCAATTGTGCTTCTAAGCACATTACACCTGATCTTAGCTTATTTGAGCCCATTTTATTTTTGAAGCCAAGCTTGTGTATTTTCTTGTGCAAATAACTAGACTCTTCTAGTTTAAGGCATAGGAATGGTAATTCTTAAGACTATGATTGGTAAATCATTTCATCTCCTTGATTTCTTGTAGATGTCTAATGTTTTCAAGAATAACCATACCTGTGCTGTCAAAGCATGATGTGAGTATTATATTTAACATAAGTAGGTGGATTGTATCAAGTGAAGTGTTGTTTTTTGGTTTTCTTTGTAAAAATTGTTTGTGCTTAGTATGTCACATATAAAAAAGCTTGTTCATTTATGAGTGTAAAAGGAAAATGTTTTTTGTATACTTGTGAATTTATGAGCTTGTTAGTGTTTTTTTTTTGGATCATGTGAGTGTTTATGATGTGAATCTTGCAACTCATCTAGTATCTGAGAGTTTGTACATGTCTTGTAGTACTCAAACTTTTTCACATGATTGACTTGATCTGATTCTTTCTCTTTGTTCCCTAGTTGTACAAACTCTTGGTATTCCCAGGCTTCTATAAAGTTTGAGAGAAAGGGGTGTATCTTTGATTTGTAATATATGTGTTGGTGATATCTTATTGAGCTTTTTATAAATAAAGATAGATACATTAGAAGAAAAAGAAAAAGAATTGAAGATTGGATTTTAATAATTGAAAGATATCCACAATCTTTCGTCAAGTTCATTCTGTGTGGAAGGTACTTTGAATCTTCTTGAAAAGATGGTGGACAAAATCTCTATACAAATCTAATATGAAGCTAGAAGATTGTGAAAGCTTCTTGGAATATTTCAAAGTTCAAGAGAGCTTGAATTTCAGAGATGGAAGTATCTACATCAGATTTAGAAAGCAAGAGCACATTTACAAGTCCCAAGATCTATGGAACTTGGGTTTCATACTTTGACATTAACTTTCGATTTTAGAACACAACAAAAAAACTGTTTCTTTAAATCACATTGAAGTGGCTACCTATTGAAAAGTTCATTCCTCATCACAATGTTTGAAAGAGAACACTAAAAAGATTCTTGACTCTCTGTAAACTATTTCTTATTCTCTCTCTCTCTCTCCAATTAAAGTTTAGGGGAGGAATTATAGGGAATTGTTAGAAAATGGACATGATAAATCTTAATTGTATATATTTTAGGCTAGATTATATTGATCATTGTACATATTCATGAACACTTGGTGTGTGTGTATATATATATATATATATATATATATATATATATATATATATATATATATATATATATACATATATATATATATATATATATATATATATATATATATATATATATATATATATATATATACACACACACACACACACACACACATACACACATATACATATATATATATGTATATACATACACATATATGTTTGCAAGCTAATCAAAGCTCTTGATGGTTTGAAGTAAGCAAGAGCTTAGTATGAGAAGATTCATTCATGTTGGAGTCCATGGTCTACAAGAAGCACACAAACATTCAAGGAAGAAGAAGAAGCTTGGATCACAACACAACACCGAATGATTTAGCAAGTGAATATACAAAGATAAGTGACCCATTAGGGTTATAGGCATATATACAAGCTTGGGAAAAAACCTCCTAAAGAGGGAAAAAGTGACCCGATGTTCTTAAGTGTATTCACACACATCACTACCGAAATATATAAATAAATCTCCCTTGGGAGTGATGCGGTGAACAAGGAGCTTGTACTCATGTACAAGGAAGTGCCAAGCTATGAGAAAAGATATCAATCCACAAAAGGAAGTAAGCCCAAAGCTTTACAAAAAGCTTCAAACTTCTCCCTAGGCACAACCTTTGTGAAAAGGTTTGTAACATTATCCTGTATGGGCACATAAGCCAAATTGATCCCTCAAGCAAATAGCCTCTCCCTTATACAATGATCGTGCACCTCAATGTGCTTTGTGTGAGCATGGAACAGAGGGTTCCTCGCAACTGCGAATGCGCTCTGACCACCCGGAAAGATGGTGGTGGTAGAAGACTGACCAACACCCAAATCAGCCTAAAGGCATTTTAGCCACACACTCAACAATTGCTATGAAAGTTGTTCTATATTAAGCTTCAGAACTAGAAGTGGCTAGAATAGGTTGCTTCTTGCTCAACCAAGATATGCATGAGCTACCAAGCATGAAGCAAAAACCACTGGTGGACACGTGAGTGTCATAGCAACTAGTGGAGTCTGAGTCAAAAAAAGCATTTAAATTTGGTAGTAATGATTCTCCATTGGGATAAAACAATCCAAATAGTCTGGCACCACTCGAGTAGCGGAAGATCCGCTTAGCCACCTCCCAATGCTTGACACTTGGGCAAATCATAAACTTGCTCATATGAGACACAACAAACTTAATATCAGGCCGAGTTATGCATAAGTAAATCAAGCATCCAATAGCCTGTTGATAGAGAACAACATCAAATGCATCTCCAGCATCATGAAGACTCAATCATAAACTTGTTTCCATAGGAGTGGGAGTAGGTTTGCAATCTTCAAGGCCAAACCGCTGCAATAATGTGTCAATATATTTTGTTTGACACAAAGTTATTCCCCATCAACTTGCATAAATTGAATGCCCAAATAATGATGCAAATGCCTCAAATTTGACATCTTAAAAGAGCATGCAAATCAGCATTAAATTCAACAATATGTTTCTCATTAGCACCTTCGAGCAACATGTCATCAACATATACAACAATGATCAGAAGTACATCATCTGCATGCTTAACATATAAGGTGCTCTTAGTTGGATGGTTCTCAAAACCATGTGCAATAAAGTAGGCATGTATCTTCTCATATCATGCACGTGATGCTTGCTTCAAGCCATATAAATCCTTTTTCAACTTGCTCACTTGTTTTCATGCCTTTTTTGCGTAAAACCATGGGGCTGAAATACATACACTTCCTCATGTAAATCACCATTTAGAAATGTAATTTTAATGTCCAATTGACGTACATTCCAACCATGATGAGCTGGAAGTGTACAAATGCTACGAACTGTGGTCATTCGGCATGTGTGAGCAAAGGTCTCATCAAAATCAATGCCTCTTTCTTGAGCATAACCTTTGGAAACAAGCCTAATTTTATGCGTGTCAACTCTTCCATCAGGTTATAGTGCCAATGGCCTTTTTGCTTGGAGGCAAATCACATAAAGCACAAGTACCATTCTTCATAATAACATCATATTTTGATTGCATAGAAGCCATCCAATTTTCTGAATTTTGTGCTTCATCAAAAGAAACAGGCTCATTCTCATCACAAAGACTAGAGGAAGCCATCGCATAGCAATTTGATGAAAAGGAAGCACTTTGAGAGTCAAGATGAGTATGATATGACAAAGGTGCATCCAATTTGTTATCTCTAAAAGTCTTCACCAACCGTTTAGGCATAGTTTTAGCCTCTTCGGTGTCAGCCCTCTCATCAACAAGTGCATCATGTAAATCTGCATTAGAAGTGGAATGATATGCATCATCGTGTGGAACCTATAAAGGTTGAGAAATTGCCTCATTTAGACCGGCGCTTGACTCTTCTTGTAAAAAGAGTGCCACAAAAGCAACGTCACGACTAACCAAAATGTGCCTAGTTTGTGCATGATATAGACGATAGCTTTTGCCTTTAGAATGGTATCAACAAAAATACGTTTCACTTCTTCATCATCCAATTTGCTCTTCTGTTGCTAAGGCACTAAAGCATATGAACGACAACAAAAGACACACGAATGAGCAATAGATGGTTTGTGACACATGCCCAACCTCATATGGAGTGATCGATCGTAGTGCTTTGGTGGGACACTTGTTAAGTATATATGCTCTACACATATATTCAAGCCAGAAGCTATGTGGTAAAGCTTGACTTTTGACCATACACCTCGCCACCTCCATGAGAGGCATGTTCTTTCTTTCAACAACTCCATGAGAGTTCTCTTTGATAATTGATCCTCTTCGGGGGAGAGGATGTCATTCTCCCATCTGATCCCTCTCGGGTCCCATTTTTGTTGTTTTGTCAGAGAGAGATGAAGATTCATGGGCTGAATTTGCGAGAACTCTGGTGCTTCAAGTTATGGGCATAGCTTCACTGGTCGCCAGTGAAGAGATGGGAGACTCAGAACTGGTGTGCGGACTCCTCCTGTGAGCCGACGCTCCTTGTGGGTATGGCGTTCCTTTTTCGGGAACACGTCGGGTAGGCCGTTTAGCTTGGTGAGGAATTCGTTCCAAGTCCGCATACTCCAATGTCGTGACCGGGGCATTGGGTATCTCACCGCACTGATCCTTCGGGGTTAGTTGACCACAATCTTCGGGTTGCAAGGTCACGTATAAGTCTTCTTCGGAAGATGAAGCGGAAGATAGATTCTGCCTTCTGAGCGGGTTAGCCTCCTTGGGGCCCCATCCCTGACTCAGAAAATCAAAAAAGTATATTCCATTGTTCTTTAGGGGAAGTTTGTGCTATAATGGTCATGACAAGAATCATCCTTAATAGAAGTTCTTTGCGATAGAACTCTGGCACAAGCTCCAAAATCTGCAATTAACCTTTCTTTGCTACGAATAGAAGAGAGAGGGCTCCAAAATTACTAGGAATTGTCATGAGATGTTACCACTAGTGTGATAAGAGAGCTTGAAATGAGGGAAGCATCTCTTTGCATTGAGAGAAGACAACTTAGATAGTGGGATATATAGAGGAAGTATGCATGAGAATAAAGAGAGAGGATTAAGAGAAGATGTGAATCATGTGACATGGAGAGAGAGAGGTGCAGAGAAAGAGGTAGATGTACATAAGGTCGTCAAAGTGTCTTGTCATATTCACTCGTTTTGTTGCGGCTTTGAAGGAGTCTTTTATACATTTGAGGAGGGGACCCTTGATTTTTTTCAAGTAACTTCGAGAAATTCTTCAAGGGTCTAAAAAACACTTTTTAACAGAAGTCTCGGGGAGAATTCTAAATATTTTTATGAAGTAACTTCTCACCTTTAAAAAATCAAATTGATTTTTCATTTTTAAGAAACAAAAGGTCTACGTAAGAACTCTTGAGCTCTTGCCTTTTCATAAATAATCAAAGGTTATTTTATAAAATTTAAGCCTACGCTTCAAATGATTAAAATCCTAGAGATACAAAAGATCAAGAGAAGCCTACAAAGGTGTTGGGAATTGAACTCACAACCTCCTAGCGAGGAGTATGATGGGCTAACCACTTGCCCCAAAAGCCATGGTTTAGGATTACTTCCTAATCTTCCCTCTTGGGGTGTGGTTCAACCATCTCCTACGGTCTACCCATCATTTCTTGAGTGTTAGGAGCCATGGTTTAGGATTACTTCCTAATCTTCCCTCTTGGGGTGTGGTTCAACCATCTCTGCCCATCATTTCTTGAGTCTAACACTCAAGAAATGATGGGTAGGAGATGGCTGAACCACACCCTAAGAGATGGTACAAGAATTTCTTGGCTTTATTGGATCCTTTGCTATCGGAAGAGAGTTTTTGTGTTTCATAGGATCCCCGTCCATCAAGATAGGTACAAGCGTGGAGTCGTGGACATATGCCATGTTTGAAGTAGTCCACACATGACTGTTAAGAGCTCAACAAACATGTCTTTGACATGAATAAAATGCTTTGCTACTAATCCATCATATGATCATAAGCTCTCCTGGCCTTCATCTTGTTCACTGCTTTCTTTACCGTTTCTTTAGTAAAGAAAGTAAGTGTACCTGGGCATGATGGTCAAGGAGAGATGGCCGTCTAGGATAATCTACTAAGAAGCTGTATATCTTCCCCAAACCTCCGGAGAAATGATCCCTAAACAAAGAGAGGGCTTGTGAAAGAATTGCCATGCCTGAGTCGAGTCTTGACTTGAAAAGAAATGATATATCTCCCTCTAAGTGGGAAAAAAAGGTATGCTTCTTTGTTGAATCAAGTGCCAAAAGGTAAACACAGGACTCTTGATGAGGGGTGGCTCCCAGGGAGACCTCTCTCTGTAATCGGACTTCCACATCCCTGCATCTTGTATCACACCAACAATACTGTGGCATACTCTTAGCTCTCCATCTCTGCATTTGCTGAGTGAGCAGATGTGTGTCTCAGACTTTAGTCTGTTCCCTGTAGAGTCTTAGTGAAGAATCAAGACGTGGCTGAGCTCCTTTAATGGTCTCCCTAGCTCCTCTGTACGTAGCTGTTTATAAATTCCATCCAAGCATACATAGTTAGTCTTGGAAGTAAAAGTATAAAGAGTGACTCTTGTCCTCTAGGCTTTGATAAATAGAAATGAGATGTTCTAGATGAAGTGCCTCTGATCCACTTCTATGCCACTGAGTTGAGGGCCAATTGTGAAAATGTGGCATAACGACAGCATAGTTCACAATGACAGCACCGTGTTCATGGGAGAAAATGTGGCATAACGACAGCATAGTTCACAATGACAGCACCGTGTTCATGCAGAAAGCATGTTATATGAGATGCTGTTGGAAATCCTCAGTACATGGGAGAAAATGTGGCATAACGACAGCATAGTTCACAATGACAGCACCGTGTTCATGCAGAAAGCATGTTATATGAGATGCTGTTGGAAATCTCTGTAATTTTTAAAATATGGCTAGCCCATGTGCATAGCGATGTCAAACAAGAATCTCCCATCTGTACTCTCCACATTATTTGAGAATTGGATTAGTCCCATATCTGCAAACTTAAGCTCCCCCAGCATTTCTTTCAGGGTATTATAGAAGATTGCTGGTGAATAGCTGTCTGAGCATTGAAATATCTAAGAAGAATGATGTCACCATCCTACAAGAACTCCCATATGTCATGACTCATCATCCAACAGAGCATAGGGAACTGACACTTGGGTGCTGCATAAATGACGCACTTGGAGTAAAAGAGCATATGGCTACATATAGAAAGCACCTTCTGTCAGTTTTTAGTCTCATCCACATATACTTGGCGTGGGCATCTCTCTGAACAATGTTTAAGTGACTGTAATTCATCCTTGAAAAGCGTCACTACCTCAGGTTTTCTGCATCTATGGTCAGAGCTTTCATCTCTTCAATAGACAGTTTTCCATCTATATCCAGTCATAGATGGCATCATCTGACCTGGAGCTTCATGAAGTCTTTGAACAAAAAACAATGTCTCTAGAATCTACCTTTAAAGCTATCCTAAAAGGCTCCTGTGACCCATGTCAAGTCTCAGAAATCGATTACAATTCTATATTGGCATTTGAAGTGTGGTCCCACAGGTCTTGCGCAATAATCACCGCCTTTCTGTCTCTATAGAAGGAGATCTTTCCCTTTACTTTGGCTGCCGTGATTTACGGCAGAACTATGAGCCAATTGTGAGAGAGTAAGGTCATCCGGACGTATGAGAGGTCTTTCCTTCAAAGTCACTCCTTTCCATTCTTATCTCTCTAAGCTTTTGTATGTGTGGGTTTATTGATGCTCATTAGTGTCATAAGCTCTCTCACCTCTTCTTCAATATTATCTTGATCTTTGAATCTGGAAACTCTCACATATGAGGCTCATAATTGTTGTCTTTGCTCCTCCTCAATTGTCATTTTGAGGATGGTAGGAGCTGGAATAATGGAAGTATCTTTTTATTTCTTGATGACCTCGATCCATCTCTGAGCATCATCAACTTTCTTTTCTGTATTTAAAATTACCTCTGCCCATGATGAGCTTTTCTTCTTTATGTTGTTCTTCTCGTTCTTGGATCGCTTGCACTTGTGCCTTGATGGAGGCGAGTTTATCTGTGAGAGAAGGCTAGAATTTTCCTCCTAATCTGTGCCCCATTTTGGTCTCTTGAAGCTTTTAAAGCTTGAGATATTGTGCCTCTTCCATAAACACTTGCTTTGAATAGTTTGAAAAGAGCTCTGAGCATATGGGGGGGAGAGAGAGGGAGGGAGGGAGGGGGGGGGAGGGGAGGGAGGGGAGGGGGGGGGAGGGGGGGGAGGGGAGGGAGGGGAGGAGGGAGGGGGGGAGGGGGGGGAGGGGGGGGGGGGGGGGGGGGGAGGGAGGGGAGGGGAGGGGAGGGGGGGGGGGGCGGGGAGGGGGGGGGGGGGCGGGGAGGGGGGGGAGGGGGGGGGGAGGAGGGAGGGAGGGAGGGTGGGGGGAGGGGAGGGGAGGGAGGGGAGGGAGAGATGGATGTGTAGCCATCCAAGTCAATGAATAGATCTATGTCAGTATCTCTGCATATGAACTAACTCCAGTTGCTGAACACTAGAATGTGATATCATTCTGATATACTGGATAAGGTGCAGACCAACAGTAATTTTGTACATTGGATGTTTTTGCAGGGTGGAGATCGAAAAGATGTCTTTTTCTACCAGGCAGACGATGAACATTACATTCCCAGGGCTCTACTGTTGGATCTAGAACCAAGAGTGATAAACTCCATACAAAACAGTGAGTACAAGAACTTGTACAATCATGAAAATATCTTTGTAGCTGATCATGGAGGTGGTGCTGGGAATAACTGGGCTAGTGGCTACTACCAGGTCTGAACTTCTTATATATGATGGCTTGGGTTGTTTTTGTACATCCAATTCAATTATATTGGAGTCATCTTTTTGTTTCCTGGTTGCAGTAATACTAAGATAACTTTGCAGATCTTTCTCACAAATACCAGTTGTGATATGCAACAGGGAGAGCAGGTGGAAGAGGATATAATGGATATGATAGATAGAGAAGCGGATGGCAGTGACAGTCTTGAAGGGTTTGTGCTTTGCCATTCTATTGCTGGAGGGACAGGTTCTGGTAGGACTTTTATTCTAGACTCATGATTACAGGCTTGTTTGCTGAACACTCAACAGTAGGAGTTACAGGAATGGGATCATACCTGCTGGAGGCTTTAAATGATCGATATAGCAAGAAACTTGTGCAAACATATAGCGTCTTCCCAAATCAGATGGAGACTAGTGATGTTGTTGTCCAGCCATACAACTCTCTTCTCACATTGAAAAGATTGACAATGAATGCAGACTGCGTAGTTGTACTTGATAATACGGCTCTAAACAGGATTGCTGTTGATCGTCTTCACCTTCCAAATCCCACATTTGCCCAGACAAATTCCTTAGTTTCTACTGTTATGTCTGCAAGTACAACGACCCTGCGCTACCCTGGATACATGAATAATGATCTTGTGGGCTTGGTAGCGTCACTCATACCAACCCCTCGTTGCCACTTTCTCATGACGGGATATACTCCATTGACAGTTGAACGCCAGGTTAGTGCTTGTTCTAATATTTTTGAGGAATTCGTGCTGACCATATTCTCATGCATGTTTAACAGATACCTATTGTGCAACATAGGGAAAGAATCAATGTTGATTTTATTTTCTTTGTCATCCACATGAACAAAACAGCATTAAAGAATTGTAGTTATAGACTCAGAAACATGCATGACTTTTTCAAAAGACAGGTTCATCGTGTGGATTCATGTGTCTGTACATTGTATTTTGGTTAGTTTTTATTCAGATGGCTCTACGTGTTTGTTTGAGCTGAGTGCTATTTTCAAATTTTTACCTTAAAACTTAACACTAGTGTTGTACCAAACAGGATACTATAGTGTCCCTTTTTTAACAAATAAAAAAAGATTACGTGTAATAATCAAATAAAATTTTGAAAAAACCTTAACCCTCATAAGGCTTATAGCTAGATGTTCTATAAAAAACATATTTTCTTAAAAATAATATTTTTTTGGTAACTCAAAATGTAGAAATGATTGAATATGGTAAAAAAATCTGCTTATTTGTAGACTAATATTTGTAGACTAATTTATGAGAAGAAAGAAATTCTCCATATAATTTTTTTCCCTCATATTCAAATAAGTTTTCTAGAGCTAATTCAAAGTCATATAATCGTTTACTAAGTCTTGGGGATTAAAAAACAATTTTATATAGGGTTCTCATTATATAGCTATACACTCTGGGAGCCTTTTATATGATATTGATGCATAGAAGCACTAAAAATTGCTGGTCTTTTATTTTAAAAACCATCCTATAGTATCATATAAATAGGCCACATGTCTTTGAACCAATAATTTGTTACCTATATCACATACCACTAACCATCTCAATGTTTCATTGAGTAGTCAAATTCCACTCTGCCGAGAATAAAATTTCATCTTAAAAATTAGCTTTTATCAATGATATAAGGTATATAATATCAATCATAATAATTCTATAAGCATTATAGACTACTTTATATACGTTATATAGAAAAAACTAGCATATTAACTTTAATCATGTAGCGTATGCAATATTTGCTCATCAAATGATCTTTTCTTAGCATAGAAAAACAATACTATTGTTTGACTTGAAGGAAAGACATATAAAATTGACTCCTAATCTTGTCAAGAAAATATTTCTAGCTTTAAATAATATTGTGATAATAAAAAACGAGTCATTCATACCATCACTTTGCGAAATAATTCATAGATGATAACATTGTCATTGAACATATGAGATTAGTTTTATGCGATAAACCTAATAAAAATCATTACAATTCATATGTAGAAAAGTGTTTAAGTATATAAAATAAGAGGTTTTATTGCATTTGGAACAATGAAAATGGGAAGATCATGATTTTAATAAAAAATCATTACTAATTGACATCATTGTAATTTTTGCACCAATGCAAAAATTAGCATCATAAAATTAAAGAATAAATCTTAATGTTATCTATCCTTTAATAAAAACTATATTTTTCTTAAAATGTCAAACCCCTTTGTTAACATCTCCCATAGTTACAACTTACATTTATTATTGGTTGCTTCTAGTAATTTGGAAAATTCATCAACTAATGTCTCTTTTCAGAACATTAAAGTGTCCAAGTACAACACTAGTGTTAATTCTATTTGTTTTGTGAATTAAGTATCCTTTTGCAAATGTTATTTCTCTCTAGTTAGTACACACGATAATCTATTTGATAAACATAGAACTAGGGGTAATAAAGTAGTTCAATTGAATACAGGATTGTGAAAATAAAAGTTCATGATAGGAATTATAGGAAGAAGTGTTAAGAGAAGGGATTGCATGTTGGGTATGCTGCCTACTTGTGATGTATGGAGGAAACCAAAGCTTAGGACCAATGGAGACAGGAGAGGAAGCAAAACACTGGTATGGAAAAATAGGTAGCGGAAAAGTAGGACTGGTTCAACATGAGAATGCTGCACATGTTTATGCAACCTATTTTAACCATTGCACACCTTTCTTTCTTACAAGTATTGATCCATTTTCTAGAGGAAGATTAAGATTTTGCACACATTTGTACTGATGCGCATGCACCTCTAGCCATAGTTGCACCGGTTCATGCACCTAATCATGCGGTACCTTTTTGCGATACGTTCAATTCAGTGCGAACCATTCTCTTAAAAAATCTTGATTAATTCTACAATCTCTTTTGGTGATAGTGTATATTTCAGGTGAATATGACCTAAGCATCTATGCATTTCTACATACAAGTACACATACACATCATATCATATTGATAGGTAGTAACTTTTGGTCTCATATCATTTGTACCATTTATAGACACCTGATTGCTATGCCTCTAGCTTCCTTTAGATTTGTACTCTTAGTTCTTATTGATGGGCTTCCGGCTTTCGGCTTTCTACTTTTCTTGGGCTTTCGGCTTCCCGACTTCTGGGCTTCTCGGCTTCCGGCTTCTTGCTTCTCTCTTGCTTTTTGCTTCCGGCTTCTCTCTGGCTTTTGACTTCTCTCTAGCTTTCGGCTTCTCTCTGGCTTCCGGCTTTCGGCTTCTCTCTGGCTTCCGGCTCCTCATCTTTTGTGTTTTCTTTACACAAAAAAGTCTATCATTATCAGCAATGTTTTAGCAACATCATGTTCTTAATATGTTGCTAACTTGATTTTTTTTTTCTTTTGGCTCCCTAGGGTTAATATATGATGAAGTGCATCCTTTTACACATGTAAATAAATCTACATGCAATATTATGAATTGTAAGTAGATATGTGACATGTTGTATGTGTAGTTCATACATACATCTCAGATGGTGAGATAGGCTCAAATAATGAATCACAAGTAACTCCAAGATCGAGAAGCTATTATTTTGGAGCTTATCATATTCAGCCTTTGGAGATTAGTGAAGTTAATGGACAACTTGTACATCAAGGCATATTCCTATCCTATTTTGTAAGTTGTAACTCCCATCATGGAATGTAATGGTTATTTGGAGGATGGCTTCTTACATCTTTCTCATGTGCAGCCTTTTCTTTATGATGTCTCTATTTTCTCTTTATCTCTATATCTATTGTGAGGCAAAAAACGAATAATTGATATCAGAGCAAGAAAACATAGAGTACATTGAGAATTTGGCCACATGTAGGAATATTAAATCTTCATGGTAGCTTGTAGGCTCAAATCAAGCCCAGCATCATATTCAGTAGTGATCTCAAGTCATCAATCTATATGAAGAAGAGGAATACTTTTTTGATGAGTTACACTTCATGAAGAGTGACATTGAAGAAGAACAAGGCAGATTGCTGCTGTTTTAGTAGCAACAAAAGTGTGGACACTATATATCATTAAAAATGCAGGAAATTCTAGCTTATTGTTCAAATTTTATATTTATTTGCTGGATTTACTAGAGCTGAATACAAATTGTTCTCACCTCTTTAACAATAGTTCCAGGATCTCTGTTGCTCTTAAAATTTTGGTCTCCATGCTAGTGAAGAGGCTTGCCAAGGTTCTTGAAGCTCGTAATTTTTTCAATCGAGGCCAAGTTGGATTTTGCGCTCATCATGAGTGCGTAGGGCAAGTCGTATGCATGCAAGAATTGGTGCTAATAAACAACTGTTGCTCTTAAGAGTTTGTATTGTTCAAAGTATTCTTCAGCCCTATATTTTGTACTGCTCGGTTTTATGAGAATGGTTATGTTCTACAATGTGGCCATTCATCTTAATGTTGAAATCCATCCTATGGGAAAAATCTCTGCAATGTTCTTCAATATTTTAGACTTGGACACATCCCTAGCATTATGGGGAACATGGCATTCTGGATCTTGTAATACATATACTTGTGCATAAGATGTACTTTTTTTCATTCCTGCGTGCATTCTACTCATTTGTGGGCATGTGCCTTGCATTTTTTTGTGGATAATATTCTGGTTTACTTCAAAGGCACCTAGACATTGGATTCCTGGAGAAAGCTCTTTTCACTTGTCCTCTAGAGAACTTTGGAAACTACTTTGCCTGTTGGTTCACTATAGTCTATGCATGGGCTCTTAAATTGGTTGACTGTTTGTGAGTTCTTGGAAAGTTGGAAACATATGATACTTTGACTATGAAGGCATGCATGACCCCATCTTTGGGTATTCAATGCTTTATAAATCACCCTATTGGTATCTATTGCAAGCTCATTCAGCTTCATTTTCATCAGGATTTTTCACTTGATGTCTGCACTGGTAAGGCATTTCTTCATTGCCTTGTCGCATAAATGATCATGGAGAATGGTTAGCTTTCCCACTTGTATGTAGGCCACCATTGGTTGGCTGCGATGAATGCATATGCTGCTTGCAATTTTGGTTGATCCTTAAATATAGGGAGCACAATTTCATTGGGTGTTTTACTAGGAAAAGGCTCATTGCATTGGCTGGATCTTTTGTCGATTTTGGGACTGTATGTGGTTGCATAACTTAATGCTGCAAAATTAATCAATTGATGTACTGATATTTGGCAGAAGTGCATACCGCCACACCATAATATATTCTTTGAAGTGTGATTATGGGGGCAATGAGCATTGGTTCTTTTCACACAATCATTTTTGGAATGCTCTTTGTCTTCTGTGGCCTCAATGTGGTGGTCATGGTAAGGGTCTTTGTCACCTTTTTGGAATTGCTGTGGTGAAATGGCTTTGCAACTAATGCTCTCACATATTAGTTGATCCACTTCACATTCTAGATTTACAAACACCATAATCTTGATGTTATACGGGTCCTTGATCACCTAAGTATGAGGGTTTTATGGTATATATGGCAGTCCTGGAATGCACTTGTCTTTGAATAGGTATTCCTATCTTGAGCTTACTTTCTGTACCATTATTTAAGCTGCAAAGAAGCCCCTACTATTTCGTGTTTATTGGAGATGAGGTTCTCATGTAATAATCAATAAATGAGAACATGTTTTCAAAAAAAAAAGTGTGTATTTATATAAGTATAACAAACAAAAGAACCCACTTTCCTATGGGTGTTTTAGATCAATCAATTTCAAAAGCTCATTTACTGACATGAAAAATATTTGTCTGCCTTTTCTTCATTTTTTTTCAAGCTTTCTGAATATAGAGCAATTTGCCACTTTTATAAATTTTGTGGAAGTTTGTTTTGTATAACAGAAGAAAAGGACTCTATTGTATCCTCCTTCACCACATGTCTTATGTTGAATGCTAGCCTTTTTGTATCAAATGAAAACTTTCTACATGTAATATCACATAGGGATTATTTTCTTCGAATATTGAATAATGATTCATTTTTACTTCAGAACACCTCATTAAAATGACAGGATCACAAGAGCTTTTATCTCCACAAACATTGATTAGCTCTCTCTGACAACAATAGGACTTTTCGAAATTTTGAAATTCAGGCCAATGCAATTCGGAAGACAACTGTACTTGATGTGATGAGAAGACTTCTCCAAGTATGTGAAGAAGCCCTGAAGCAGATTTGAAAGATAATTTGATTGTAGTCAATAATTTGATCATGTTCTGTTTATGAGCAGGCAAAGAATATTATGGTTTCGTCTTATGCACGCACAAAAGAAGCGAGTCAGGCGAAGTATATTTCAATTTTAAATATTATACAGGGAGAAGTGGATCCTACTCAGGTTAATAAATAAAGGGATGAAAGATTGTAAATAATCAATCCTTTGTGTGCTAAAAGAAAAAACATTTATTTGCCAATACCTGTTTCTGAAATTTCGCAGGTGCACAAAAGTCTGCAAAGGATACGGGAACGGAAACTTGCAAATTTCATTGAATGGGGCCCAGCTAGCATACAGGTAGAAATCAAGTTTGCAGTTATGGTTGTTCATACTCATTTTATACGTTTGGCAATTCACCCAATGCCCTAATTATTTAGTTTTTTGGAGTTGTTTTTAATGAGTATGAAATGTTGGACTTCTAACAGTCCTCCGCTTCAATCATAAAATTTCATTTGCGGGTTATTCTGACTTTTCTTTGAGAACATGGCAGGTTGCCTTGTCAAGGAAGTCACCATATGTTCAAACAGCTCACAGAGTGAGTGATATCACATGCTATGTCTAAAAATGAACTCTACTCTATTCTCTTTATCCCATCCAATGGTTAATAATCAGTCAAAGTTCATGACAATGCTTATGTTTACACTTTGGTTCAGGTCAGTGGTCTCATGTTAGCAAGCCATACAAGTATCCGACATCTTTTTAGTAAATGCATAAATCAATATGAGAAGCTCCGGAAGAAGCAGGCCTTTCTTGACAACTATCGGAAATTTCCAATGTTTGCTGTAAGTGCTGATTATGTTTTTTATTTTCCCCTTTGGACTTCAATTTTTAGAACAATGCATTTTTGGGTTGTCTCATATGCAAGGAAGCTCTATACCCCCTTTTAGAAAGTAACATTCTTGGAAAGGTGATACTTTTTGCAGTTCTATTTCAGGGATGTAGGATAAATTCTGACTTGTATATATTTTGTATATATATTTGGACATCATATTTGGTTTGTATAGGACTTTTTATTTAGGCGAAAAGGTTAGTTAGCTAGTTGACTTTTTTAGAAGTCTTTATTTAGAAAGACTCCGTATTAAAATTTGCATATACTCACAGGGCATTGATGATGTGCATAGGGATGTCATAGTTTTTTCTCCAAGCTATGCATGATAAAATTTAACCATGATACTTCTTGTTTTGGACAAACATAGAAGTTGAAGATGCACTTTTTGTTTTTCTTTGTTATTGTTTCTTTTATTATTATTAGTATAATAGTATTATTATTTAAATGTTTTCTTTTTGTTTTTCGTTTATTTAATTTTTATCTTTAATTTTGCTTTTTCCTTTTTTCGTTTTCATTAATAATCTCTCTCTTTTAAATTACTAGTTTTACATTTATTTTTATTTATTTTAATTTTTAAAAATCTATTTATAAAAAAAATTTGTTTTAAAGATTTTATTTCTTATTTATTATCTTTATTTTTGTTATTCTATAATACGTATATCATTTATGGTTGTTGTTTGTTTGACTCTATATCATTGGGTCTTTTTTATTTTATTTTATTTAGTTATATATATATATATATATATATGTGTGTGTGTGTATATATATACACACACACACACACACACACATATATATATATATATATATATTTGAAATTTAAAATTTGCTTAATATTTTTATTCTCGTTCATTTTGTATTGGCTTTCTTACTTGTTTGTATTGTTCATGACATATACACTAAAAAGGATAAACATGAAAAGCACAAAACCAATTGGCCAACTTTATGAAGCCAAAAACATCAATAAAATGAAAAGCTGCCCATGTAAGTTTTACGCCAAAATTCTGATTTTCGAACAACTTTATTGCTTTTTCGTGGAAACTTCCAAGTGTTATATAAACAAGAGATTAGTTGCTTCATTATTCATCAAGTCTTGTACATACAAGCTTACTTGCTCTAGGGTTAAGAGCTAGGAGGACTCTTGGAGGTGTATATGCAACTTTGCAGGAGTTTTTGGAAGCTTTCTTTTGTTCCTCTTCACATGACTGCGTATGCTGATTTTGGAGACTTGTAGCATTCAATTTAGGGTATCTTCACGAGCTCTTGCTGTTTGAGGTGTTTATCTACCACATCATCGGGAGAAGTTACCATAGTTGCTGCATTACATTAGAGAAGACCTAGTTTCAGATTAGGATTTGCTGTAATAATTGTTTTGAACAATTCATTTCATTCTCTTTGCACATATTCACTTATATAATACCTCTTAGACATTCTCACACTACTTTTTGTACCTAGAACTTATAGATTTAACCAAATTTGAGGTTTTTGTATCATACACACATTGTATATCGACATTTTGCATTTATTTAGTGTGTAATAGCTGTATGCTATTGCACTTTTATAATTGTTTTCTTATCTCTATGTTGTAATTTATCTCTCTTAATTAAGTCAAGATGTGTTATGTTCTATAGTTCAAGTGTTGGAAAGATCTTGATTTAACTTGTGATTATTATTTGGGCCTATTTCACTTCCAACATTTGGTATCATAGCATAGTCGACATAGACCCTTGTACTTAAGATGAGTGACTATAGAGATTGGTTGGAACAAGAAGACAAGCTTAATGGAATGTCTAATTGTCCAATGCAGAGTTTTATGATGATGAATTCGCTAGTTTCCAAAGACTTGTGTAATATTGTCAATAGCACGTACCATAGGCCAAGACAAGCATAGGAAGATGTTACTTCTTCATTAAAGAAGCATGCTACTCCAATTTTTGCTCAATAGATTGAACAAAGGCAGAGAATCATCCATGGATAGAAGGAAACAAATATCGATTCAACATGAAGGAGGGCAGTCCATATGGGATTCTAGAGATGCACAAGAACTCGCATTCATTGCTATGGGAGTCAAAAGGCATATATTTTCATAGATCAGGTCATATTTGTTAGCAACGTTTTAGCAACGTCGGCAACATGCTTCTAACGCGTTATCGACATAGCAACGTTTGGGCCTAGATGTTGCTAAAACGTTGCGAACACGTTTTTTTTTTGGGTTCTCTTTTTAATATTTAGGTACCCTGAGCTTTCTATAGTAATTATATGATGAAGTGCATCCTTTTACACATATAAATAAACAATGTTTGCGATGCGTTCGCAACGCAACGTTGCGACAAAATGCAATTTTTTTTTGCCTTAAATGAGGCCGTTTCGCTGAAACGGCCTCATTGAGGCACTTCGAGCAAAAAACCCGAGAGCGGATCAAAGCATTCTGACTGTGTGCAAGCCAAGAGAGAAGGTAAAAGCTAAAAGACTCAACTTTTGCACACACACGCATACATCTAGAGGCTGAAGCTATCCCCTTCTATCCCCTCCAAGCCTCCTTGCTCTCTTATTCCCTCTTATCACCATGCCCAAAGCAAAGCAAACTTGTTGGCAATATGTCACAAGCCAAGGCAAGATGGCTGCGAGGGTAGTGAGAGATGGACTTGCAAGCTTTGTGGTTATAGTGGAGTCGGTGGAGCCGATAGGATCAAGGCACACCTTGCAAAATATAGTGGTGTAGGGGTTGCATCTTGCAAAGAGCCAATGCCGGAAGCTATCAACGAAGAGCTATTGCAATGGGTAGCTCAAAAATCCCAAGGTAGAAGAAATACACCTTCACAATCTCAAGATAGATCACATGCAAGTGGCTCACATGGCTCATGTGATCCCCAAACTCAAGCTTCTCAAGCTTATGAGGCTCCCATAGACATTGACATAGAGCATGAGCCACAAGAAAGAGTACAAGAGTAGAGCATGATTATCAAGAGCATCCACATGGCTCTCTTGGAGGAGCCTCTATACATGCTAACTTGCAAAAACAACGTAAACAAGAAGCAACACAAGCCATC
>CM035436.1:15657505-15660005 GCA_020310875.1 Ceratopteris richardii
TCATCATCATGTGGTGCTCGACTAATAGATGCCTCCATCCTACTAGTAGATGGACCTGGTACACTGTGTGCTCTATGACTAGAACGAGTCCGAGATGCCCTCGTATCATGCTGTGGCACTGTCAACTCCTGATAGAGCATGTCATATAGATCAAGGTCCTCTGCCGGAATGCTAGGTATATCATGGACCCTCTCTATATCAAGCTCATCGACGTTCACCTGCCGCACCTCTGCTGAGTGGCCACCACGCTCCAATAAACGCAAGTTGCAGTGGCAATAGACAAGCCGCTCCAACTGCAATGTAGATAGTCTATTCCTCTTCTTTGTATGGAAGAGGGCCCATGTACTCCAATTCCTTTCACATGGACTGGCACTACAGTCTTGTGAAAGTATGCGGATGGCTAACTTTCTCTGCAAGATAAAAAAGAAAGAGTTCATTAAGAAGAGGAATGACTCATGAGACAAACTTCAAAGTTATAACTTATTAGTTAAATACTCAAAAGGAAATTAGAATGACTTGTCACTTACTAGCTCAGGTGTACCAACACCGTATCTCTCCCACCATGTCACAGGCATCAACTGCATGCTTCTCAAGCATGCCGTGTCTCTACCAAAAAGTCCTTCATTATTCTGAAACTGGGTGAGCTGAAGCTCCAACTTCCCACGTAGCTCCACATCAGAAGATCCATACAAACGATCTACATAGTCATTCCAAGCAGTCACAAGCTCCATATCCAATGACTGTGATGCAGATCTCCATAAAGGATGTAGTAGATTGGCCATCCCATGTATAGTGCGATGGAACCAATCCCACCTCTTCCTCCATATTCCTTTTATTTCCTCTATCCTATGGATAAAAAACAAATCAAGTTAGAAAACAATAAGATTTAAGAATGTTGAAGAGTCAAGACTTGAAAGTTAAACATGAATGCTCATACAAAAAATAAAATATGGTTACCCAAGTTTCAACTTACCTCTCCAATGTCAAATAAGGACATCTCTGTATAGACTCTCCGACACGATCCATGAACTCATAAACAAGTCCAAGTGTGCAGCCCTCTCTATCTGCTATGCGTATGAGTGAATATAAGGGCTGTAAGGCCCGCACTAATCCCTCCACATCCCTCCAAAAGCTGTCATCCAAACATGTGCGTCGTACAAGCTCTGCCTTTGGACTAGTATGTCCATCCCAAGCTAACCAATCAGGTGATACAACTGTCTGCATCAGTGCTTGCCTCACTCTTAATAATCTTTCCATGACTATGCACATGTATGCAAATCTGGTCTTCGCGGGCTTCACCAAATCAATATCACTGTAAGACCGAAATATAGCAAGCAATTTTGGTCTCTTTGTGAACAAAGAGACCACTTTTATGCAAGTGGTAAAAATGGTGTAAATCCATGGTATCTTCCCCACATCCTCTATCAGCAAATCAATGCAATGGGCAGCACACGGTGTCCACACAATAGAAGGGAATTCTTCTTCTAGAAGCTTGCCCATAGCCACACAATTGCTTCCATTATCTGTAACCACTTGGACTACCTTTTCTACACCAATGTCCATGATAGCTTGACGGATATGATCATAAATGAATCCACCTGTTTACATATAACACAATGAATCATTAATCAATTGATAAATTATAATTTATCTTGACATGTGTCATGCACATGGCACATGCACAATGCACAATGCACATGGCACATGCACAATGCACATGTGTCATGCACACTGCACAATGCACACTGCACAATGCACATGCACATGCACAATGCTTGTGCAATGTGCATTGTGCATGTGCATGTGCATGTGCATTGTGCATGTGCATTGTGCATGTGCCATGTACATACATACATATTACATGCCAATGCACAATGCACATGCACATGCCACATGCACATGCACATGCACATGCCACATGCACATGCACATGCCACATGCACATGCACATGCCACATGCACATGCACATGCCACATGCACATGCACATGTGACATGCCACATGCACATGCACATGCCACATGCACATGCACATGCACATGCACATGCACATGCACATGCACATGCCACATGCACATTGCACATGCACATGCCACATGCACATGCACATGCACATGCACATGCCACATGCACATGCCACATGCACATGCCACATGCACATGCACATGCCACATGCACATGCACATGCACATGCACATGCCACATGCCACATGCACATGCCACATGCACATGCCACATGCACATGCCACATGCACATGCCACATGCACATGCCACATGCACATGCCACATGCACATGCCACATGCACATGCCACATGCACATGCCACATGCACATGCCACATGCACATGCCACATGCACATGCCACATGCCACATGCACATGCCACATGCACATGCCACATGCCACATGCACATGCCACATGCCACATGCACATGCCACATGCACATGCCACATGCCCATGCCCATGCGTCATGCCACATGCGTCATGCACATGCGTCATG
>CM035436.1:15665005-15667505 GCA_020310875.1 Ceratopteris richardii
AGATTTGTAAGAGCATTATCTTATCTGTATTGAGTTGTGGACAACTTCGCAGCTCTAAAAACTTCAGTCTTAACTTACTAGCAGTAGCATGTTTTTGGATTTTACCTGCTGTACGAGTTCTAATGACTTCAAGGGAGCAGTATTGCCTTAGAATGTCTGTTCCTGAATATTCATATCTGCTTAGTTGAGGAATAGCCACAGCTTCTTATTGTTGTGTGTTTGATTATGCAGCAATAAATCCATTTGTAGTAAAAAGTATGATGCAGTATTTTCGCAAATATGAACAGAATGTTTGCAGCCCTTGATGCTCTACAATCTGATGTCCAAAACCGATCTTAAAGGAGTTTCCAGATTGTGATGTCACCCCTTTTAATAGAGTAATCATAGAATGCAACCAAAGTTACACACCTTGTGGTTATTATTGCATTTAATCAAACATTGGTATACATAATGGTCATAAAGTGACAGGCAGCAGATGGTTGAATCACTTCTTAAGAGGGAGGATTAGGAAGTTAGCCTGAGCCATGGCTTTTGGGGCAAGTGGTTAGTCCATCGAACTCCTCGCCGACAGGTCAAGAGTTCAAATCACCTGTGGATATAACATTGGTATCATAGTTTAGGAAGTAGCCTTGTAAGGTTAATGGATTCCATGAAGGTCAGGCACCTAATGGCCTTGAGAAAATGTGCTTGGGCAGTTTAGGATCTGAAAGGGTACAAAGGGAGGGGGGAGTAATGCTTTTCAGATGAGGTTGTATCTTTCAATCTGCAGGTTCGATTGAGACATACAAGGTACAATTGAGAAACTTTCAGAAAAGGCTTTCAAATCTACAGGCTAGCTAGGAACTATGAAGCCCTTGGGATGCTTAGGATAGCACTTGATTGAGAGTTCAAGATACCTAGCATGGTTTAGAGTGATGCCAGGTCATTGCGAGGAAATCAATTCAAGGGTACTTACGGAGTTCAAAAGTTGTTCATTGGGGCTAGAAGGATACAAGAGCTTATCATTGAGTACAATGATCAACCAAGGGGGAAAATGTCAGAAAATGGTAGCTTTGCTGGTAGGTCAGAAGCTCAAATGTAACAATAATCCATGTAATTTGTATACTAAAAATGTAGAGGATAGTTGAGAATTGGCATGTATGCAGTGTGCTCATACAAGGATAGTTCGTGGACAATTATCAAACCATTACCGGCTATGACTTGGTGCTTATACTCATGGGTGGTACAAAAAGTGCTGTAGAACGATAATTGATAGTCAATTTTAGTGGGTAAAAGCAAGAACAATAAGTGTGCATACTTTACCCACCTCAAGGAATGTTAAGGTTAGGAGCAATCGTAGAAACTAGAGGAATGAAGTGTTCTGAAATGTTCCATCTTTATAGCAAGTATAATTGGTGGCTATAATAGCTAGTGGTTTCTCAACCCTTGCAAATACAAGTGCATAGGCATAGGGAAAATACTTGTTCACACAAGGGCTTCATGTATACAAGCAAACCGTAGTTGGGAGTGAGATCGAAGGAAAGATCCTACCTTGAGGCACATAGGACTTATTGTCTTGTTTCAATTGCTGAAGAGTGTTATCATTATAGAGAAGGGGGAAAATTGGAGAACATTGCTTGTCCTTTTTGAACCATTACCAAAGAGATTGCATGCTACCCGAACTCAAAGTCGCAATTCTTTTGTCAGAAACTAAAGGAGTTCTAAAAGAAATGATGTTTGTGCTCTAGACTAATGCTGAAGGGACCAAGTCTTAGCTCGTCTCCATTTCAAGAGAGCTTGTCCATGTACAAGTCCAAGGTTAGGAGGGAAATATGTTCTTCTTAGTTGGGAAAGCTGATCAATATGATCATAGAGTTGAAAGAAAGCTCTATTGCTTTTTTAAATATTCAGCATTCCATTATTATGACATTGGAGACAAAAGGAGTCCATAAAATGTGAGAAATTGAAAAGACAAGATTAGTTGTGATGAAATTCACAAGCCTATCATGAAAACTGACACGTAGGGAAATTATGTTATCCTTATAAGCATTATCGTGTACAAGTATATGTTAATAAACACGAAACAGAAAAATGCATCGGATAATTTGTAGAGTTGCTCCACTACAGTCTATGTGATCCACTACAGTCTATGTGAAACATGTTCATTCATGAATGCGTGTATATTCTGTATGTGTATGAGTGTTCTTTATATGTAAGCATGCACTTGATGAAGCATGATGCAACTCTTCTTCACAAAAGAGTTGCCTCAATTGATTGGGTTTTCGGAGAAAAAAGAGATAAAAATCAGGAAAACCCTGTAGAGTAGGCACAAATAGCTAGGTGTTGTTAAAATCTGTTCTAATTGGCAGTTGAAAGCAACGTAAAACTCTACAATAATAAAAATTAGATGCATGATGAATTAATGTGAATATGGCTAGGCTTAATAATGTTTTTGATATTAAGCATGTATATGTACATGTATGTATGTATGTACGTGTGTATGTATACATGCACTTAATGT
>CM035436.1:15690005-15692505 GCA_020310875.1 Ceratopteris richardii
GTAGCTAGATAGACAAATAGATAGATAGATAGGTAAATAGATAGATAGATAGATAGACAGGTAAATAGATAGACTGATAGAGAGATAGATTGATTGATAGATAGATAGATAGATAGATAGATAGATAGATAGATAGATAGATAGATAGATAGATAGATAGATAGATAGATGGATAGATAGATAGAGAGACAGAGAGAGAGAGATGGATAGATAGATATATAGATAGATAGATAGATAGATAGATAGATAGATAGATAGATAGATAGATAGATAGATAGATAGATAGATAGATATATATATAGATAGATAGATAGATAGATAGATAGATAGATAGATAGATAGATAGATAGATAGATAGATAGATAGATAGATAGATAGATAGATAGATAGATAGATAGATAGATAGACAGATAGATAGATAGATAGATAGATAGATAGATAAATAGATAGATATATATATATATATATATATATATATAGATAGATATGTGTTGAAAATTATGGAACATGTGCAAGCTTTAATTGTGAGGCTTGGAAAATACTCACCTCTCATTAATTACCTCTTCATCATTTATTTATTTCATGTAAGCCCAAAATTAATTTAGACGCTTGAAATATAAAGGGCACACTCAAAACCTTAGAGTAGAGTGTTGAATTAAAAAGGGTAAATGAATTTATGGCTTATATAAAAGCCAAAATATAAATAGAGAGATGGAATACTAAAAAAATTCGTGGCCTTATCCACATGGAGTGATATGGAGCACCAAAAGTCACCCAAGGCAATGGAAGGACAAAAGCCAAGAAGTGAAAAGTCAAGGGGTGAGAGAAGATGCAAGGGTAGGTGAAAAGTCCCATGCTCATAGCTCTATATTAAGAGCTCATTTGAACGTGGAAATTTGTGGAGATGACAAGGAGATGGTGTAGAAGCATATGCTGGTCATTCTCTCACCAATGGAAATCAGAAGGTACCTCATTTGGATGCTAGAAGTCACAAAGGTATTCCAGCCACATACCTTTTCTATACACAACCACCTTGTGAAGGTCATGTCTCTCTATTTGCTTATCCAATGAATGCATATGATATCTTGTTGGAAAGCTTAACTTCTCTACTCTGTGTATCTCAAATATCTCTGTCAGATGATTCTCTAGTAGTGACAAGGAACAATTCTTTTGAACCTCAGTTTTCTGCATAACCTGAGATGACATGTAGTCTAACTTTGTGTAGTCGATTGCCTAGTCATATGAACTCCAAATGGAGTGTTTTATAGTTTGTTAGAAAGCTATAAGAGTCTGCGGTGTGTGGTTAAAATCTCAGAGCCATTGTGTCTCTGACTTGTGACTGAATCAGGTTTTAGTAAGCATGTGTCTTACAGGGCAAATTCTCGAAGAGGTTCTCTAAATTCCGTTGCGTGTATTGGAGTGAAATTTCTCCACATTTTGGTATCAGAGCTTTGGTTGCAGAGCATTGGGAGTGGAGCCCATGGATGCATAAAGATATCTTGAAGAAAAAGCAGAGATTACAAAGGAAAGCTTGGAGCAATCATGCTCATTGGAAAAGCTTTGATATGAAGCTTTTGGTATGTAAGAGAATTTTGTTGCTTTATGATATTTGAAGTGATACACTCTCTTGTCCTACTCTCTAGTACATATGTTGATCATTGAGGCATGCTATAAGTGATACTAATCACTTTCTTGAAGATTTGTGAGCAGCCTATAGAAGAAGATGAAGATTCAAGCAAAGAATCTTGGATGAGCAACTATGAGTTGCATGTGATCATTGAATACATGTTTGAGATGATGCAATCAAGTGAATGAAGTGCAAGTTTTGATTATGTACATGGCTGAAGGTTGAAGCTTATATGTAAGCTTGATGATTGTTATATGCTTAGGTAATGAAGATGCTTTTGTATGCATGCTTGTGAAGGTTATGCTCATAATGAATGACAATTTTGGACAGCCATCCGTAGGCTGAATGTAAGTTGAATTTGGAGTTGACAATTGATGTCAAACATGAAAGAATGTATGCATGTGTGGTCAAGAAGAATATATATGTATGATCCATAATGTGTGGATGACTAAAAGGCTATTTTATAAAGCCTATACAAGCTGAAATTTTGCAGGTTTATGTAGCCATATGATTTGGCATAAAGTGAGCATGATATGTGCTCAATGATTGGTGATTTGAATACATGCTTATTTGGTTTTGTTAGCATGATATTGAAGCTTTGAAGGTTGGTCATGTTCAGCCATAGATGAGCTGAAAGTACACGTGTTTGAATGCCAAAAAGATTGGTAAGATGCAAGGCTGCCATGTATGAAGATTGTGGATGTATCGTGTTGTGGATAAAACCCATTGAGGTAAATTTGCAAAAGTAAATGTATATGCTTAAGTTATGAGAACTAAAAGCATTTGATTCTTGAGTTTAGATACATCAAATTAATGCAATGCTCCCATTGCACAAGCCAAAAGAAAAGATGTGCAAAGCTTGGAAGACAAAGT
>CM035436.1:15717505-15770005 GCA_020310875.1 Ceratopteris richardii
AGTTTGAGGTTTGTGGAAGCATGTGAACAACACAAGGAAGAAGAAGAATCCTAGAGCACAACACACAATACTGAATGTATTACCAAGAGAATGTACAAAGATACATGACCCATTAGGGTTATAGGTGTATATGCAAGCCAGGGGAAAAACCTCCTAAAGAGGGAAAAAAGTATCCCGCTGGTCCTAAAGTGTTATCAACAAATCCCCCCTAGTAGTGATGCGGTGAACAAGAAGCTCGCACACATGTATAAGGAATTGCCAAGCTATGTGGAATCAATCCACAAAAGGAAGGAAGCCCAAAGTTTACAAAAAGCTTCAAACTTCTCCCTAGGCAGAGCCTTTGTGAAAAGGTCTACAATGTTCTTTTGTGTGGGCATATATATGCCAAACTGATCTCTCTAGCAGAGAACCTCTCCCTGGCATAATGATAGTGCACCTCAATGAGCTTAGTGCAAGCATGAAACACAGGGTTCCTTGCAATTGCCAATGCACTCTAACTGTCAATGAAGATGGTGGTGGCAGAAGATAGACCAACACCCAAATCAGCCATAAGGCACCTGCGCCACACACACTCAATAGCTCTTGCAAAAGCTTCTCTATAATCAGCCTCACAACTAGAAGGCCATAGTAGGCTGCTTCTTGCTCAACCAAGATATGCATGAGCTACCAATCATGAAGCAAAAACCACTTGTGGACCATGAGTGTCATAGCAACTAGCCCATTCAGAGTAAGAAAAAGCATGTAAATCTGGTGGTAGTGATCCCCCTTGAGATAAAACAAACAAGTAGCTCGGTACCACTCAAGTAGCAAAAGATGCGCTTAACCACCTCCCAATGCTTGACACTTGGGAAATGTACAAACTTGCTCATCTATGAGATAACAAAGACTAGAGGCAGCTATAGCATAGCAATCTGATGCAAAAGAAGCACTATGAGAGCCTGAATGAGTCTGATATGATAGAGGTGCATCTAATTTGCTATCTCATAAAGTTTGCATCAACCATTTAGGCATAGTTTTTGCCTCCTCTATATCAGTTCTCTCATCTATAAGTGCATCATGTAAATCTATATAAGAAATGGAATGATCTACATCATCATGTGAACTCTATAAAGGTCGAGAAATTTCCTCATTTGGACTAGCACTAGACTATCCACCTATAAAAAGAGGCAGCAAAGTGTCATACATATCTTTGGAGCTAATTGATGTCTCCTTAGTACATGAAAGTAATGGCTAAATTGCATCTTCCACAAAAACAACATCATGGCTAGCCAAAATGCATTTAGTTTGTGGATGATAAAGATGATAGCCTTTGCTTTCAGAACTATACCCAACAAAAATACATTTCACTGCTTTATCATCCAGTTTCATGCATTGTTGTTCAGGTGCTAATGCATATGCCAGACAACCAAAGACACACAGATGTGCAACAAATGGCTTGCAACCATGCCAAGCTTCATATGGAGTGATAAACTGCAATGCTTTATTGGGACACATGTTAAGTACATATGTTTCACACATAACAGCCTCAAGCTAAAAACTATGTGGTAAAGCTTGACTCTTGACCATACACCTTACTGTCTCCATGAGTGGCCTGTTCTTCTTTTCAGCAATTGCATTCTTCTGAGGTGTATATGGGACTATGCATTGATGTTTTATCCCACATTCAACCAAAAATGCATTAAAATCAAAAGACATATATTCCCCCCATTGATCAAAACATAGGGTACCCATTTTTACATGCTAATAGACTTTCAGCCAAAACCAAAAATTGTTTGAAGCACAGAAACACTTTGGACTTTGTTTTCAATGGATATACCCATGCATGTCTAGAAAAAACATTAATGAAAGTCACGAAGTAAAGATAGCTCCCAAAAGAAGGTGTTTGCATAGGACCACAAACATCATTATGAACAAGCTACAATTTTTGAGTAGCTTGTATTGAACCATCTTTTGGGGATGAGGAATGCTACATTTTGCCCAAAATATCTCCTTCATAGACATGTTTACCAGGTGCCTCCAGTTTGGGTAGAGAGGATACCATTTCAGATTTCTACAAGCATAACAAACTAGCAAAATTTAGATGACCAAAGGGTACATGCCAAAGCTTTGCATCTGACATAGCTTGAGAATCTTGAAGTACACATGCTGAATCATTCATAGATTTTGCATAATCTATGAGCTTAGATATCCCACAACATAAATGTCGCCAATTGATCAATCATGAACTATACATCTGTCATCAATAAATTTCACAACCAAGCCGATCTTGGCCAATGCTGAAACTGATAACAGATTTTTTTTTATCCCTGGCACAAATAAAGCATCCCAAAATGTAAAAGAAATACCACCAGTAGTATTTATGATGATCTTACCAACTCCCATAACAATATAAGAGGAGTTGTTGGTGCATCTGACAATATTCCCTATAGGGGCAAGCTCAAGTGAAGTGAAGAAACTGCACTACGAGGTAATAATATGTTTGGTTGCCCCACTATCAAAGTACCAAACATCTTAGTCTACTGCAGGCATACATTATTCATGAGAAGATGAGTCATAAATTCAAACAATAGTAAACACCCATTCTTCATTCTACACAAGATTTTCAGACTCTGATTTGGTTGTAGAGGCTTCTACAACAACCATTCCAGCCTCTTTTTTCTTTGCCTCTTTTGCAGTCAGTTTTGGACAACTCTTTATGACATGATCATTTCCTTTGCAGTATTTGCAAAACAATTTTTGCATTTCTGTTTTCTTCCCATCTCCATCATTCTTCTTTGATTGTGTAGAATTAACATATTTATGCTTACTAGTAGATGAGCTCCATTTACCTTTGCCCTTGAGAATAGCTAAGAAAAATTGATTTGCAACATGCATAATGGACCTGTTCTACCTAGACCGATCTTCCTCCAACATAACAGAGACTAACTCCTCAAATGTTAAGGCATTTGGATTGAATTTCATCATCAATCAAAGAGTAGATGCAAAACTCTGATATAAATATGGAAGTCCATTCAAAACATTATGCACAAGTGAACTGTCAGGCAAGACTTCATTAGCAAAAATCAATTACTCCTTCAAATCTTTGATCTTTGTCAAAATATTGTCCATGGAATCTCCTTCATTCATGTGCTCACTCTCGAATTGTTTTTGAAGGTAAGCAACACGAGCCTCATTCCTTGCCTAGTATAAAGTGGTAAGTGTATCCCAAGCATCTTTGTTGTTTAGAGGCACAAAGCATGCACAAAAAAAGTTTGAAACCATTATCATTTTTTGTAAATTACCTAAAAAGGCAATACCCTCATTTTTTGGATGTAATAATTTTTTAAATTCTCGATAGCATGGGAAGACTCACCATATGTATACAGTCTAAGTATCATAGCAGAGGTAGGTCAATGACATGGTTAGAATAGCTCTATAAGTAGTGTAAGTCCACCCACATTTTCATAGATCTTAAAGAGGGCTCAATTTTATAGACAATTGCCATTTGCAAGAAGTGAGATTTGCAAGTCTCGTAGCTCTCTCTTCTTCCTCAATTTTCTCTTTCATTATTGCTCGTTTGGGGTGGCTATGGTGAGAAAAGAGTATCCCAAGGGGGTGTATCCTTGCATTGGTGATTCCATGTGTGTGTAAAGAGCTCTATAACAAGGTAAGGCAATTCCCAACAAAGATTTGAAGTATATTTTTGCTTTATAGGTGTTGTTTGTTGCAAATATGAACATATTAACATGTTAATCTTGCAATTTTGCATGTTTAGATATGCGATATGAGGGATATCTCTAACACAAGTTGAGATATTGCTTCCAAAATATCTATAGCCTATGAATCCAAAAATCATTCTTATTCTTTCCCATTTCTTTGCAAAAATAGGCTCTCCTTCATGGTTTCCATGCTCTTGTCCGAGTGGATGCTTGCTTGATACTTTGATGCTTGTCAACCACCCATTTGATGCGAGTAGGTGACCCTTTGGAGCCTAACATATCTATGGAAAACACCTTTGGCATTTTGTTGGGGATCTAAGCCTTTGTTGATGCTAAACGAATCTATTGGAGTTTCTTTGAATGTGTATAAGTGCTTGAAGTGATTAGATGTTGAAGCATTCTTCAAGAGATATTACTTCGTATCTTACTTTCTAAGGTAAATTTTCATTTATAATCATCAAAACGTGTATGTAATTGATGTGTATTTCCAACTTGTATATGCAATGGAAGTTGGAAAATGGAGGCTTGACAAGATCAAAAAAGGACTTGCAATGCTTCTCAATGGAAGTTTTTAGGTTTGTACAACTTCAATTTTGTCCATAGCTTTGGAAAATGAGCTCATATGCATCAAAGTTGAGTTTGAGAGGGTAGGACAGAGAAAAAATATTTGGAAGCTTACTACTCTCTACACAATTGCCCTTTTCTCTTGAAAATTAAAACAAAAGCTCTATGAGGTAGGAGCTGCATCCTTGAAAGTTTCATATCATTTGGTTGTATGTGTGGAGTTATGAGTGTCAAAAGTTTCTTGGAATTGGTGAAACTTTTTGCATATTCTTACTCCACATGCATGAAAATCTAGAAAACAACTCCTCAACCACATGGGTGAAAGAAATCATAAAACACAAACAAATCATCTTCATGTTGCATGGGGGAATCATACCGCATATGATCCATCATGATATCCCCTAACCATTTCAATTGCATGCAATGCATCACAGTTCTTTGAGGACATCGGGTTCCTCGAGGACACCGCGATTCCTTGAGAACATCGCGGCATCATGTCAATTATAGCCATCAGCATTATGATTAGACATCTCAAGGGCACAAGGAAAGCATCTATTGTAATCACAAAAGTGTATACACAACATCACCATTGGAAATCGTGATTGAGTGATCAGTATTGCCCACTAACATCAGAAATAGGAAATCATTATCGAGACATTGTCATCAACTTGAGACATCATGACAGATAGCAACCATCACAATTTTTGCCCACAAGATCCCCAAGGCCATCGTGATTTCCATTGACAATCGTGATTGCTTTAAGACATCATGATTTCCCAAGAAAATCATGTATGTTGGGATACCATGTCTTTTTTAAGATTTTTTTTTTTTTTTGCATTTTTCTAATCCTTATCCCTTGTTCTAAAGGTTTATAGCATCAAATTGAGCATGCAAGGTAGGAGCAAAGGAGTCAAGAAAGACCTAAGACTAGTGGAGGCTCACAAGAGAAAAGAATCTGTAGCTCCCAACTTCCTGTTATGCCAACTATTGAAAATGGAATTGATTTAGTAGGAGGAAACCTTAATCCTCAATTTAGGCATCCAAATGGGCAAAGACCTCCTAATCCACAAATTATGCAAAAAAAATTCTTTCCATTTACATTCATAAGACCACAAGACTTAGGGAGAAGGCTCCAACCTTCCAAGTTTTCAAGTGCATGGACAATCACTATTTTGGAAATAGAACTTCATATGATCATGTGGCATAATTCAAACAAGTGCTCCGAGCTAAGAAAGTGAATGATTTTTTCACATAGTATGAAGTGTTTGGACTCACTTTGGTAGGAACATTCCAAACACTAGATAAAGAGATATTTAGAGATACTTGACATCTCCTAGATGAGTTCATTGGTGACTTTTCGAAGAAAGAAGTCAGGCATAAAACCTCTTCTTTTCTCCATGGCTTCAAGAAATATACTCATGAAATTCTAAGACTTATTTCTTGTAGATTCAAGACATATAGGATTCCTTCCCAGCAAAAGCATATTTCCATCTTCGTGGATGATTGTTTACCTATGAATTGTGGCCATATGTCTATGTAAAGTGTGTTAGACGGCCGCCGAACAAAGGACAATTGTACTTAGACAGAAGTTTTTAATGTAGAAAGAACCCTTCTGAAAGTACGCGGTAAAGAAAGATTCGCGTAAAAGCCTTGTAACAAAACTCTATTTAAAGCGATCAGAGAGGGCATCAGAAAGAGCAGCAGCAGCAGCAGAGCAGCAGCCCCCCCCCGTTTTTTGGGAAGTTGCGAATATATTGTGAGAGTTCCCGTTTTGGGGTTATTTTACTTCTTCTACTGTGTGCAAACGAGTAGAGTGTCTTGGTTCTGTCCTGTCTGTGCACCTTCTCTGTGTAATCATTCGACTGTGTATGTGTGATACACTGTGTGTTACGAGTCGGTACTGCGATTGTGAGAGTCTGTTCGGTAACGAGTTGAGGTGACTTGATTATGCGTAAGGTGTTAGAGTGTTGTTTATTTGCTATTCCTGTGGTGGAATAAGTAAGAGTGAGGGATGGACATGAGCTGGTATGATTCTCTGTAAGGGATTGAGTTGGTATCGTAGTCTGTGTTCAAGGTAACGCCAGTAATACCTAAGTCCGCGTAGAATGGCAACACGGTTGCGATGCGTCTTATGATCCGTAGATATTACGATTTGAAAGGTAGACATGCGGTAAGTTTGTGAACTGATAAGGAGGATTGTGTGTTAAGTTACTAACAGTGTTGGACTGCAATCTCAGACTACTGCTCAACCACTATGGCAGAACAGCCTGAGAACTCTGAGTCCAGTATGTTGGTCTAATTGAAGTTGTTCAGGAGCGAAACCTGAGCGAAGACGGAATAGCCACAACTACGGTTGAGTAAGGAATTGGGAAAATAGTACAGGGCCTCTGTCTAACAGACCCCTACCACTCCCAAGGACCCACGTGGTTCGAGGCGGTGTATTTTCTGCGGTAATATTGAATTCAGAGCAAAAGGGAGAGACTCGGAAATATCTGGTACATAGGTATGGAACCAGATTCTGGAGTCTCCGAAGGGTTGTTGCGTGGAAGTAGTAATTAACGACCGCGGTAGGCAATTAACAGTTACGATAATCATAAACGACGAAATAACCTTTAACATTTGGCGCCGTCTGTGGGAAAGTGGCATCCGCTTGCCAGCTCTCTGGCCCAGGTGCCTGCGAGAAAATGGCAACTGATTACCAGTCTCTACGGTAAAGTAGCATTTAATTACGAGTCACTTGTGAGACAGTGGCACTAGAGTGCTAACGGTTTGTAAGAAGCAAACATCCAGCAACATTTTCTTCACTAACAGTAGCAACAGATCCAGATTGTTGCGAACTGCTCGAATAGTATCACTGGGCAATGATACATGCCGGTCACTCGATCGGGCGAAACATATCCTAAGAATCGTCAGACTGGAGCACGAAAATCCCAAAAGATAGCCTCGGAAGAAGTAGGCATAATTAAATCTGACCAAGTGGTCAAGGAAAGTAGAAACGTTACAAGTAATTCCGGTCATATTCCGGTAGAACGGTCAACGCCTTTGATACATTCTGATGCTACTTCGACCCAGCATATCGAAGATATAGCAAGACCAGACTCTATCAAAACGCCGTTGGAACCTAGTCTAACAATATCAGATAAAGATTTAGAGTTATCCATGGTCAGAAATACGTTAGAAAAATTCGGTAAAAGTAGTAAAACAGGGCATTCTGGCCCAATTTCGGTTCATTCCGGTGAGATTCCGGTAATAGAATCACCGATCGCTGGCAAGGGTTTAGCCTTTTTTGCGGAATCATCAACTCGACCTTCGTGTTTGGAAGAAAGATTTCGAATATTAGACATCCAGAAGGAAGGAAAGCTGTTTGAAACAGAGATCCGAAGCATCTTAAGCCGACATAGTACACCGGAAAACGCACCATCCGGCGATACAAGTCCCGATAGTTCACCCGATCAATCCCGAGATATAGAAGGAAACCCTGAACCCTTCGCAATGAGCGGGCAACACCAACAACAACACCATCAACAACAACAGCTAGGACCGCCAAGGCCACCTCCAACAGGAGTAACCTACGCGAAATTCGGTGGATTCCCAGGAGACGACCCCGACGCCCACGTACGGACGTTCGAGATAAGTTATGCAGTTCTTAACCACCCACCAGATCAGGCGTATAAGGCCATTGTTTTTCAATCGACACTGATCAATGAAGCGGCGAGATGGCTCACGGAATATGATATCAATCATTTCGGTACTTACGATGCAGTACGAGACGCCTTTTTACAGCGATTCAGACTGAAGAAGAATCCCGCTGAAATCTTTGAGTATCTACAGAACAACAGACAGAAGGTAAATCAGACCGTCCAGGAGTACGCTACCCTCTTTAGAACACATTTACGGCAGATACCACAGGCTCACGCTAATCTACCTGATGATGTCATCTCTCAATGGTTTATCAATGGATTAACCCCACAACTGAAGCAGATCATGATCATAAGATGTGTCGGAGCTATGACCTTGGATGCCGTTATTGCAATGGCTCTACAGCTAGAATCCAAGGTTGGTGGATTTTCGGAAGACTTGGAATGGCTAAAAACAAACAAAAATACGGCTGAAGATATCACCAGGCAAGTATATTGCACCACATGCAAAAATTCGGGGCATACAAGTACCAACTGTGCACTGAACCAAGTGTTTTGCGCTATCTGCAACACTACCGGACACACCACCGGAAACTGTATCTACAACGCTAGGATACAAGGGACAGCAACCGTCAATGCAGTCATCCAAGAACATGGCCAACCAGTAAATCGCTATGTGCCTCCGCAACAGAGAAACAATCAACAACAAGGATATCGGAACTATCGAGGACAGAGAAACAACACTTATAATGCCAACCGATGGCAGAATGGACCACCGCCGGAAAAACCTGAGTTACCACCTCCACGATGCCATTTTTGTGGCGAATTCGGCCACATTAGAAGGTTTTGTAAGGACGCAATAGAGTATGATCAAAGAAGGAAGGAACGCCAGAATCCAATGGCCAACATGGTGACAATTACACCGCTTGAGACACAGACTGCTACAATCCAGACCCGTTCTGGTAAACAACTTTAGTCGGCAGCAGAAATCTTTGAACCAGGGATACAAGAACAACGAAGAATGTATAACAAAGCCAGTCACTGGACCACAACAGAACCACCAGTGTTCCCCGAACCTATTCCGGTGACTCAGGCTTCTTCATCAAAGGACGACACAACGCAAAAGGATGCATCAGCAGGGCCATCATCATCAGCAGAAACAACAGCAGACATTTCTGCGTCAGTAGAGACTGCAAGTCCAAAAGAACAAGACAATCAAGCTCAACAGGCCTGGGAAATTTTGTCCAAGGCATCCATCACGCTACCTCTAGGCCAACTTCTGGCCTTAGTGCCTGGGATCCGACAACAGTTTCAGCAACAATTCAGTCCAGTACCTTCTTGCATTCCTACGACAGCCGCCGTTCAACCGGAACCTGATGCTGCGATTGACCACGCAGTACCCTTGATCACAGTATGGTATAAGAACCAAAAGATCACGCAAGTATTGATTGATGGAGGCTCAGGCGTAAACATTGCAACCGCAGCATTATGCAAAAAGCTAGGCTGGACCGAAATTGAACCAGTGCAATTCTTTGTTCGAATGGCGGATCAATCGAGAGTCCATCCTGTAGGGCTTGTGCGGAATGTACCAATCACTCTACAAGGTACAACCTTCAAGATGACTTTTGTCATACTAGATCTACCCGAATCCACTGTGGATTACAATCTTCTTTTCGGCCGACCTTGGCTGAAGCATGCGAAGGTAATACAGGACTGGTCTGCACAAGAGCTTACGTTCAAGGATGCCCATCGTAGATATGTGGTGAAACTAGATGCTATGCAATCTTGCGAACCTCACGCCCGACCGTACTTTGCTGAACCAGTTCACATGTTAGATGGACTGTCAGATGATGAAGAAGAGCAATTTCTGAAGAGTAACGCCGATTTAATGACTCTAGGAACTGTTGACCTACAATCCGTCATAGATAACTGGAACACGTCAATATGTACAGTAGTAGCTATCACCGGAAATTCGGTCCAGGAAAATACTTCCTCAACCCATGACGACGAATTACAACCACTGTTCAAGCCAACAGATGATACAGATAAACCTCAACAATTTTATATTCCAGAAGACCAGCTGATCACGTACAATCTAGGAGATAGAGACCACCCACGACCTGTGAAGATAAGGCAGAACTTACCGGAAACATTTAAGGCGGATTTGATTAAACTTCTTCAAGAATTTGCAGACGTCTTTGCATGGGATTACAAAGACATGAAAGGATTAGATCCGCGCATCTATCAACACAGGGTCATGTTGAAACCAGAAGTGAAACCGCAAAGACAACCCAGCTATAGAATGAACCCCCATTATGCATCACAAGTAAAAGCTGAACTTGATAGACTATTAAAAGTCGGATTCATTGTACCAGTAGAACACGCTGAATGGATCTCACCCATCGTGATCGTGCCAAAGAAAAACAAGCAGTTACGAATCTGTGTGGATTACCGGAAACTAAATGCAGCAACAGTACCAGATCCTTTCCCGATCCCCTTTTTGGATACCATGCTCGATAGAGTCGCAGGTCATGAAATGTATTCATTTTTAGATGGATACAGCGGGTACAACCAGGTTAGAATGGCTGAAGAAGATATACCAAAAACTGCCTTCATTACCAATTGGGGTGTTTTTGCCTGTACAGTAATGTGGTTCGGACTAAGAAATGCGCCAAGCACATTTCAAAGATGTATGCAGGAGATATTTTCTCCTTATCTCACTTCATTCATGCAAGTCTACCTCGACGACTTCTCAATCTTTGGGAAGATGATAGCCCATTTGTTTCACTTACGATGCTGCTTTCAGAAGTGTAGAGAATATAGACTCTGCCTTAATCCTAGCAAATCCGTGTTTGCCGTTTCGTGTGGCAAACTACTTGGGCATATCGTATCTGCTCAAGGTATTCAAGTAGACCCCGATAAGATTTCAGCGATTTTAGAAGCCCCGATACCCACAACTCCGAAGGAAGTAATGCGTTTTATGGGTCAAATACGATGGCATGGCAGACACTTACGGTGGATTGCCCACCTAGCAGTACCTCTGAACAAGCTAATCACAAAAACTCCCCGACAGTTTGAATGGACTGAAGAATGTCAAACTACATTTGATCGACTCAAGTATCTCCTGACGCACGCTCCAATTTTACAACCACCGGACTGGGACAATCCGTTCCATGTTTTTGTTGACGCTTCAGATATTGCAATAGGCAGTATTCTGATGCAGCAAACAGACAAGTGGTTTCGCCCTGTTTATTACGCCAGTAGAAGACTTGCGCCTGCAGAAAAGAACTACTCCACCACGGAAAGAGAATGTCTAGGACTAATCTACTCAATCAAAAAGTTCAGACATTATCTACTAGGTCGTAAATTTACCTTCCATGTGGATCATGCTGCCCTTGTTTATCTAGTAAGACAGCAGCACTTAGGAGGACGATTGGCACGATGGGTGCTACTTTTACAAGAATTCGATTATGATGTCATTCACCGACCCGGAAATGCACACGCCTTAGCAGATTTCTTATCACGCCTAGATTCCGGTGAAGCTCCGATAGGAATAGATGACACGACTCCTGCGATTTATAATGCTGAACCACTACCGGATGAGTCACCCAACTTAGAAACACCACCTACATACTATGATCAGATTCTAACTTTCCTCACCGAAGGACGCCTTCCAGCCGAGACTGCCAAGGCAGTTCGAAGAAAAATCGCAGTGGTTAGCCGCCGATTTCGGTTAGTTGCTGGAGAACCGTATTATACAGATCATACCGGAATCCTACTTCGCTGTATTCCACCACATGAAGTTAACTCAGTTATCACTTTGGCTCACTCAATTCCTTCCGGTGGCCATTTTGCAGCAGACTTAACTCACCGGAAAATTCTACAAGGAGGACTCTGGTGGCCAACTATGTACAGAGATATCTCACAGTTTGTTAGACAATGCGATGCTTGCCAAAGAACTGGTCAGCCCTTACAACGGCATCTTTTTCCCCTGCAACCCATCTTACCATTAGAACCTTTTCAGAAATGGGGTTTAGATTTTATCGGGCCAATTACACCTCCAACAGTATCCAGTAACAATCGATACATACTGACTTGCACAGATTACGCAACTCGATGGGCAGAAGCTTGGGCTTTGCGATCTGCTACAGCAGTTACGGTAGCAAAATGCCTGCTCACGGATGTCTTCCCACGATTTGGTTTACCCCTGGAAATTGTCTCAGATCAAGGTACTCATTTTGTAAACAATTTAATGAAGGCTCTCACACAATCCTTCCAAGTCACACATAAATTTAGCTCTCCTTATTATCCACGTGCCAATGGACTAGCTGAAAGTACAAACAAAGCACTGTTAAATATCCTCCGGAAATTGATCATGGAAACACCGGAAAGATGGGATCAACTACTACCTGCAGTATTATGGGCATACCGAACTACATATAAAGTAACCACAGGCCTGACACCTTTCAAGTTAGCTTATGGCTTAGAAGCTATCGCTCCCATGGAAATAGTCATCCCAAGTTTGCGGGTAGCAATCACTCAGAAGATGCTTCCAGAATCTTCACTGACAGAACGAATGGACGCACTCAGAGCACTCGATGAGCACCGATGGCTCAGTTTTTTAACTATGCGTGAAGTTCAACTAAGACAGGCTAAGACGCACGATCGATATTTGAAGACGCCAATCTTTTCGGTAGGACAGCTTGTACTCTTCTATAATGCAAGATCGGACAGAGCAGCAGGAAAATTCAAACTACGATGGTTCGGCCCTTTCAAGATCTCAGCACGAGTAGGTCCGGCAACTTTTCGGTTGACTACGTTGACCGAAATTCCACTTCCAAAAGTAATTAATGGATCGAAGTTGCGACCGTATTATCCCACTACCAGTACGCCTTAATTATTCGGCGACGAGCCACGTTTTTGTACAAATTTATACGTTTTGCTTTTAGCCGTCTTTTGTACAGATCTTTATGATACCAGCCGCCTCTCCCTACCGATCACTCAGTACGCACGCCAGCATGCAAACCATATCGTTCCCGCACCACACAATGATCCTCACCTCCACACCGTGTTCTACATATTTAAACCCCTGAGTTGCGCCAAAAACCGCTATTGTGTTTTCGTGATTGTGTATTCTGTGTTTTCTGTGCACTGTGAACGCCATGGAAGCTCTAGCCAACTACGCTTCTTTCCGCGAAGGCATCCCTACAGACGTAGGCGAATACCTGAGATGCAGAGGGTTGGCCAACTTCGCTGAGTTGCCTTGGCACTCAGTGGAAACCCATCCCTTCTCCGCACAAATCATTCAAGCCATTGCCCAAAGCTCCGCCACCGAACGACAGTGGGCCTTCCTTTCCCTCCCACACAGAACTGTCATCACCTTCCAAGCCTTCGCCGACGCCTACCGCCTCACCCCGCAAGGTCGCGAAAATGGCCCTACCATCACTGTAGCCCGTATGGCCGAACTCTTTCCCCGTTCCTCATCAAACGAGTACGCCATCCTATGTCGCCCCGAACCCGAGCGATCCGCCCTCCAGTTCCTTGTAGCCATCCTTAACCTGCAGAAACGAACTTATGGCATCTCTCGCCCCTTCTACTCCGCCCTAGATTTAGCTGCCCGAGAACCGGTAAATTTTGCCTCCTATTTCTTCCATAGAATCCATAAAGAATGTGTAGCTATCGTAAAACAGCTCCAAAAGGGTTCTTCCCCCCGCTCTCGCCTTCCACACATCATCTCCTTCCTCTTCCCTACCATCCTCGCCGCGCAACCCCCACCCACAGGCCCCACACTTCGACACGAAGAGTCCGCCCAACCAATCGAGGACAGCGAAGAAGAAGACGAAGAAATTAATCAGCTCTTCCGTACCAAGCGAATTCGGATCAGCTCCTCGGAGAGTGAAGTCCAAGGATCCGCCGGAAAAGATCAGGAGACCAAGCCAGACGACCAAGAAGAAACGTACCACGACACCACCACACACATCGAAACATCGACGGAGCAACCAGACCAGCCGGATCAAGCAGAGACGGAACTAGTATCCACAGAAAAAGAGTCGGAGCAGCACCAGGATGAACAGGAATCGGCCACCAAAGCTCTGGAACAACTCATCGACGCCATCAACCAGACAGAAACACTCGCCAAGGTAAACCCCTCAGACACCGTCCTCCCTACATCACCTCCTGCCAAACCCCTACCCCCACCTGAACCACCCCTCCCCCCCACCGATGAACCCACAGCATCTTCCTCTTCCTCCCCCAACTACTCTCCACCAAACTCCCAGCAACTCCTCACCGACACATCCTCTCAACCTCGTCGTCCTCCACCACCACCACCACCACCGAACGCACTCTCGGAACTTGCCGCCATGGGGCAGTACCTCATCCAGTTATCACACCAGCTACCCGCCCAATTTTCGGCAGCCACGGACCACCTGAAACGCGAATACCAGCACAAGGTAGACACCCTGGAAGCCGACATCGCCCCCCTCCAGGAAGAAATTGATGCCATAAAAACCGAAAATCATCAACTGCGGGCACAGCTAGCAGAACTCGAAGCACGAGTTTCAATAGAACAGACGCTAGTACAACAACGAGATGAAGCCCTGCACCAGATAGCTGCTAAAGACAAACTCATACACGATGCACATGAGGAAATTCGGACACTGAAGGCCGCCCTTCAAGAACAAGCAAATATCAACGTCTCTCTCGAAGAACTGATCGCAGACACGAAGCGTCAATTACAAGAAACCACCCAGACGATGCAGGAGCAACAGAAAGAAGCTGCCGAAGTTCAAGAACGATTACGGCGAGCCGAAGAATGCGCCGACGCGGTCAACAGCATTCTCAAAAAACAATTAATAAAGGAAGGCCAATATCAAAAGGATATTGCAAGGACGCGCAGAGAACGAGATTCACTGCAGAAAAGTCTGGCATTCCAAAACCAACAGTTTGAACGCAACGACAACCAGATACGCAATCAGAAGGAGTGCATCAGAGAAATGCAGAACAAACTAGTGGAAATAACGACAGCCCGAGATGCGGCACTAGCCAACGACTTCTATCTCCAGGAGGCGTTTCTTCAAACCCAAGCTGAAATTTTGTTAAATCAAGCCATAGCCCTTAGTGCAGTAAGAACCGACGCCCAATTATTAGAACCTACCACCATAGTACAAATGTTAGAAACCCTCAAAAAGAAAATTACCCGAACATTTAGGCTTGCCAGAAGTATGTATTTAGAAGGTATAGTATCCGAACCGTAGGTACTTGCGGGTACGAGTCCCGAGGACCCGATAATACTAAGTCCGAAAGTTAGTATTAGAAGTCACGATTTTTTGTGCATAATACTTTCACACATGTAAAAGACGTTCCAAGTCCAGCACCAGTCTCCAGAATGATGATTCTTGATTCGAGAATCTCGGTAAGCAACCTAAAATGTCATATCAGAATGGAATACCATCATTCTAGCGACTGGCAGCTTAAGGTCTCGCACTTATAAATACGAATACCCGGGAACGCACACTTACACCAAACGGTGTTGAGACTACAACCGATACTACATCACAGTGGCTTCGATCGAGCTGGCAAGACACTAGGCGTACGCTGTGTGACTTAGTGTGGAAAAAGACTGAAAGACAACGCTCTTCATGGTGGCCGGAAAGGGTGATGAAGCAAGGTAGCATCAAGGATGGTGCCGATGCAGACGAAAGCAAGACGAGGAGTGATGAAGTGCGCATACAACTGCGGGGAAGAATTGATCATTTCCAGCGACTCGGGAGAAGTGATCATGGCTAGCGATTCGGAAGACGACAGGCGAAACGAACAGGATAATGACGAGGATTTGATGGAGAATATCAAAGAACTTCGACAACATCACCAGAGGATGGGACTCCTACAGTTTGCTAAGTCACCCTGGGGACAGTGGACTTCTTCCGCCACTAGAACAAGTGCGATCAGAAAGGATTGGGGAGTTAATTCCTGGCATGGACCGACAGACAATATAAATGGATATCTCAGCCAGGTGGTGATAGGATACTGTATGGTTACATGACTTCTACAGAAGACATGGATTCAACAGCACAGAGGGTACTTTGATTCCATACACGAAGCGCTTAAAGCACAAGATCAAGAAAGAGGGCCCAGGTAACAACGAAATCAAGAGTAGATTCTTATTATATGTATAAATCGACATGTTTTTCAGAAGGGCTTAGATGTTCAGAAAACTATTTAAAGGAAGAGCTGCGAGTATCTAAAGTTTTGAGTCCTTGAGGCAACTAGACCAGCTATACGAGTTTGAAGAAATTATGGAGAAAGAGACGACCTACCACGTACAGCGACATATTCGGGATTGGAAGATAGTTGCAGAATCACCCGCAGGATATGGACATTATGAACGATTAACCTGAGTCTTTCTGATGCATAGCCCCAGGCAAAAGGATATCACCTACAGTATTGCACTTGCGGGTTCGAGTCCACCGTGCGTGCCAGTGTTAGACGGCCGCCGAACAAAGGACAATTGTACTTAGACAGAAGTTTTTAATGTAGAAAGAACCCTTCTGAAAGTACGCGGTAAAGAAAGATTCGCGTAAAAGCCTTGTAACAAAACTCTATTTAAAGCGATCAGAGAGGGCATCAGAAAGAGCAGCAGCAGCAGCAGAGCAGCAGCCCCCCCCCGTTTTTTGGGAAGTTGCGAATATATTGTGAGAGTTCCCGTTTTGGGGTTATTTTACTTCTTCTACTGTGTGCAAACGAGTAGAGTGTCTTGGTTCTGTCCTGTCTGTGCACCTTCTCTGTGTAATCATTCGACTGTGTATGTGTGATACACTGTGTGTTACGAGTCGGTACTGCGATTGTGAGAGTCTGTTCGGTAACGAGTTGAGGTGACTTGATTATGCGTAAGGTGTTAGAGTGTTGTTTATTTGCTATTCCTGTGGTGGAATAAGTAAGAGTGAGGGATGGACATGAGCTGGTATGATTCTCTGTAAGGGATTGAGTTGGTATCGTAGTCTGTGTTCAAGGTAACGCCAGTAATACCTAAGTCCGCGTAGAATGGCAACACGGTTGCGATGCGTCTTATGATCCGTAGATATTACGATTTGAAAGGTAGACACGCGGTAAGTTTGTGAACTGATAAGGAGGATTGTGTGTTAAGTTACTAACAGTGTTGGACTGCAATCTCAGACTACTGCTCAACCACTATGGCAGAACAGCCTGAGAACTCTGAGTCCAGTATGTTGGTCTAATTGAAGTTGTTCAGGAGCGAAACCTGAGCGAAGACGGAATAGCCACAACTACGGTTGAGTAAGGAATTGGGAAAATAGTACAGGGCCTCTGTCTAACAGACCCCTACCACTCCCAAGGACCCACGTGGTTCGAGGCGGTGTATTTTCTGCGGTAATATTGAATTCAGAGCAAAAGGGAGAGACTCGGAAATATCTGGTACATAGGTATGGAACCAGATTCTGGAGTCTCCGAAGGGTTGTTGCGTGGAAGTAGTAATTAACGACCGCGGTAGGCAATTAACAGTTACGATAATCATAAACGACGAAATAACCTTTAACAAGTGCTTATATACCCTAGATGCTTCTCTAAAAGAGTGCATAGATTTCGAAGACAACCTAACAAAATATCTTGAACTTCCTCAAGTACAAACAAAGTAAAAATCTTCTTCTAGTAGTGAATTGCACTTACCCTCTGTTAATGAACTTGCCAGCATTGTAGCTAAGAAATTGGGAACTCAATAGCCATCAGAGAATCAAACATATGAAGGAGCATTTCATCATGTACAACCACTCAAAAGATGTTATTAGTGTGGAGGACACCATTTGATGAAAAATTTTACTTTTGGGAAAGACCAACCACATCTAGATAGAACATAACCACAATATTATCAATATTATCAAAAGCTCACAAATCATAATGTGTTTGACTACCATTACAATCAGCGATATGTGAGACAATCTCCTACATATCAACCAAGGCAATATCATATGTGCCTCATGGAACATTAGGATATTACAATGGTTGGAAATATTACAAGGCATCTAGGCCACAAATGCATCAAAAAGATCATAATCCACCACAATCTATACTAGGAAAACAACCCCTTCAACCACAAAATGTTGTTCTCGTGAAATAAAACCCAAAAGACAATAAAGAGAGGCCATTGTGCCTATATTCTTAGCACCATTTCTAGAAGTACAATAACCTATTTATGAGTATCCTAGGGGAGATCCATAAAGTAATCTACCTCTTATGATGCCCAATACTATGGTCGAGATCTTAATTAGAACTAAGGATAGGAGGGAAAATATTCTTATGTGTGGTATATCATTGTTAGACCTCATATGAGGTAAAATAGAGCACCACCTACAAGAGGGATATGTTATTGATGTAATGCGGATCATTTTATCCGTGATTATCCTCATCCTTTGGCCTCTTAGTACTAGAACTGAGTGTGGATTTTGTCTTGATTGAAAGAATGAGCATCTCTTTAGGGATTTCCCTAAAAATCTTAACAAAGGAAAGGCCACTAAGATGAACATCATAGACTTTGTAGGATTGGCCTATACAAGCTATGAAATATTAGTAACATGGAAAGCAAAACAAAATAGAAACTTAAGAAGAAATGGAAATAATGAATGAATAATTTAAAATAAAATATCCAACAAGAGCAAGAGAAGAATCAATTGCTTAGTGAATCTCTCAATAAGCACATGGAATCATCCATGCAGGTGAGATTAAATTTAGATGAACCCAAAAGGACCCAAAACAAAGTAAAGGGAAGGATCGATTCTAGAAAATCTAAAGACCTAGAAAATTTCTTAAAATCTAATTAGGCAAGATTAGCCACTAGACTTGTCTTCAAGCACCATGAAAAATTCTATCCTAGAAAAGACCTAGAATGAGAAAGACTAGCATTGTTCATGAAAATGGTAGAAGTCCATATAGCTATGGTAAAACAAGTGCCCATTTGGTACCAAATACCCGGATTCTAGAACAGCAATTCTAGGGATTCACACAAAAAGTGGCACATAAGAATCCACCTCAAGTTCAAGTTGGATCCTTGAAAGAAACTCTTCTTAGGCATAGAGCACCAAGAATAGAAGTAGAGATAGAAAAGAACATACTAGATATGGATGATGCTTGACCTCAAGAACTTTGGGAAAGATTCATGGAACTTGATGGAACGAAGAGCAATAGACCAACCCACCTATCCTTGAGATATTCATGGGGCAATAAGATGAGGATCCTCCTGAAGTAACTTGTTATGTTTGATGCTCAAATCCTTCGCATTTGAGGAAGATATCATGAGCCTACACACTCTTTCTAACTCCATGGGAGAGTATGAAGGCAAATTAGAATAGAAGAGAGCTCCAAAAATAAGAAAAAGATGCATCAAGGGTAGTGAACTAAAACCATCAACTATAGAAGAATTGAGAAAGACAAGATTCCAATAAAATATCACTCTAGATGAGATTTTGAAAGTGAATCCTCATATTTAGGACACGCTAGTAGAAAGAGTGAAGCCACACAAATAACTGCACATAGAGACTACTTCCACTCAAGCTAGATCATGTGTGAAGTAGATCCCATTAGACAAATACAATGAAGGGGATGAGGGAAACATTTGTTTGCCCAGCCTCTGCACTAATTACACAACCAAAGCCATGCTAGACTCTAGAGGAGGAGTTCTATCACTACAAAAGAGCTTTGGGAGAAATGGGGTCAATGTGCCTTGAGGACCACTCGGATGGAATTCAAATTAGCAGATGGTCACCTACAACAACATATCATACTATTGGAGGAAATAGCACTCAATGTATGGAGTTAAATTTGAGCACACATAGGTGATTTGTCTTTTTGGAAAGGATGGAAACTATGAGGTAAGCTTAGGAAGTCTTTTCATGCACCAACTCAAAGTGGTTCAAGATTGGGTTTCTAAATCCTTTTATCACGATGAAGAGATGATATCTATACATAGTATGCATTCAGAGGATCCCTCTTGGATGTAGGAAAACAACAATGTACGGGTATCTAAAGCAACTATATGAGAAGCTAAAAGAGGTAAAAGGGGAAAGATTTTGTACAAATAGATGCACAAACATTCATTCTTTTTAGTGCACAGATGGATGCAAGTGTGCTGTTTAATTTCCTTTCCCATACATGTGTGTTTGCTTATTCCAAGCTTAGAATACCTTATCTTTGTATGCGAACTTGGATCATAATTGAAGAATTGTCTCATGCTTGAATTATGTGTGTAAGAAAAGATAATGGTAGCTAAGTCAAACAAGCATTAAAATCAAACATAGACTTTAAAAAAAATTACTTTTGGAATAAAATTTGTCCTTGCCTTGATGCTTGAGAAGAGCTACTCCTCCATTTGTACTGGATTCACATCATTCAATCTCATTTGCATACTCTTTGTGATGCTTCCAATAATGTCTTAGAGTAGAAGAAAGGAGGAAAGGGCTAAAATTTCCCTATGAGATAGCAATTGTTAAATCCACTCCAAGGTTAGACCATAATGGCTCTTCAATGGGGAAAACGAGAGCAAGAAACCTTGATACTATCTCTTTAATGCATTTTCCTAGGTTGTGTGAGAAGAAGGGGTTGCTCTTAATTTATAAGAGAGAGAGAGAGAGGAACTCGTGAGTCCTTTTTTGGCCATCCATGGGCAAGAGGTAGCCACATTGGATTGGCCTCAAATAGGAGAGAGCTCTCTATGGGCTGCTTGATAGATATTGATGCTTTGACCATGCATAGGCAGCGTTGGGCATGAATCTAGCCACATTTGGTGCATGTGGGTTGGGGAAGAAGGACTTGAAGAAGTTGGAGGCATGTGATCGCTCTCAGTGGTGTTAGATAAATCCCACATGGGATGTAATTTTCATGGGAGGAGCCTTTATATGGCACATTTGAGCTCACTTCAACTATCATGAGTGGGAGAGAAGGATCAAAACTACTCCTCTCTCTCACATCGATAGGCTAGCTAAATTGGCTATACACATTGTCCATTCTCCATGTGTATGTGGCCATAAGAGGGCACCCTTAGAGGTGATTCTTTTGGTGGGTCCTCCCCTTAGGTTTGAGTCACACAATTGATCTTTTTCCTCTCAAAAACAAAGAATCATTAGCTCTATCTGTTGCAAATTCTTCATGCAAATCTTCACACGAGATTATCTAACCATTCATGAACAATGCAAGGAATAAAGCATAAACTAACTATCTAAGAGACTAGCAAGAAGTAATTGATGCACTCAACTGAAAGCAATCAACTTTTCCGCATGTCAATATGGATTTGATCTGACATCATAATGATCCTTTATGCTTTGGGTAACTTTTAAAGGAGAAAGCCTTCATCCATAGTTATGAGGTCTTAAAAGTGGAAAGACGTCATTCTGACCAGCTTGGGGTAAGGAGGTGGTCTCCTCATCTGAGGTCTAATGTGTAGATTTGGATTTACTCCTCTTGAGTCTCCTCGCCTTGAAAAGTCTAGAGCAATCAGGGGAATGGGAATCATCCCCATCCAATGTGTCTTATCTTAGAAGTCCCTATGGAAGTTATTGCGCATACTTGCTCCTCCTTGGGGAGTCTTTGCCTTCGACAATGGAAAAACATGCTTACCAAGGTAGATATACTTAGATTTTTCTACTTCTATCATATTCCAATACTCTCGATGAGTCTTATCAATATAAATGACAAAGAGCTCACTCTCTAGATCCTTCATTTCTTGGAGGATCATTGAAGTAGGAATCGTCTTACTGAAAGAGGTATAAGTTCATAAAGCCATGTAGGCTCTAATAATACATATATATCTGTGAGCTTGGAATCCTAAGGTAATACGGCTACATTTAGTAGTCAACTAAGGATGGATTTACCCTATGGATTTGTCATTAGCTCCTCTCTACTAGGAGCATTCAGGTCATTGGCCTCTATTTCACCGATGTCATTTGTTTCGTTGGGAACCTCACACATTGCATGCATTGAGCCTTGCTTGCCTAGATAATGATCTTGAGTGAACTTGACAATGGGATTTTCCCATGGAGCTTTCCCAGTTGAAGGTTGCAAGTATATGACATTGCAACTCGTACCATCCCAGCAAATTGCCAAATTTAGAGTGTTGTTATACAAGTATTTCAAGGTGATATGATATTCAGATTTGATCCTAGAGAAGAATTCCTCACGCATAGGTTGCCTTCGCATGTCATTGGAGCTTTCCAAAACTTTGACGTCACTATCAGTCATTAGAACCATCAAAAGTGGGTTTCTAAGTGGGGGTCACACTCTCCTCCAAAGAGAGATGGCTGTGCGCTGTTGTGTTTTATCTCCATTTGATCAAACTTAAGCCAGCCATTAGTTTTTATCCTTTTCAGGTGCTTGTTCTCATTTTGGTGGTTTTAAATCTCAAACAATATGAAGAAGGGTCAAACAACTTTTTATGGGAAGTAAGAAAAACCTTGAGTGCTTTTAATCAAAGCAAAGTCCCTTAGAGGCATGTAGTGTACACCTTTGAAAATGCTCATTCTCTCTCAATCTACTCTTGCATGGCCTTCGTTTGCCTGAATCAATGCCTCATCCGTGTACAACAAGAGGGATCACAAAAATGTAAAAGTCTCCAAAAAATCTCGAGGATAAAAGGTGATCTCTCTAAAAATGTGATCTTCCTAAGAGATCATGATTTCTCAAATGGAAAACCGCAATTTCCTAATAACGTCATTTCTCCAAAAATGTGATTTACTACTTCACACGAGATAGGGCATCACAGTTTCTCCCAAGATATGATTGCAGTGTCTTGGACCCGATTTCTCTAGGAAATCATGATGCTTGATTTCTTTGAACCGACTCTTGTGAGCAATCGCGATGTCTCTATTTGGAATGTGATGTCTCTATTTCGATGGCCTTGGGAAACCCATGATGTCTCGTAAACAAAAAATATTTGGAAATGAGCTCTTATTTAGCAATATCCCTTTTGAAACAGTCAAATTTGCACTGAAATAGCCAAGTTGATTAAAAGTAGTCCTTTGCCTATAATTGAACTATTTCGACTAGTCTATTGGGATCTAGATAGCTATAAAAAATGTTGTACATATGCCAGGCTTGGGGAACCAAAATTGAGATTTTTTTGCAAGCATTTTAGAGGTCCTAAATGAAGCAAAATTTCTGTTGCTATACAAAATTGTCTTCCTTGTTTTCTTTGTATGCATCTTGAGACTTTTTAGCATGTTTGGTCACTCTAATATTTTTTTTATACTCCAAGAGCTTTATAGATGGTCTCGATTGCCCAATATTTATGTAGACTTTACTAAAAAAAACGTTAAACCTTGTACACATCTATTTCGAAATCCAGTTTATTCTCATATGACTGAATATGAAGAGACATTCTAACCAATCCTCATTTTCAAGTGTCAATTCCATTTCCATCTATTAACTTTCTGTATGATCTCTAACTTTAGCTTTTTGGATGCAGTGACAACATCACATGTAGAGTTTGTGTTAAAAAGAACCTTCACACACACGATGACATGCCATACTCCCTTCATGAAAGTGGGTTTGATTATGTGCACTAGCTCTTTGACTCTTTCTAAGATTGCGCACTCATGGAAATTACATATGTTCTATTGATATATTTAGGTAGTGATGTGTCTGAACACACTAGGACCGCCAGGGCACTTTTTTCCCTCTTTAGGAGGTTCCCCTCCCCCCTTGTATATACGCCTATTGCCCTAGTGGGCTACTTATCTTTGTACATTCCCTAGTAATACATTCAGTATTGTGTGTTGTGCTCCAAGCTTCTTCTTCTTCCTTGTGCTATTTACGTGCTTTCATAGACGTGTAACTCCAACAATTGGTATTAGAGCAGGTAGTAGCTTCATCTAGGGCATCGTCAACACCCCTCTGGTCACAATCTCATAATCGCACGAAATTTGGGACGTATACTTAGGGTGTTTCAAAGATAAAAAATGCCTTACTTTGTGGTGTCAAAATCACGATCTGAGCTTGTTTCGGCCTTCGAATGCACTATCACAGTGCTTGTGTAGGCTATTTCGTCTTTTTGTGCCAAAGGCATATACCAATTTCGGTTCGCCAGTATAAGCATCTCGAAGTTTGCTACAGGTCTAGCAGAATTCGTCTAGGCAGTTCTGTTCAACTTTTTGGGATACATTTAATTTTCTGCATCAAGGTATTTTAGTCACCGGCCATGGCTAAAAGTAGTGATGTATTCCGTATGTTGGCTGTTGAGGATAAGTTGGATGGTACCAACTACCCGTTATGGGCTTATATGATGTGACATTTATTGGTTGCAAAAGGACTGTGGAACATTGTGTAGGGTGTTGAAAAATGTCCTATCACACCTACAACTATTACAACTGCAGGTACTGAAGCTGATGCAGAAGGTGTCGAAGATGATGATATTCTGCATATTCCTGCTCGTGTTGCGGTTTCTATTGCACCTATTGTAGAGCAAATTTGTTGCGATGGCAGAGATGCCCAGGCACATGCATTGATAGCTTTGTCTTTCAAACATGCCATTATTCCTCACATTCACTCTTGCAGAACATTTAAGGATGCTTGGGATACACTTATCACATTGTACCAAGCTAGGAATGAGGCTCATGTTTCTTACCTCCGAAAATAGTTGGAGAGTGAGCACATGAAGGAAGGTGATTCTATGGACAGTTTTCTAACAAAGATTAAAGACTTGAAGGAACATTTGATTTCTGCTGATGAAGTTAACTTGTGCAGACCGTTCTGAATGGTCTTCCTGGTTCATATCAGAGTTTTGCTTCTACTCTTCATTTGATGATGAAAGGAAATCCAAATGCCTTGTCATTTGAGGAGTTAGTCACTGCTCTATTGCAGGAAGATCAGTCTAGGCAGAACAAGTCCATTATGCGTGTTGTAGATCAAGCTTTCCTGGCTAGTTAGAAGGGCAAACGAAAATGGAGCTCTTCAAGTAGTAAGCAAAAATCTGCTAATTCTGTACAATCAAAGAGGGAAGACAAAGATGAAAAGAAATCAAAAAAGTAGAAATTGTTTTGCAAGTACTGTAAAGGAAATTATCATATCATAAAGAACTGTCCAAAACCGGCTGCTAAAGAGGCAAAGAAGAAAGAGGCTAGAATGGTTGTTGCAGAGGCCTCTACACCAAAAACAGACTCTGATTATCTTGTGCATGAAGAAGAATGGGTATTTACTATTGTTTGCAGTTTTGACCCATCTTCTCATGAGCAGTGCATGTTTGCAGTAGACTCAGATGTTTGGTACTTTGATAGTGGGGTGACCAAACGTATCACCTCGCAGTGCAATTTCTTCACTTCACTCAAGCCTGCCCCTATAGGGAATACTATCACATGCACCAACAACTCCTCTTATCATGTCATGGGAGTTGGTAAGATCATTTTGACTACTGCTGATGGTATTTCTTTCACTTTGTCATATGCTTTATTTGTGCCAGGGATCAAGAAGAATTTGTTATCAGTTTCAGCTTTAGCCAAGATTGGCTTGGTTGTGAAATTTGTTGATGATAGGTATACAGCTCATGATCTGTCAAATGGCAATGTGATTATTGCTTCTGGCATTTTATGTCGTGGGTTGTATAAGCTCATAGACTATGAAAGATATGTGAATGATTCAACATGTGCAGTACATGATTCTCAAGCTATGGTAGATGCAAAGCTTTGGCATGCACGCTTTGGTCATTTGAATTTTGCTAGCTTGCTACACCTGTAGAAATCTGAAATGGTGTCCTCTTTGCCCAAACTTGAGGCACCCGGTAAACATGTATGTGAAGGCTACATTTTGGGCAAAATGCAGTGTTCCTCATTTCCAAAAGATTGTTCAGTTTGGGCTACTCAGAAATTGCAACTTGTACATAATGATGTTTGTGGTCCTATGCAGACACCTTCTTTTGGAAATTATCTTTACTTCGTGACCTTCATCAATGATTTTTCTAGGCATGCATGGTATATCCATTGAAGGCAAAGTCCGAAGTGTTCATGTGCTTCAAACAGTTTTTGGATTTCGTTGAAAATCTATCAACATGTAAATTGGGCACCCTCCATTCTGATCAAGGGGGGGAATATATGTCTTCTGATTTTAATGCATTTCTGGCTGAACATGGGATAAAACACCAGTGTACAGTGCCATATACACCTCAACAGAATGGAGTTTCTGAACAAAAGAACACGTCACTCATGGAGATGGCAAGGTGTATGGTCAAGAGTCAGGCTTTACCACATAGTTTCTGGCTTGAGGCTGTCATGTGTGCAGCATATGTACTTAACATGTGTCCCACTAAAGCGCTGCAGTCTATCACTCCATATGAGGCTTGGCATGATCTCAAGCCATCTATTGCTCATCTGCATGTTTTTGGTTGTTTGGCTTATGCATTAGTGCCTAAACAAAATCACAGAAAATTGGATGATAAAGTAGTAAAATGTATTTTTGTTGGGTACAATCTGAAAGTAAAGGCTATCATTTGTATCATCCACAAACTAAACGCATTCTGGTTAGCCGTGATGTTGTTTTTGTGGAAGATGCTATTCAGCCATTGCTTTCATGTACTAAGGAGACATATGTTAGCTCCAAAGACATGTATGATACTTTGCTGCCTCTTTTTACAGGTGGACAGTCTAGTGCTGGTCCTAATGAGGCAACTTCTCAGCCTTTGTAGGTTTCATGTGATGATGCAGATCATTCCATTTCTGATGCAGATTTACATGATGCACTTGTTGATGAGAGAGTTGATATTGGGCAGGCAAAAACTATGCCAAAATGGTTGGTGTAGACTTTGTGTGATAGCAAATTAGATGCACCTCTATCATATCATACTCGTTCAGGCTCTCATAGTGCCTCTTTTGGATCAGATTTTTATGCTATGGCTTCATCTAGTCTCTGTGATGAGAATGAGCCTGTTTCGTTTGATGAAGCACAAAATTTTAAAAATTGGATGGCTGTTATGCAATCTGAATATGAAGTTATCATGAAAAATGGTACCTAGTCTTTTGAGAACAGTCCAACTAAAAGCACCTTATATGTTAAGCGTGCTAATGATGTACTTATGATCATTGTGGTTTATGTTGATGACATGCTGCTCACTGGTCCTCATGAGAGGCATATTGTTGATTTTAAGGCTGATTTACATGCCTCATTTGAGATGTCTGATTTGGGGCATTTGCATCACGATTTGGGCATTCCGTTTATGCACGTTGATAGTGGCATGGTTTGTGTCAAATGAAATATATTGACACATTATTGCAATGTTTCGGCCTTGAAGACTGTAAGCCTATTGCCACTCCTATGGAGACAGGTTTACGATTGAGTCTTCAGGATGTTGGAGATGCATTTGATGTTTTTCTCTATCAGCAGGATGTTGGATGCTTGATTTACTTATGCATTACTCGTCCAGATATTCAGTTTGTTGTCTCACACATGAGCAGGTTTATGCATTGCCCAAGTGTCAAGCATTGGCAGGCAGTTAAGCGCATCTTTCGCTACTTGAGTGGTACTCGGCTACTTGGATTGTTTTATCCCAAGGGGGGATCACTACCATCGGATTTGCATGCTTTTTCTGACTCTGGCTGGGCTGGTTGCTATGACACTCGTGTGTCCACTAGTGGCTTTTGCTTCATGCTTGGTAGCTCATGTATATCTTGGTTGAGCAAGAAGTAGCCTACTGTGGCCACTTCTAGTTGTGAGGCTGAGTATAGGGCAGCTTTCACAGCTACTGTTGAATGTGTGTGGCTCAGATGCCTTATGGCTAATTTGGGTGTTGGTCACTCTTCTGCCACCACCATCTTCACTAACAGTCAGAGCGCATTGGCAATTGCGAGGAACCCTGTGTTCCATGCTCGCACTAAGCACATTGAGGCGCATTATCATTATGTCAGGGAGAGGTTCTCTGTTGGGGAGATCAGCTTGGCATATGTGCCCACGCAGGAGAACATTGCAAACCTTTTCACGAAGGCTCTGCCTAGGGAGAAGTTTGAAGCTTTCCGCAAAGCTTTGGGCTTACTTCCTTTTGTGGATTGATTCCACATACCTTGGCACTTCCTTATACATGAGTGTTGGCTCCTTGTTCACTGCATCACTCCTAGGGGGGATTTGTTGATATATTTAGGTAGTGATATGTGTGTACCCACTAGGACTATCGAGGCACTTTTTTCCCTCTTTAGGAGGTTTTTTTCCCTCGGCTTGTGTATACGCCTATTGCCCTAATGGGCTACTTATCTTTGTACATTCTCTAGTAATACATTTAGTATTGTGTGTTGTGCTTCAAGCTTCTTCTTCTTCTTCCTTGTGTTGTTTGCGTGCTTCCACAGACGTCTAACTCCAACATGTTCTAGGTAGTAGATCAACACATTTTATTTTATTTTATTAACAAAAGGAAGTTCGACCTTGGCCTATTCTCCCGGACTTTAATTAAAGAAAAAGAAAAAGTCACAAGTGAATGGGACTAGTTCCCATGGGACCCCCCAAATCCCACAAACAAGGGTAGAACTAACGGGACTAGAGAGAATTACAAAGAAGGCTAACAACCCTCCCGTCCCCCGCATGCAAGGCCCACTTCGGTTTAAGCTTGTTGTTCTCGATGAGAAACATTTTATGATGTCTGAAAGGTGGGGACCTCTTATAGTTGGAGATTCTTTTGCCAAGGAGGAATAGGGACTTCTCGATCGACCACTCTTGAGGAGGGTGTCCGAAATTGTTGGCACACCGCTCCCTCCAAATCTTCCAGAGGGTTTCCCCTCTTATAGCATACCACAGTGCCCGTGAGAAATCAATCGCTTCACCAAGCAGCACTTGCTTCCAAGTGATCTGTGCCTACAGGCTCAAAATATTCCCAAGGGTCCGCTATAGCAAGAGAGACTTAGCGCAAGTGAATAAGATGTGAACCAGATCCTCGATGCTATGGTAGCATCGCTTGCACCATGGCGAAGCTCCAAAATATTTGTTAGCCTTTAAGTTGGTCCAGATACCACGATGGAGAATTTGCTACATGAGAATCGATTTTTTGATCTCGATGAGGGGATGCCAGATAGACATAAACTTCAGATCCCAATGCAGCCTTGTCCAAGTCAAGCACCATTTCTTGTTAAGTGTGATATGATAGTCTGTGTTCACCTTGATTCTAGGAATTTTGGACAAACGATTGCCATTATGCCACATGAGGCCCTCATGGCACGGTGGATCCCACCCAATGAGGAGTCAAGTTTTTGAATGATCCCAAGCGAAGCATCTACTCTAAAGGAGAGTCCATTCTTCATAGTTCACTCTTAAATTAGGGTCTATGTCTTCAAATTTGATCACTAGTGAGTTTCTTATTTCCAGAGGTGTTTCCAATGTCTAAACCCCTTGTTCCAGAGCCTTTTAGCATTTTGGAGGTTCTAGGAAGCCACACCCATGATGCCCGATATCAGAAACTAGATTGAGTCATTTTGTCTGATACCTGTTGCCCATTTCCAATCTTCTCTGACTCTGACAAATTGTTTGAACTTGTTCCAACTCTTCCACATGGAGCACACAAGGTTCGAGCCTTTATGGGAAACTAGAACTGGGGAGAATAAAAGGTTAAGGAGGTCTAAGTCCTTCCAACTAGGGAGGCCTACCAACGTAATCATGTTCTTGTTCCTCAAAATGATCTTGTCCCAAGAGGTCTCACTGTTGCACCAAGCCTTGATGATCCATTTTGTCACCAACTTGTCATCCATGCCTTTGATATCCATAATGCTAAGACCTCCACAATCTTTTTGGTTGATGCAGGCAGACCATTTAATTTTGGGAAACCCTCTTCTGTTGTGGTCCCCCATCCAAAGAAAGTTTATGCAGATTCTTTCCAATTTGCTAAGCTCTTGATCTTTCTGTCTCTAGCAAGAGAAAAAGTAAATGGTCGAGGAGATGAGGAAGGTATTCATCACCATGGATCAGCCCGCAATGTTGATTTGCATGCCCTTCCAATACGCTAACTTATTGTCTAGTTTGGAAAGGACCCAATTCCATCACTACTCCATCGAGAAACCAAAGCCCATCAGGATACCGAGTAGACGGAAGACCTCACCCCTAGGGATAATGTGGCAACCATGGTCAATCAGCAGTGGGGTGGTGGTTCGATGATGGCTCAAAAAGCAGTTTTTGAGTGGATGATTTTGGAACCAGACGCCTCGCAAAAAGTGTCAAGGCACCTCTAAAAGGCCTCAATGCTCATCAAATCATTGTGCACAAATGAGTTCATGTCATCTGCAAATAGTCTCATGATCATCTGACCATGGTTGAGAGGTAGAGAGAGACCTTTAATATGGCCCATTTCCGTGTGATGTTGCACTAGATGGTTGAGCTCTTCTGTGGAAATAGTGAAGAGAAGAGGGGCCAATGGGCATCCTTGCCTAATAGATCGTTTTAATCTGATAGTCTTCGATAACTGGTCGTTGATATTTATTTGCATCGATGCGTTCCCTAGAAATGTAGCAATCATCTTAGTAAATTTCATACTACAGCCAAGGTCTCTAAGAGATTGGAGAACAAAGTCCCATTCTATCCTATCGTAGGCTTTTTCAAAGACGATCTTAAGGAATACTACATCTTGCTCAAACTTTACAACAAACTGGAGACCTTCCCAAATATCAACAATAGCTTCTAATATTGATCTTCCCTTGATGAATCCTTTTTGTTTCTCACTGAGCCACCACTTCAAGTGATAAGAAATTCTGTTGACGATTACTTTCGCAAGAATTGTACCCCATTTGAAGCATCGTGATCGGGTGCTAGTTTTCAATCCTATTCTTGTTGCCTTTTTTATGGATAAGCTTAATGACACCATTGTTTAGGCATTTGGGAAGGGTGCCAAAAGCTAAAGCCTCTTGCCAAACCAAGCGCAATAGGGTGATCACCACCTGTCTAAAAGACTTAAAGAATTCATTTGTGAGGTCGTCAGGACCTACAATTTTCCCATTGGGGAGCGTATCGATAACTTCGAGAATCTCATTATCTATAATGGGTGCGTCAAGGAAAGACTTTAGATTGTGCGGTATTTTTGAGGGAGAGACTATCGAGATGGTCGCCATGCCATCCCTCTTGTGGGGAGAAAGAGGGATCCAAACCCCCATGAGATTAGTAAAATGGTTGACAATAATAGCATTGTTTTCTTCTTCTTGCATTCAACCCGATTACTACCTATCAAGAAGGGGATAGAGTCTCTAGCTTTCTTCCTCTTGAGGATGCCACACATCTCTTTATTTGGTTTGTCATCCTTACCCACCCACCAATCTTTAAAGTATATTTGCAGGTTTTTCCTTTGTATTTCTTTCTTGTATCTCAGCATGCCTTTGATTTTCCGTAGCCCCGTCTAGTATTGGTAGTTACCTTTGTTCACTTCCTCCTCAAGGCATGAGAGCCTCCGGTAGAGCTTCTCTCTCTGCCTCCATCGAACATTGTGAAGCATCCTGTGAGTCCTGACTAGAATTTGACAAGTCTTCTCCACAGCAACCCTCCAACATTTGGTCGATGAGGCACCATTGGCAAATGCTGAGTTCCAAACCAAGGTAATTTCCTAATGGATAAAAGGAAGGGAGAAAGCCACCGGACAAGCATGAAACCAAGGCGCTTTCCTAAATTTGGAAATCGGCTTGAAAGTGAGAATAATAGGGTAGTGGTCCGACATGGTGAGGTCAATGTGTTGAGAGATGTCGGGCTAGCCCCACTGCCGGATAATGTTCTGTGTGATATAGTTTCTATTGAGTCTTGCTTTCCTCAAGTCGTCCCCAGATTGGAGGTTGGACTAGGAGAAGCCATTCATATCCTTAATCTCCACTAGGTCCAAGTGGAGCTTGATTTTGTCCTAGATATCTTTCTCCTGTACGTCTCCTATTGTCCCACCGATCCCAAGGATCTTCCACCATGTTGAGGTCCCCGCAAAGCATCACATTGTGGAAAAGAGAGTCCAAAGTAGCCCAAGTGTCTATCCGCTCCGACTCCCTGTTTGGGGCATACATGTAGACAATAGTGAACTGGAAGAGGCCTCCGAAGGAGGTAGCAATCCAACATTGTTTCTGATCCTCACAAGAGTTGACTAGTCTACCAAACCAAAAGTTATTTATACCAATAGTTGTGCCACCAGTCCCCTTGGGGTGTGACGTGGTAAACCAGACATGGGTTGAAGAGATGCACTTGAGTCGTTTCTGGAGGTCCTCTCCATCGATTTTAATCTCTTGAATACATATGAAATCTGGGTTTAGGCTATTAGCCCAAAACCACTTGCCAATAATAGCTGCTCTTGAAGGGTCAGTCAACCCCCTGGCGTTAAATGATATGATAATCATTATCGATGGTTACCCTCTTTGCGGAGAGGGACCTTGTCTTTTTTATTCTTGGGTTCATCTTTTCCTCAAATACGAGAGGTCCTGACCACAAATCTTACCCTTAAGGGGGCTCTTCCATGGCATTTCCAATGGTTGTCTTCCCTTATGAGCCACGTTTTGCGGGAGTGAATTTAGCACTTTTTCTGGGAGTGTTGATTCAATGATGGAGCTCTCACTATCCGGGTTGTCTTCATTGCTAATTGTGAAGCCCTCCTCTTTATTAGTGGTATAGCCCTCTTGGTTATCCTCTTTGTTGTCTTCTTTGTTGGTGGTCTCCAAGGTTTTACCTTCGGTGTCTACTTCATAAAAATTCCCTCCTAGAAAGTCCCCTCATTGATCTCCTTTTCGAGGTTGTAGTACAAGTTATTTAGAGGAGCCACAACCATGGTTTTTCTATCAAAGGACCCACGAGGGCTTCTTTTCCTTCTATGTCTACCTTCCGTGAACTCTTTCGAGTCTGTCTATGAGTCCTTAGAGTCTTTCTCTTCCTTAGCTATAGACGGATGAGCTTGTGCCCTAGAACTTATCTGAACTTCATTGGTGGCTTCTTAGTTTTGTTTGTTTTTAGAGGTGTGCTATTTTTGAGGACACTCTTTAATCCTATGTCCTTGAAGACCACAGTGAAAGCACGCATTTGGCAAATTCTTGTATGTGATTTCCTGCTCCCAAACTTCCCTTTCCCCTAAGTCTATGGAAATCTGATGGGAGAACTTTGTTAAGATCAGTCTCAATGCAGATCTGTGGGTGCCATCATGCATCGGATGAATACTTCGCTCCTTCATAGATGAAGCACCCCACGCCCTCCCCTCAAGGCCATCGATCGACCAACAGGTGCAACAATATCATGTAGGAAGTCATACAGGAAAAAGGGAAGGTTGGGAAGTTGAACCCAGAGCAGGTAGCAGAAGGGTTTAGACTTGTTTGGGACAAAATCTAGGAAGCACTTAAACAGACATAAGGTAGACCTCCAAACTTGCAATGTGCCCACTTGTAGTGCTTTGAACGTCATCTCCTCATTCTCGAAGACCGAAACTAAGTGGTTCACTAGCAAAAACTAGCATTTTCTCACAATCAAGCCACGTGGGAACCACTCCTTGCGAAACCAGACACGCACGGACTCTAAGGGGGGTCTTGGTCCGAATAGTTGGCCAGTAAGGCATGTTTTCAATAGTTCTTCTTGCTTAACTAAGATAAATTCCCTGCTCAAGGAAACCACTAGGGGAGCGCAACCGAGAGGAAACCCTGCATCCTTGCAAGAACCCAATGGTGGTGGGCGTCCCACATTGCTGACCACTAATGAACAAGGCACACTGGCCATGGCCGTTGGGAGTAAGCCAAAGTTAGAAAACTTTCTTGATGGCCACTTTAAACCACACTGCGAGCACCAAACATCGATCACCTTCTCTTTTTAAAACTTAATAGAAACTGAACCAACACTAGCGACTAACTTTCTCTTCACTCGAGATGCTTGTTCACTTGAAAAGCCTTTCATATGTCCAACTTCCTCTATTCATTGTTCCTTTGTCATAGAAAGTTTGACAAGGAAATCGACATATGCAAATCAGTGTCTACTTGGAAATGGAAACATAGCATCAAAAGTTTTATATGAAGATGTCATCACTCGTTATAAGCCATAAATCAAAACTATGAAAAGAAGCACTCGTTATACCCTCATAAATCTATGAAAAACAACTCTCGGCATGTAGCTCAGTCAGTCGCATTCTCTCAGTCGCTTACGAAAACGTGATGGACAAACTAAGATCCCTCCTCGTGATGGGCACACGTGCAACACCTCCAGTCAGTCATGATTGATGCCCCTCCTCATGTCGGACAGACCTTCGAGCTTGCGATGGACAGATACGTGGTGCCAATCGATCACGATGGACACATTGAAGCGAGTCGGTCGCGATGGACACACTGAAGCATCCCCAAGTTTGAATCGATCAAGACATTTTAGTCCAAATGGATGATTTGTCAAATTAATATAAGATGTCGCGATGGACACCCTGAAGCATCCCCAAGTTTGAATCGATCAAGACATTTTAGTCCAAATGGATGATTTGTCAAATTAATATAAGATTTTTAGGATGAAAAATACACATCGTATCCATTTCCATTTGTTTCACTAACTAACTAACTAACTAGAGGACAAAGAGTTTCACAAAATCTTATAACAAATTTATGGACTTGGATAAAATTGGAACTATGATTTGGGACATTGGAAAACGTCCCGTAAATTAACATACTATTTTGACTTTAGACAAAAGTGGGTTTCCGAAGCTCTAGTCTTTTCATGTACACATATAAACGTATTATGATGTATAAATTTGAAGATCATCCACGTGTAAGGTCCAAACTTATCTTCCCATATTTTTGTGGAGCATCATAATAAAGAAAGTGACTTGCTGAATTTTGTTGGAATCGTTAATGATATCGAACACCCTAAACTATTGTTCCCATTTGTTAAGAAGCCACTCATCATCCTCAATGACATCTATAATCTTCTTTACACAATGTGTACCATGCATGACATCTAGAAATTTCGTGTTTCTTATATGTCATTCATCTTCTTACGAAAACAAAATCATTATTAGAGTTTCTACATTATTACTTCCTAAGTTAAACTTTTTGTATAGTGCCATTTCTTTAGCCAACGTGGTATTTTGTGAAATATGGTGTTTTTTTTTTTGCAAAGCACGCTCTAAATTATAACAAGGAAAGACATAAAAAAAGCTCGAGAAAGTCACAATGAAGGATTATAACCTTTTTGTCCCTTTATGGGGTATCCCTTTGTTTTTAACTTATTATTTTCTAAAATGAACATGTTGGGATTTATTACAATCTCTTTTAAATTATTATTTGAGTTTATTACAATCGCATATCTTTTTACCTAGACAGACTATGGATTTCTCAATTAGCCACTTTTTAGAGGCTTGCCAAAGTTTGTTGCACATCTTTCCTTTTAAATATTTCAAAGTTCTTCATTTCTTATGACATTCTACAAAGTAGATGAGTAGCCAATCACTTCGCCAAGTACAACATGCTTCTAATTAACTTGAGCTACAAAAGGAGCCTGCTGAGGTACTTCCATATTAGGATGCTCTTAGGATAGGAAAAGAAAAGGTGACCCAAGTCTTCTCTACTACTGGAGTAATGCTTACACCATGAGGGAGCATTGTAAATCTCACTTGCTTTGACATTGGTCCATATCCCCTTATGGAGAATTTCGACATAAAGATTGCTTTCTTGTTCTCGATAAGTGGGTGACATAGGTTCTTGAACTTGAATTCTCATCTAATCCAAGAACAGTTCAAACACCACTTCTTATTAAGTAAGTGATGAAAGTCCATATTTCTTTTGATTCTCAAGATATCTTCAATTTCATTGCCATTTTACCATCACAAACCTTACAAGCAAGGGGGGACTCATGACCACTCAAGAGAATGGGGCTTCAAATCATCCAAAGGGTTGATTCTATGTCTTAAAAGGCACCAGTATTCATAGTCAACTTTGTGATTTAGATCAATATCCTCAATTATGATCAAATAAATTCTATCTTGGTCCCACAAGTGCTTCCACATACAAAAAACTTTGTTGAAAAGCCTCTTAGCTCTTTGGGGGTCCTTACTTCCACACTCATGATACCAACAATCAAGAACCAAATAGAGTGCTATACTTTATGGAGTAATGGAATGTTATATGGATTTTAATGTCTTGAGGGTTTTAATGTGATCTGTGTTTTGATTTAGCAGGTGAAGACTCATGATGGTGTGAACATGCATGGACTTATTCAGATGTTTAGAAGACTATTTAGAAGATAGTATTTTAGTTATTTTTTGTAAAAATAATAGATCGCTTTAGAAAGCAATGTTTTTGTAAAAGTAGTAGATCACTTGAAAAGCGACAATTTCATAAATAAAGTAGATTTTTGTAAATGTACGCTTTTCAAAGTGCCACCCTCATGTATCTTCTATTCAAGACGAAATGAAAAATACATATAAATATACATACTCTGATAGACTCATCCATCAGAGTATGTGGGGGGAGATTGTACCCAATCTGGTGTCAAGTCTCTTATCTCTTTCTATTCTTTGAGTACTTTTGTGAGATTTCATTTCTGTAATATCCCCTACGTACGTGTGTCTATGGGATCCGAAGGTCAATAGGTATTAGAGCCAAGGCACGTCCATGAAGGTGGTTTCTTGGTGTCCGATCAGGATTTGTGGTGTCTTCTCGTCAATCGGCAACTGTTTCAACCGTCTAGTCCAAGTTTTCATTTATCAAGTTTGTTTGTTTTTGGTTCACCAACTTGTTTTTTTTATTTTTTTTTTTAATTTGATGTTGTGCATTGTGCTCCTTGTACCCCTAGTGCTCACTATGCTCACTGTACTCATTGTACCCACTGTAACCCCATGTGCTCATTGTGCTCACTATACACATTGTGCTCATTGTGCATTGTTCATTGTTCGAGTTCGGTTCAGTTATCAAATTAGTTTATCAAGTTCGTTCATCAATTCGATTACTCCTTCAGTTTACTCCAAGGTGTCAACTAAGGCATAAAACTATGGCATAACTTTGGCATCTTTGGCTTCTCTAGCACTCATGGTTCCCTTTGGTTCCATTGGAAGCCCTTGGATATGCACAAACCAATTCTAACTTATGAGTGGCAATAAGTGCTTAGTTATTTCCTTAGTTAGCTTACTTATTTCTCTAGTTAGCCTAGTTAGTTCCTTATTTAGTATATAAGGGATTTGAACCCACAACCTCATATTTCCAAGAGATAATCTTTATCCACTAGCCTATTTTCACTTATTGATACCCCATTCCTTTTAATTAATATTTAACACAATTTTTAACACTCTCTTCACCTTATTTATTTATTTATTCATTTACCACTCTCTTCCCTTTATTTATTTATTTATCAAATACTCTCATTTATTTATTTATTTATTATTATCATTATTTTAATATACATTATTGTTAAAAAAAATTTCACGTGTTTAGCCCTAGGTTTTGATTCTCTATAAAGCCATGGACCCTACCCAGAATACTGAGTATTTTGGTACATCATCGCTACTCGACATACCGATTGAGCAACAATTGGAACTTTTGCGATACAAACTCCAACATGCCCAAAATGAGATTAGGGAACGCGATGTTGCACTCCAGTAACTACAAAGTGATGACAATAACCTAGTTAAAGTAGTGAAAGCCATTATTACCACTCAAAAACAAGGCATGTAGTCAATTTGATGGGCGAATGGGTGACCAATTTGTTCCTATGGCTATCCCAATTTGATGATTTTTATTCTGACGAATCGTATTCTAAAATTGAAAAAGTGAAATTTGTTACTAATTATTTGGTGGTAAGGCCCAATTATGGTGGCATGTTTTGCGGCATAGCACTGGTCGCCCCACCACATGGGTTGCATTTCAAGAAAAGATCAAGGAATCCTTCCTTCCTCCTTAGTTCCATTTACATGCTCGTCGATCATGCACAACTTTTGGATGGAAAGATGGAGACACTGTGTCTACCTACACTGAACATTTTTTGGCAGTGATTATTACTTATTCATTCACTTGAAACAATTCCTGAAGATACCTTGCAACGAAAGTATGAAGATGGTTTGGAGATGGAAATCCAACACCCTACGTTCGACGAATCTCTATGAAGCTATTTCTTTTGCACATGATGTTGAGAAAGAGTTTCAATCCATCACCAAGTCCATTCGCTTACAACAAATGTGTCGACAAAAATAACCAATCAAACCCAATTTTCCTTTCAAGCATCCTTTCACTACTTTCTCTTCCCCTACTTTTCAGTGCTCACCTACTCTCCATCACCCTCCTCAATCCAATTTCACACCCGTTCACAAGCCAACCCCCTTACACCCTACCAAACCTCCAATCATTCAAACTACAATGATGGATGCTCAACAAAAGAGGTCGTGTATGACTTGCTGGCATTGTGGTAACTTTGGTCATACTAAATCTAAATGTAGGTTGTGAACTAACAACATGAAGCCTATTGGAGCTCAAGTACACAATATGGAGGTGGTTCCTAAAGACATTCAACCTAATTGGACCAAAGAAGCACTAGAAAAAGATCTAAGTACCTTTGGTAACACAATTTCTATTCATTCTTTACTTTGCAATGCAAAAACAAACTTTATGCCAATCCTGAAAAGAGCTATTTCTTTAAAAAAGAATTAGAGTATTTAGGCCATATTGTTTCTAGTCAAGGCATTCATGTAGATCCAAAGAAAATCAAAGTAATTGAAGAATGGCATATACCTCAATTTATGAATGATGTACACTCTTTTCTAGGGTTAACTAGTTTTTATAGAAAGTTTGTAAAATGTTTTTCTTATTTAGCACTTCCACTCACATTATTATTTAAGAAAAAGTTAAAATTTGCATAGGGATTAGCACAACAACAATCTTTTGAAAAACTCAAACATGCATTTTCTTATGCACCTATTTTGCAATTACCGGATTTTGCACAACCATTCCATGCAGTTACAAATGCTAGTGGTTTAGGTACATGTGTTGTATTAATGAAAAATGATCATCCCATTGCATTTGAAAGTAGGAAACTTAAACCTTATGAAAAGAATTACAGTGCATATGATAAGGAACTTTTAGTTGTTGTGCATGCTTAAAAAATTTGGAAACATTACCTTATGGGTGCTGAAGTTCTAATCAAAACATACCAACATGCTATTAAGCATTTATTAAATCAACCATTGATTTTTTTATAGACACATTAAATGGGCTTCATTCATACAAAATTTTCAGCCTATGATTCAATATCAAGTTGGCAAAGCCAATGTTGGAGCTGACATGCTTAATCGTTTCCCATCCCCACAAACAATTATTGTTTCCATCAATAATATTTCTACTGTTCATATTCATTCATTTCATGACATGATTCCTACTTATGCATCTTATTTGTATTTTTCACAAACATGGAATTCTTTCAATAATTCTAAAAACATTTAGTGAGGATCACTACACTTTTCATAATGGATTCTTGTATTTCCAACACAAGTGATGCATCACATAAAGAATTCTTCTTTTGGCCAATATGGAAAAGGATATTGCATAGTATGTTTCCCATTGCATTGTGTGTCAATGTGGAAATGACATCATGATAAAGCATTTGGATTATTAATACTACTTCCCATACCTAATGGACCATGGGAACAAATTTCTATGGATTTTATTACTGGACTTCCTACAACTTCATCTAATAATGATATGATTTGGACAATTGTTGATAGGTTTAGTAAACAAGCATATTTCATTCCTTGTAAAAGAATCTTTCTACACCTCATGTTGCTAAGTTATTTATTAAATGTATTTTTCCACATCATGGTTTTCCAAAAGTTATTCTTTCATATCGAATTTTTGTAATCACTTTTCGGTTGCATTATTTCAAAATTTAGGTTCCAAAATAGGCTTTATCTCTACATGTCATCCTCAAAGTAATGGGCAAAGTGAAGGTACAAATAGAACTATTTTAGATTTATTACGTTGTTGTTCTTTAGATAATCCAAGTGACTGGGATGAGAAACTTCCTTTACTACAATTTGCATATAATAACACAACACATACCATTACTAGACGTGCACCGTATGAAATTGTGTATGGTAAAAAGCTTCCCACTCCCATGGCTATCACTCAAACTGATATACCTATGGCTGATTCTTTTTGCGCAAGATCATAATTCTACACTTCATAAGGTTCATGAGCGCATTAAAAAGTGTCAAGTACGTTACATGTGCAATATTAATAAGAAACGAGAAGCTAAATATTTTAATGAAAATGACTTTGTATGGTTATGAATAATTAAAAGATGTTGGAAAAATATTTCACAACATCCTAAGGTTAAACTTGCACCACATTATTATGGACCTTTTCGTATTATTTAGAAAATTAATGAGAATACTTTTAGACTAGACATACCTTCTCATTGGAATATACATAATTCTTTTCATATTATTTTATTGAAATATTTAAAGGAACTTTACCACTAATGCCTATTTTAGATGATCCTCCATTACTTAAAGAGGATGCTGAAATTTTAATTCCAGAGAAAAAACTTGATTATGATGTCACTACTACACGCACAGATAACCAATATCATAGATATTTAGTTAAATATACAAATCACTCACTTGAAGAATCTCAATGGATTCATATGACATCACTAACTCCACATTATGATCATTTGATTTCTGCATATCATTCACAGTCACATTAAATTCTAGTTTTCCGATTCCATGCATGTGTTTTTACATGGAACACGCTTATTATTGTGTGGTGATGGGACATGTGACTTGCCATCCATGTCTATTTTATTATTATCAATTAAGGTCAGTTGCTTGTCAACTGGGAGGCATGTTATACTTTATGGAATAATGGAATGTTATATGGATTTTAATGTCTTGAGGGTTTTAATGTGATTCGTGTTTTGATTTAGCAAGTGAAGACTCATGAGGGTGTGAATGCGCATGGATTTATTCAGATGTTTAGAAGACTATTTAGAAGATAGTATTTTAGTTACTTTTTGTAAAAATAATAGATTGATTTAGAAAGCGATGTTTTTGTAAAAATAGTAGATCACTTAAAAAGTGACGATTTTGTAAATAAAGTAGATTTTTGTAAATGACACTTTTCGAAGCGCCACCCTCATGTATCTTCTATTCAAGATGTAATGAAAAATACCTATAAATACACATACTCTAATAGACTCGTCCATCAGAGTATGTGGGGGTAGATTGTACCCAATCTGGTGTCAAGTCTCTTGTCTCTTTCTATTCTTTGATTACTTTTGTGAGATTTCATTTCTGTACTCTCCCCTGCATACATGTGTATGTAGGATCCAAAGCTCAACATACAGTCATGCCATCTGACACCAACCACTCACTTCCAATCATTATTGATGGTGTAGAAGTGCTTCATCTTGCTCCAACCCTTCCACAACGAGCACACAAAATCTGAACCCTTAGGAATAATTGGGAATGATGAGAACAAGAGAGTGATTAAGCCAAGATCTTTCCACCTCTGGATCCCAACAAGAGAAATGATGTCTTTATTCTTGAGGATAAGCTTGGGCCAAGAAGATCCATCATTACCTCAAGCTTTAATCATCTATTTGGCCACCATGTTGTTTGCCAATGCTTCCACATCCAGAATGCCCAATCTATCCACATCTATTAGGCCAGAGCACATTTTCCATTTGATCTTTGGCACACCTCTTCTATTAGGATCCAAAATCCAAATGAAATTTCTATAAATCCTTTTCGATTTCAATATCTACTTACACACATGGCCTCCCACATGCCAAGAAGTAGATGATAGTATGGATAGGGAACATGTTGGCCGCCATTGCACACCCAATAACATTGAATTTCATACCCTTCTAGCAACGAAGATTGTTGTCAATCCTATCAAGTACCTAATCCCATCATTGGACCATCAAAACACTAAAGCCCATTGAGATGCCCAACGTACAAAATAAATCGCCATAAGGAGTCTCTTGACATCCTTCATCCCTCAAAAAAAGAAGTGGTGGACCAAGGCAGGAACTATAAGCCATTTTTGAGTGGTTGATTGGAGATCTAGAGGTCTCATAAAAAATGTCGAGGCAATGCCAAAAGCGATAGACACATCAACTATCATTGTGAAGAAACCCATTGGTATCATTGACAAAGAGTCTCAGAAAAATTGGATTCAAGCTTCAAGGGAGAGAGAGACCCCTCATATGCCCAACTGCATTTGATTATCGACCATGCAATTGAGCCCATGAACCACAATAACGACAAGCAATGAGGCAAGCGAGAAACCTTGCCTAATAGAGTGCTTACAATAGGTAAATGGGGAGAGTTGCCTGTTAATGTTAATTCAAGCCAAAGCACTAGGAGTGTGGAAACCATTTTTAAAAACTTAGGGCCACATCGGAAGTCCATGTGGGATTGGAAGATAAAATCCCACATGAGTCTGTAATATGCCTTATCAAAATCAATCTTGAGAAAGGGAATTTCTTGTGAAGACTCCTTCGCGTAATCAATTCCCTCCCAAACATCAATGATGGCTTCAAGAATAGATCGTCCCTTGATGAAACCTTTTTTATCTTCCTTGATTCATGAGTTGAGATGGCGCATGATGCAGTTGGCTAGACCTTGGCAAAAACCTTGTAGTCCATCTAAAGCCTGTTGAAAGACCACCAATTTTGAGTTCTCTTTTTACTGTCTTTTCTTATGGGTGAGCTTCATTACACCTTTATTCAGGCAATTAGGCGGCGGACTAAAGCTCGTATGGTGGAATGTTATAGGGGGTTTGTTCAACATATTCAATCTAAACCTTTTTGGCATTTAAATGAGTGTTTGAATCATTACGTGCTTTTTGCATGCTGTGGTCGTTCTATTTTGGAGAAATGTTAATGATTATAAACTAGAGAATCAATAGTTTTTTGTAAAAGCTTTATTTTGTTCTTTTTTTTTAGTCTTGAGCCTAACTCTAACTAAATATATGGAAAATGATAAAAAAAAATTCATTCTTTAAATAAAAATATTAGCTCATATACTAGTAAGAAATAAAGGTGTGAGTAAACCCTTTTTTTTTTGCTTAGAATGCGAATATATACATTCTCAAAGCCAACTTGACTTTTTAGAAGCTAAGATAGAATTCAAAATCTATGATATCAAGCGTTTGAACCTTTGCCATTCATCAAATTATCTACTTTCTTGAATTATTATAAAAATGCTCATAAAGCATGTAAAATTGAAGTTTATTTTTATTAAAAAAATGTAAAGACATGAAAAATGAAATAAAAGGATCATAAATTCTTCTCTTATGTGTAATTATGTTTCATATATATAGTTTTGCTCTAAGTGAATGTGTTATCAATTATGGAATGTGTTGAATAAGAAATTATTGGTGTGAGATTTATTAAGTTATTAATGTGTTTTGATGTTCGATATGGTAGCTGAAGATTCATGAGGGTGTGAAAGGACGTGGATATTTTGGATGTGTCTAGATACAAAATAATAGGACTTATTTTATATATAATTTGTAAATAAAGACTCACATAGAGGGTTCTTTTTAGAAAATGTAGTAAAAATAGTGGTTAGGATAAGGCTCATTGTGTTGGTATTCTAAGGTCTAAATACCATATGTTGGAAGTGGTAGTGGGCCACAATAATAGTATATCAGAGATTTACAAGATCTTTCAACAGATGAACCTTAACATACACACCTTAAGACTCAAAAATAGATGAGTGAGATATAGAGAGAGAATAGACGAGATTTCAAGTGTAACAGTAAGCTATGAGGCTCACCTACAGTATCTATATTCCAGTGTCAAATTACAATGTGTGTATATGATACAAACTGACAATATTTGTATCTAGGCGGAAATAAGAACTAAAAACAATAAATTGTGTGCCTAAGAGGTATGAAGAGTGTGTGTGAGAATATGGAGAATACAAATAGTTTAGAACTGTTTTACAGCAGACCCAAATTCTGATTAACATAGGCTTGCTACTCATAGTAAATCAACAATGGATGTTGATGGTAAGCTGGCAGAATCTCCTCTAGATAATCACTGAGATGTAGACCACAACTCCTCCAAGAGTGTGAGAATTCCTCCTCCAAGATGGCCTCCAAAGATCTTCCCCAAGATCTTGATCACCTCCTTCTCCTTGAAGCTTGAGCATTTGAAAGAGATCCTTGAGTGATGCTCAACAATGAGCAATGGATATTCTTTTATAGCTTTCTATCTTACAAAGCACCATCCAAAAGCTGCATAAAAAAAAACTACGAATGTGATCTAAAAGCTTGCGTAAAAGAAATCCAAACAAATCGGCACCTTATGAAAAGCTAATCACTTTTACTTTTATAAAAGAAAAACTCCACATCGCTGCCGTTTTGTGCTTACTAGGATTTAAACCTAGGCGCTCTCTTTGGGAGAGATTTGCTCTAGCCACGCTACCCATGTGGCTTTCTTGCAAGGAATATAGAAAAATTATATAAATAGCTACTGCATAGTTTTGGACCATTGTTGGATATTGCTTCCAACAATCCCCCCTTCAATGTCACAATGGTACAAAGACATTCTTCACATGACACTGCATCATCTGGTAAAGCAAAAGTAGGCAAACTCTCCACCATACCTTGATCTTTGATATGCTTAAGAGCTGTGTAACTGATATGACCAAATCTAGCATGCCATAACTTCATGTTCTCCTTAGGTGTAGTAGATGTAGCAACATTAGCATGACTAATTTTGGATAACACAAACATGCCACTTCTATTTTCACCTTGAAGTAGACAATGCTCCTCATCAAGTGAGAGGATCTGACATGAATCTTTCATAAAAACTACTTTATAACCATCTAATAAGAAAGTCACGATAGAGAGCAAATTCTTCTTTATTTCTGGAACATAAAGAACATTGGAAATTTTGAGATTTCCACCCGCTCTGGACTTAAGGTTCACTTCTCCAACACCAACAACATCCAAATCATGACCATCTGCAATGGTCACTCTTCTACCTAAAGAGTTAGAAAGGGAAGAAAATACCTTTCGACAACCTGTCATATGCTTACTAGCTCTAGAATAAAAAATCCAAGGATTATCTGAGATTGCATTTAATACTGCCTGATCAAAAGCTACCTATTCAATAGTAACACATGCATATGAATCTGCCTTTGAAGATTTAGGTTTTGGATCATCTTTAGCAATATTACTTAATGCTTTCTTCTTCTCATTGAAAATCCTTGTTTTGCATTTCGCTATGAAGTGACCTCGTTTCTTACAGTAATGGCATACTCCTTTCTTGGAATCAGATGTAGTCAAAGACTTTTCTTTGGGTGTAGAGGAAGCATTAGGGGTAGGACTGGAAAACTTAGGATTAGAAGACTTAGTTTCCTTCTTGGATTGTTAAATCTTTTGCTCCTTCTTTGTCTCCTTCTTCTTCTTTCCCTTTAATAATGATAACATAGCTTCATCATTCTCTTGCGTACCCTTTTGTTGATCTTCATCTTGAAGTAATAGGAACTGTAGCTCTTCAAATGAAATTTCTCTATCTCTTGTAGAGAGAGATAAAGAAGTAACAAAAGCTAGGTATGTAGATGGAGGTGAGTTTAGAAGTGTATTTACCATCTCTTCATATGAAATCTTGACTCCAACATTGAGTAACTGATCTTGTAAATCTTTGAGCTTTAAAATATGTGTCCGAACCGATTCACCAACTTTCATCCTTGTGTTGGCTAGCTGTCTCCTTAGCTGAGCTTTCCTAACAGGTTTTCTACTCTGATAGAGATTCTCTAACTCCAATCAGGCCTCACGAGAGGTTCTACAAGACCTGATTTGGGGTATAATATGCCTCTTAACCCCCGTAGCAATATATGAAAGTGCTAAAGCATCCCTTGAATCCCATCTAGATTGCTCTTCAGTAGGAAGTAATCTAGTATTAGTACAGACTCCTGATGATGAAAGATTTTCTTCTTCTTCACTAACCTCATGTTGAGCAGAAATAGGAATAGTAGGTCTTCTAGAAGATGAAGCAACATCGTCTTCGACTTGTCTTGGCCTTGGATAAGTGCCATTGACAATATTCCATAAGTCCTTAGATACTAACAGATTCATCATCATAAAACTCCACATTGGATAATTAGACATGCCCTCAAGCTTGTCTTTATTTCAAGTCTATAATCACTCATCTTGTTAAGGGTGTATGTCAACTATGCTCTGATACCAAATGTTGGTATTCTAAGGTTTTAATACCACATGTTGGAAGTGGTAGTGGGCCACAATAACAATATATCACTGGTTTACAGGATCTTCCAACATATGAACTTTAACATACACACCTTAAGACTCAAAAATAGATGAGCGAGAGATAGAGAGAGAATAGACGAGATTTCAAGTGTAACGATAAGCTATTAGGCTCACCTACACTATCTATATTCCAATGTCAAATTACAATGTGTGTGTATGATACAAACTGACAATATCTGTATCTAGGCAAAAATAGGAACTAAATACAAGAAAAGAAATTGTGTGCCTAAGAGGTATGAAGAGAGTGTGTGTGGGAATATGGAGAATACGAACAGTTTAGAACTGTTTTACACCCAAATTTTGATTAACCTAAATCAGAAATGAGTGACCTAGCAAGTAAGAACGGAAATAGACTTGCTACTCACAGTAAATCAATAATGGATGTTGATGATAAGCTGGCAGAATCTCCTCCAGATAATAATTGAGATGTAGACCACAACTCCTCCAAGAGTGTGAGAACTCCTCCTCCAAGATGGCCTCCAAAGATCTTCTCCAAGATCTTGATCACCTCCTTCTCCTTGAAGCTTGAGCACTTGTAAGAGATCCTTAAGTGATGCTCAACAATAAGCAATGGCTATTCTTAAAAAGCACCATCCAAAAGCTATAATCAGCATAAAAAAAACTACGAATGTGATCTAAAAGCTTGCGTAAAATAAATCCAAACAAATTGGCACAGCTAATCACTTTTACTTTTCTAAAGAAAAACTCCATGTCGCTGTCGTTTTGCACTTATTGGGATTTGAATCGAGGCACTCTCTTTGGAAAAAATTTGCTCTAGCCATGCTACCCACGTGGTTTTCTTGCAAAGAATATAGAAAAATTGTATATTATAGCTACTGCTATGTAGTTTTGGACCATTGTTGGACATTGCTTCCAACACATTGTAGATCATGATTTATGTTAATAAAAGCAAAGGCTCTCCATGAAAGAGAGAAAATTTTTACTTTCACTCTTGTTTTTTGAAGCTGCCCTCATTGTAATGCTATTTTCGACATAATGGAGAATCCTATAAATACATGCACTCTATGGACCTGTTGAAATAGAGTGCGTGAGGAGAGATTGCACCCAATCTTGTGTACTGTCTCATTTATTCACAGATCTATTTTTTGTGTGTTTTCAGTACCAGTATCCTCTATGTGCATGTGAATTAAGATCCTTGCAACAGTGGTATCAGAGTAGGGGTCAATTGGTTTTTCCATTGAGGGGCATGTTATCAATCATGGAATGTGTTGAATAAGGAATTATTGGAGTGAAATTTATTAAGTTATTAATGTGTTTTGGTGCTTTGATATTGCAGTTGAAGCTTCATGAGATATGAAAGGGCATGTATATTTTAGATGTGTCTGGACACAAATAATAGGACTTATATTTTATGTATAGTTTGTAAATAAAGACCAAGATAGAGGGTTCTTTCTAGAAAAAGTAGTAAAAATAGTGGTTAGGATAAGAATCATTTTAGATCATGATTTATGTTAATAAAAGCAAAGGCTCTCCATGAAACAGAGCAACTTTTTATTTTCATGCTTGCTTTTCAAAGCCTGCCCTCATTATAACTATCATTTTCGACATAATGAAAAATCCTACAAATACATGCACTTTGTGGACCTGTCGAATCAGAATACATGTAGGGAGATTGCACCCAATCTTCTGTACTATCTCGTCTATTTGCATATCTATTTTCTATGTGTTTTTAGTACCAGTATCCTCATGAATTACTTAATAAGGAGTAAAATACCTATATTTAAGACATAAAAATTGTAGATGTTGAAAATCATACATAATGCCACTCAAAGATGGACTTCAATGAATTAACAACAACTTGGCTTTTTCAAACTTATCATATAAAGGTTACCTACATGTTGAGCATGATTTCAATTTCCTTGAGCATGATTTCAATTTCCTTCCTTCTTCATTAGTAAAGGTTTTAAGTTTCTCTACGAAGTCTCTAAGAGTCCGTTGTGCATGAAAATCACTCGAAGCCCTTTCAAAAACCTCATTTTTTCTCTTTTGTTTCTTGTATCTTTCATTCTTTTATTCTTTAGACATGCATAACAAGCTACAAGAAAACTCACTCACTTCTTCTTTTATTTACTAAAAAAACTCACTCACTTCTTCTTTTATTTACTAAATTTGACAAACTACTTATGGGCACCAAGTAGGACGGACATATATGTTTCTTTCTCTTTGAGGAGCTTTTTGTATTTGATTCTTATTTACTTCTCTTTAGCACTTGCTTAAGAGATTTCACCTCATCTCACGTCCCTCCTCTTTAGGTGTCCTACAAAGTCATCATGTACATTCTTGGTATGCCACATCATCACAAGATTTCTAAGTAATCCATGTAAAATTAGCTTTAAAGAAAAAAAGGAAAAGGAATGTTGTCCACCTTATCATAGCTAATGCAATTTATGCGCATATTTTAGCGAAGTAGCGGGATTAGTACATGAACTTAGGTAGAGAGAGAGTAACATCTAAAACCAAACCATACTCCAAATGCTATGAAAAATGAAAATGAAGCTGAAAATTTCGGCTTCCTATCGATCGATGACTTTTTTGAAAACAAAGATATTTGAAAACAAAAAAAGAAAGTAGAGGTTAATTAATATTTGCTAGAAGACATTACAAAGAAAGTTGATAACCTTTTCGTCCCTCTCATAGGAGGCTCACTTATTTTTAATTTTGTTGCTCTCAAAGAAAAACACTCAATGATGTCTAGAAGGGGGTTTCTTACAATTGGAAATTCTTTTGCTTAAAAGGAAAATCAATTTTTCGATTGATCATTCTTTAGGAGGGCTACCAAAGTTGGTGGCACACTTCTCTTTCTAGATCTTCTAGAGAGTCTCATCTCTTATATCATTCCGTAGTGTTGAGAAACAACCAATCGCTTACTTCCAATTGATTTGTCTATATAGCAACATAATTCTCCCAAAGGTAAGCCAAACCAACATTGACTTGAGCATCAAAAAAAGGTGTCCTAAATCCTCATTCTCATCAAGATCTTTTACATCAATTTGCGTTGACAAATTAAGTGTCCAATACGTATGTATGCCTTTCCTAGTATGCCTTTCCTAGTATGCTCGTATGCATGCATTTCCTAGTAAGCTCTCTACAATACGTATGTATGCCTTTCCTAGTAAGCTCAAAAAAAGGTGTCCTAAATCCTCATTCTCATCAAGATCATTTACATCAATTTGCGTTGACAAATTAAGTGTCCAAGCCACCCACGCCCGGGCTCTCTACAATACGTATGTATGCCTTTCCTAGTGGATATTTCTATCTCCTCCTGCCCCAAGAAGATCTGCTAGCTGTACCTTCGCTCAAGAGGAGAAAGAGAAGCTCTGGTTCCCGGTGCGCAATTCATGGCGGAAGAGGGAGGGGAAAGCAGAAGGCGTCCATGTGCGACCGACAACAATAATGACAGAGTTCCTGAGTGGGAGGATGGACTACCTTCGATGGCCGATCTCCCTTCTCTCTCTCATTGTCTCATCTCGCCGCAGCTTGCCTCTGCATTCAGCATCACATCCGAGGTGCCCCCTTGTCGTTCTGCCGCAGATGTTACCCGCGCTTCGCACTCTTTGTTTGCTATTCTCAAAAATACACCCTCGCTGCCCTCTTTCGACGCAATCGCCCCTCCACGCACCTCTTCTGTTCGCCCTCATTCACAACAAGATGCGGCTGGAACTACTCATATAACTAACCATGCGTCGGCCGAAACTGCTCTTAACCCCCGAAGTTTTCCCCCACACAGTGTCGGTGATGAGCACGAGGCAGCGCGTCTCGCTGCCCCTGATGATGAAGCAGAAGCCCCGGCTCTCGGTTCAGATAGTAGTGATGGGCCTAACAGGCCCGATGCAGAGGCAGATGCAGATGTAGAGCCTGAGGAGGTAGAATCGACACCAGCTGCTTTGGAGAATGCCGGTGAAGAACCTTCTACCCGTACTTCAAAGCGACCTCGCCTTGTCTGGACCCCTGAGCTGCACAAGCGCTTTGTTGAAGCGGTTGCGTATCTGGGTTTAGAGAAGGCAGTCCCGAAAACAATCATGCAGCTCATGAATGTGGAGGGATTGACCCGAGAGAACGTGGCTAGTCATCTACAAAAGTACAGGCTTTTTCTCAAGAGGATGCAAAGTCCCTCCACAGAAGAACCGGCACCCTCAGATCATATATTTGCATCGACCCCTGTTCCACCAAGTTTAGCAGCCTCCGCTAGGTATTATCCAGGGGTTCCTGCACATATGGAAGGCATTATGCAGGCGCCATTTGTGAATCCTAACATGCAAATGCCGATGGGGAGGGGTCGTGTGGATGGGATGGCATCTACTTCTGGGGCCTATGTGCCCATGGACCCTTTCACTTACAACACTTTAGTGAGACCTCCTTCCCACCACCAAGCTATGCAGGGATATCCCAAAGAGAACCATGGAATTAGAGATAGTCAGTCTGGCTCTTCATCGCATCATATATTAAGGCTATATCCGAATACTAAATGAGATGGCAAAGCTAAAATGACATTGAGGTATCTAATGATGGTCGGGAGAGTAAATTGTGAGTATTAACTGATATTATGGGTATGAACTCGTTTGAACTCATGTCAAACTATAGTCATATCAGAGGGCCCTTCTATATTATATTATCCACTAAGGAAATTATTACTCCATAACTACGTTTGGAACGGGCGTGAAGATGACGCTTTTAAACACTTGTGACAACAACGCACATATATATATATATTTTTTGGTCCTTTTTTTCTGGGTTTGAATTCACTACCTGAATTATTTCCTTGGGGAATTCGTTGTTGTTTATTTGACACTGTTTTGGTTATTGATCTGCAGCTATCCCCATTGGCTGGGCTTTATTTGCTGTGCATCATTGTGAAGGTCTTTATCATAATCTGGTAAGACATTTGAAATTAAATTGGCAATGCAAGGTGCCCATTAGTTTTTGAAATGCAAGGGGCTCATCAAATGTAGGATCCCCCTTCGTCAGAGCCAGCGCTGTGTCTGTATGCGGGAGGCCACACAGTTGCTTTTGGAAACCCTTTAGATTATAAGCTCAAAGAAGGACCATTATCAAAGACTTTAATCAGGTGCCATTCTTTAAGATATCAAAACGTTCTACTGATCTCATGGATGTAATCGTTATATTGTTAAAGCAGAAATCACATTTACAATTGCAAGGTATTTCCAACCATATTTACAATTCAGATGCCAGGTTATAGGGCATCATTTTCAGTTTTACTGGTGAGTATTATGCTGACTATGTCTTATTGAGTTTTGAGATTAAGAAGAGGCAGAAGTTCACCTATATTTTTAACTCATGGCTCCCATGAAGCTCTGTTTTGCTGCCGATTTCTGTTTTCCTGAGAAGGCCAAGATTGGCTACATGCTAATGAAGCTGCAATTTGTGATGAAAAAAGATTCTTAGAGCAATCCAATGTCATATGAAAGTTTTCGTCTGAAAAGCAGAACTTTCTGGTGGTTCTATGATCGTCATATTGCTTAAGAATTTTCAGATTCCAGAGAGCATCGAGAGATTTCACCCATTTTGACTTGTATCTGATGTTATAACAATCTCATCATCATTCACATCATTATGTTTTTGCAAACAAAGGCTTCATAGCACGTGTCAAAGGCAAATGGTAAAAGAACTAGAAAGTCCCGGAAGGCCCTGGATATGTTTGAATTTGTCTAAGAAGCTAGTCATCCTCACAGTCCTTACACATAAACTTTAGGCTATTGCCTAGGATTACGAACTCTTTATGATGCCTTTGCCAAACGTTGAGGAGCTGCCTTTTTTGCAATATCCTGTGGCATATCTGGTTGATACTGTGCTGAAGTTTCTTATCTCATATGGTGTACATGCCCTGTAAACTGTCACATTTGCATGTAGTTTAGCTTCTTTCTATCAATTATATCTTGTAATTATGGATTGCAATCATTGATGTCTTAATATTTGTCAGGGGATATCTCAACACAGACTTATGGCTCTTAATATATCAACACATTGATGGAAGGAGTTAGCCTCATGATTTATATCCTGACAGGATCAGTGCTTAAGAGTAATTTCTAGGTGGCTAGTACTAGGAAAGTGCCATGTTTCTTCAAATGTAGTCTATTGTTTCTGGTCTTAGCTTCATTCTGAATGTTCTGATGGCAGTGAACTTGAAGGAAAGAAGTCTGATTGATGGATCCTTCGTAATTGAGGATAGAAGAGCATAATTGTTGAGCATTTATATACTGCTGATGTTCCAGGCATGAGAGAAACTACGGTTTGTGAAAAGATGGCGTTTTGTGACCTGAAGCATTTTGGTTGATCACTATGACTGACAATCTGTCACATATCGTACAAGTTGATGTGCATGTTAATTTTTGAATTACGTAGATTATATCGGCATTCATTCGA